>JAZAYU010000001.1:22768055-23331775 GCA_038501625.1 Corbicula japonica
AGGCCAGACTTATGAAATATTCATATCAGCATATCAGGAATCGCCACACCCACAGGACACAGACTTTCCACACAACCAAACAGTAGAAAGCAGAATCTAGCATGGGTAATAAAATGATCAATTTCAAAATATACACCACAAACAAGTAATGGAAATTAGAACCGATTGGTAACCGCATTGGAACGGTCAGTGGCAAAACAATTTAAATCTAGGCTGCACAAACCTCACACTTGTTTGAAATATAAATAAAAATATAAGGACGTCTACCCCTAATGGGATAAAAGTTTTACTTAATAAAACTTACAACATTTGTGCCTCGGTAATTTTGTATGTAGGTGCACCTTCAATCTACTTTTGAGCCTTTTAGCGCGCCATATTAAATAGCTGAAATTATCAGTGCGACAAAAGCTCAAAGACTTATTCACTAAGGTAAAGCGCCCTTCGCCATTGCTTTGCCATAGACAAAAAAGAAAAATATAAAAATCTCTCAAACGGCACAATGCGCTTCCATCAAACTTTGCACACGTTAATAAAAGTTAGAACAGTATAGAAATATAGTTAAATCCCTAAAATGCTATTTGTAATTTATCACAAAAAGAAAGCAACACAAAACAATAATTCAAATGTCAACATGCGTGAAATGATACTGACAACAATATCTTAGGTCTTTGAAAAGAACTTTAAATTGTGAAGAGAGAAAACAACATTTTTAATTTTATGTCATCCATTTTCGCGACCAGGAAATTGAAGGTCAAACACACTTTTACAAATAACTCGCTTTGTATACATTTGTTAGACCAAAGGACCTTAGGTATCGTTGTCAGTAACTCATTACTCATGAAGACATTTAAATTGATGTTTAGTGTTGTTTCGTTTTTGTGATACATTGCAAATAGAATTTAAGAGCTCTTTTTTAGTCTAACTATTTTCCTTTACTGTTCTAACTTTTCTTAGCATTATATTATGTAAATTAAACATATTCTAATAACATTGAGTCCAGTTTGTGCAAAGTTTGATGGAAGTGCATTGTGCGGTTTGAGGGATTTTTATATTTTTCTCTTTTGTCTATGGAAAAGCAATGACAAAGGGCGCAATACCTTAATGAATGGTTTGCGATTGTAGGAAACTAAAGTCTAACATACAGAATATTTAAACAGAGTTTCGGAATAGAAAGCTATGTAAGCAATACTCATAAATTATATTTATATAACATGATACAGTTTCATACTCATCGGCTACCGGTGAAGACCGGTGGCTGGTCAAAGATACCTATAAATTTGCGAGTCTGTGGCCCATGCCAAAATCAAATAAGAGATGAATCTCACATTTAACTCCAATGTCCAATTTTTGAAATAGAACCAAAACTCAAACCATATTTTTATAAAGACTTAGTACAGTAAGTAAGTAAGTAAGTAAGTAAGTTATTTATTAACGTGACATGTTCATACAAATATACAACATACTGTTTAAACAGCAAATAAAAGCACCCGGCCCAGTGGACCAATTTGTCACCTAAATTTAACAATTTAATTATCTTATCAATATAGTAAATTAAAGTCATAATATACAATGTGTGAAATGTCAGACAATAAAACAGTTACATTCAATAAACAAAAGATTTATATGATACACGAACGAATAATTTAAGGATTAGAGTAGAGCATGCTGCATCTATACAAATAACTTTTTACAATAAATTTAGCTGTAGTGCAATTACTACGATTTAAGAGGTCGCAAACATTGCATATGGCGAAAAACTGGCTAAAATTTCAAAAAAGAAATTTGGGGGAAATACTTACTTCCTGGTTCAAACCGAAAGTAGATTTCCACTTTCGGTTTGAACCAGGAAGTAAGTTTTCCTTGATTTTCTTGAAAACCCTAACATTATTTTGACGAATAGGCACTAAACATTGTAGACCAGCATATACTTATTTCAGGTATGAGTTGCTTAGGTATGTTGTCCATGAATTTAAGAGTTCTCATGCAAACGGTTTTTCTTTTGTTTTAGTAAATGCTTGGTAATTAGAACATGAATTAGACTAAATTGAGTTTGCAAACATTTACTACATCCTTATCTAAATACATTTCTTTACTAAAATCCAGGTGGCAATAAGTATTTCCCCCAAAATTTATTTTTGAAATTTTAGCCAGTTTTCGCAATTTGCAATGTTTGCGACCCTTAAGTTAGATTTTGACTTGCAATCTGAACATCAAATACGATGCGCGGCTACTGATATTTTCGATGAGAAGTAGCGCGGGAAGTATAATTGACAGAGTTGTTCATTGTTAATCACACCTTCAGGTTGCTTTACCTTAAGCCTCACCTTTTCTTATTGTTTCAACATTCGTAAGGGGACTGAACCCACAGCGACAAAACTTTTATGACAGCAAAATTGATTTGGAAGTAAAATACCGCGTCTTTTAACTGGAGCGGCAGTTCTCAGTCGTCGCATGACGTCGGCGTCTTGTGAAATGTTGCAGTGCAACAGGTGTTTACGGAGGTTGCTCACTGGGTAAATATCTAATTGAAATCGAAATGTGTAGTAAAATGGATCAATTATTTATTACCAACAGTAAATTCGATTTTTTGAAATTATGTTAATTTGTTAGAATTATCCTTACACACAGGTTTGATTTAGTCCGTATTTTGTTAATATGATGAATTCTTGTTCATTATAATTGTTACATGTACACCCCTTCAGTCCTAATCCTATTCGCCTTACGCTCAAATTGGATTTCCGAAAAATTACCAAGAAACTGCAAACAGAAATAAAAGTCTGTGGTCATAAATTAACTCTCCGTTAGCGGGCTCAATCCCAGTGTGACTACTTGTAAACAGTGACATCGCATTAAATTACATTGGTTATCGCAAGTTACTGCACGTTTATATCATATACGTAAATGCTATTTATATATCGTATGCCAAACAATTATCTGGTTATTAAATAACATAAGAGTTATTATACGTGTGAGCCTCATTTGTAATAATATGTCATTTTGTCTTTTGACAGGAGAGAATAAAAAAGTGAAATATGCATATCAGGAATGGCCACATTCAGCAGACACAGCCTCCCCACACAGCCAAACAGTAGAGAGGAAAAGAGAGCCTGGTATTAAAATAATCAGGATATAAGGATATAAAAAGGATTTTGACTTGACTTGACTTGACTGGAGTATATACTACTCAAAATTTGACAGGGATCGCTTTTCGTTTTATCCCGAATTATTGCCCCTACCAAGTTTCAACAGTTCTTACGCTGCAAAAGTTTGTCGGCACATTCGTTCTTTGGCAGAAAGGTGATGTCAATTGAAGAAATTTTCAGAATCACAGCAAATACATGTAGTTTATCGTTAAAACCTTATGTTAGGAATTAATACAATCTTTAAGTGATCCTTATCAAATTTTGAGTAGTATATAATGTTATTTACTGGAGCGTGTCCGTTCAATGTCCCAGATTCCTTGCGGCATAGATCACACATTTGACACCGATCCAGTAAAGCAAAACAGGGACAAGAGCCTTTCGCTTTATGGATAATTTACATTATTTTATCGGATTAAATATTACCGAGATAGGATATTGTTTTTTTGCAAAAGGGAAAATAATAAAACAATTTAGTCCATAGCCGGATACAAAAATAGGAAGTGACAGGAATACCATAATTTTATTGTATAAGCCTATTCTTTTTTTTTAATACAATCTATGCGGCTCGCTGGAGACGGACATGCCTTAACAAAACTAAAAGTACTTAGCATATAATTATTTCTCGACCTCAAATCAGAATTTTAACGAATGCACTAATTATCTTACTTACCCGCTTGGATATATTAGCGGAACATAGCAATCATTTATTTTTTGCATGACCAATATGCATACACGAAAAGTGACACTTAATTTGATCGTGCCTTTGCATGTATTGCATGACCAATTTAAGACTACGATGTATTATGCTACTCTGGTTTGCAGATGATATGTTAATGTTAGGTAATTCAGGAGAAGATTTGCAAAGAAACCCGCCTGTATGATTATTGTCAAAAATGGGGTTTAGAAGTTAACACATCCAAAAATAAAGTGGTTTTATTTCGCAATAGAGGCCCAATTAGACAAAATGAAACTTGGTACTGCAATAACGAACGACTCTATGTAACTATATAACTTCAATTTTTTAGGTGTCGTATTAAATTTCACAGAAATTCGATATGTAGTTGGCAAAGATCTAAAAGACATGCACGTGTTAACCAAAAATATTAATAATTACTACGTGCCCCCCTAAAATAAGCGCTACAGTTGTTTGACGCATTTGTGGGTTCGATATTAAATTATGCATGTCCAGTCTGGGAATTTACAAAATCAAAATATTTAGAACGGATTCAACTTATATTTTGCAAAACTCGTCAAGCAAAGCACGTGTACCGCCGCGGTCTACGGAGAATTAGGTCGTTACCCTATGTATATTAACAGATACGTGTAAATTATCAAATACTGGTTTAAGGTGCACAGCTTGTTCGCTTTTCAAGAGCTTGCAACGATATTAATGATTTCAATGAACGTAATCTTTGCATTACAGAAAAACTTTTAAAACAAGGTTATCGGTATCACAAATTAAGGGAAACGTTTTGCAAGTTTTATCGTCGATACCCAGATCTAATACATAAATACTGGTGCAGTTTAAAATCACTATTGCAACAAGGTATTTCACAGCCAGTTTTTTATGGAGATTTAATTTATAAACTTAAGAAGATAAAGGGCAATGTTAATTTCTCCCGGTTATTCGTAAAAACCATCTGTAAATTTAAAAAGAAAGGTTACCAACATGATATTTTACAGCGCTCTGCATGCCTGGTGATTAACCCTTCTACAGTTGATCATTATGCTTACCTCTTTGGTTGCACGACGGTGGCAGGGGTTTAAGAGTTTATAAAGGTTTATGGGGAAATATTTTCTTAAAAGAACCTAGAAGCTCGATTTGTTTCTTTTATCCCTGTCATCGTGTTCTTGCTGATTTTACTCCAGGAGCTCTGGTCTCTGTAAGATCATTGAGTACCCGCCCTTTGGCTTTTCAATGCTATTAGATTCTTATGTTTTATATGTTTGTGTGCTTTTGCATGCAACATTGTTGAGCCAATAAGTGGGTTGGAGTTGTTTCACCAAGACAACGTGTATTTGTTTTGTGATATGAGATTCTGTTGGGGCAAGTGTGAGGTTGGTGCACCCTAGAACCTGGTTTAAACCCCCAGTGGCAATTTGATTTGCCACTGACCGTTCCAAGACGGTAACCCCTCGGGTTCTCATTTTTGTTAATTGTAAGTGGTGTCTCTTTTGAAACTGATCATTTTATTAACCATGCTCTCTCCCTCTCTTCTTCTTGACTGTGTGGGGAGGCTGTTTTTTTCTGAATGTGGCGATTCCTGATATGCATATTTCACCTTTTTTTTGTTTTTGTTATAATCATTTTGAATGAGGAGATGCTTTGATGCATAAGTATGAAATAAAAGTTCTGTTCTTATGTATACCAGTGGCTACGTGGAATATGTATAGGTAAATAAATGGGCAAGCAAAACATTATTTTGAAGGATTGGCACTAAACATTGTAGACCAGCATATACTTATTTCAGGTATGAGTTGCTTTGGTATATTGTTCACAAATTTCAGAGTTCTCATGCAAATGGTTTTTCTTTTGTTTTAGTATGTGCTTGGTAATTAGAACATGAATTAGACTAAATTGAGCTTGCAAACATTTACTACATCCATAGCTAAATACATTTATTTACTAAAATCTGGGTGGCAATAAGTATTTCCCCCAAATTCATTTTTTGAAATTTTAGCCTGTTTTCGCCCTTTGCAATGTTTCCGATACCTTAACTATGATATACTTTTAGCTGCAGATACGAATCATAGCGTCCTGCGATTCAATGACGTCATTAGTAAAAAGGAGTTGTTCTCCTCAAATTTTGCGAACCGTGAACCCTAATTTTATTTCATTATTTCGAATATTTCTGGTTTAATTAGAACATTCGATCAAAACCCGATTTTAATTGTATTTCGATCAAATATTCAGAACAGAAAATTGTTTAAATTAGCTCTCGGGTTCCAAGGGAAAAATCATTAAGTTGAAAATGTAGGAAAGTAAGGATCCAGCTGTCAGGTAATCTTTAACGTAGTCGAATGAACCTCCTTATCCGCATCCTCAGTTTTCCCAGATTTATATATACCACTAAAACACCAAATATTATAGAACTAGCTAATTAACGAACGGAAACCCCTGTGAACTCCAACCACAATTAAAATATCCGGGCAAACCAGAACCATCATTTTCAGCTAGTGTTGGAGACAAGTGTGAACCTATTATTACCAGATACGATAGGGCAGTCTCACCCAAATAATTTATCTATTTGAGAATGAACAGATAGGTTGCTGACAATTCAAGATTATTGTTATTCATTAAAGTGTCATTTTATTTCCTCCGTTATCAGGAACAACGAGTCCCCCTAATCAGTCGTTTATCTCTCGACATTTGTTTTATGACATCTATAATGTTGATATTTATCAATGGATAATAACAACACATTCTACATACATGTATGTGAAATACTGTATTACAGAACTTTATTCAACAGAATTTAACAAAGAAGAGCAAAATAGAGAGATCCTGCGCAAGGAAACGAAGAGCCGAAAACTGCAGAGGACCCAGTCTATCAATTCTACCAGAGACAGAAGGATGCCAACACAATGCAACATAAAGAATTCTCTAATGAACGGTTAAGTCTGAACCAGCTTTGTTTTATTATAGTTAGTTTTTTTTTCAAAGAAAAAACAACAACAAAAAAACAGGACATTAATCAAATTGATTAACCGTGTGTTATGCTATGAAACTTGGTGCGTTTTTTTTCCACACTGCTGTTTGGCTGTGTGGGGACTCGTGTTTTCAGAGTTAAGTTTTGTAAGACGCCAAAATCAACAATACTTTATTTTATAAGATTTTAAATTAATTCAGTGATATGCATATTAAAATATTTTTGAAATGCCAGTTTATGAACTACATGCAGCTGCTTGAATTTGATAAATGTTTTGGTTGCTTGTTTCTTACATTTTTGTATAATAAAGTATATGTTAGAGTTATAGCTTTAACACACGTACAACTGTCTTATTCATCGAAATTCCCTAAAAATTACTAAAAATTCTGCTTCAGAGAGCTTAAAACAAAACGTGACATCCTTAAGACATCACTATAAGTGTGATGTCCGATGCAAAACGTAAGAATATAGTGCTATTTTGTCGTACGTGTCAAGATTTAATTCGCCCTGTTTGGATTTTGAAGTTAAGATAAAAGAAAGATGAAAATGAGTGGGTATTGGAGAGTGTGCAATATATAAAAGGTATGTGTTTAAAGTGATAATAGAATTATTCATAACATAAAAAAAATGGAGTTTAAATTCATCTAGTGAGTAGATTAAGTTTTTCAGCGCCGTATCCTGTAGGAGGTTTGTATAATAGTTTGTGTAATTTAGTGAGAGTTCATTATATGTGTTTGTTTTATGGCAGTGAATGTTTGCTAAGTCGTTATATATTACTTTAGTCTTAGGGCATGTATAAATAAATAGATGAGAAGGACATATGTAATGCTCATATTGTTCATTGCAGGGCAGGGTCATGAAACATTGTAATATACTTATATAAAAAGTATCCACTTTCCCACCTGTAACTTTGTGAAATTAGAACAAGAAAAATCAGAAGTCTTTCTTGAAACAAATTTCTTTTCTGTACTGATTGAAAAGAAATAAATTGTTCTAAGGCACTATTATTTGAAATTCACAGTAGCGCTTTTTGTGGTTGTCCCGGCTAGCTAAGTTGGTTGCGTCGCAGGAACTGCAGGGCTAGGCGCTGTCGCCGTGACGGTGCGGGTTCGCTCCCAACTAGAGGCACTATCATTTCAAATTCACAGAAGCGCTATTTGTGCAGTGTGGCGGCCCTTAAATTAAGTCAGTACTATTATCAGTACAAATAACCCGTTGCCGATGTCCAGCAGTGATGGTAACGTATATAGGTGCTATCCGATCAACCTTTTGGGGGTTGTCCCGGCTAGCTAAAATGGTTGCGTCGCAGGAATCGCAGGGCTAGGCGCTGTCGCCGTGACGATGCGGGTTCGCTTCTAGCTAGAGGCACTATCATGTTGCAAAGTTATCGTTCCCTTTGTTTAAAGGCGGTTTAAAAATGATAGTGCCTCTCGCTGGGAGCGAACCCGCACCGTCACGGCGACAGCGCCTAGCCCTGCAATTCCTGCGACGCAGCCAATTGAGCTAACCGGGACAACCCCAAAAAAGGTTGATCGGATAGCCCTGATATACGTAACAATCACTGCATGACATCGGTAACGGGTAATTTTACTAATAACAGTACTGACTATATGTGCGGGGAGACTTTTTACGGCCGCCACACTGCACAAATAGCGCTACTGCGTCACGGCGACAATTAAGGAAGAATTCAGTAACTCTAAATAAGTATTCAGATTTTCATTATTATCAGTCAACAATTTTTAGCTTGTGTTTAAACCATTTTCATTAAAATTAATTTACAACCTGTACGTACTGCTTGAGCTTTTTCTACAGAGTGTTAAATTTTTACGTTAAATGTTCAGTATCCGTAAAGTTATGAACGTTCCTGATAATTTCTGATCATTTACGGAATAGTCTTTTTATTCGGCATTAAAAAGTATTTTAGTGTATAGATGTGTATAGATTTGTTTTGTGTTGGTGTTACGAATTTGAACTGTGTTAAATGCAGACAGTAGTCAAACTGGCACAATTACAAAAATGCCATGCCGAAAAGGGAAATGCCAATCCAAATACAGAAATCTTCAATACAGAAGCTAATAACACAACAAATATCACAATTAATACCAAAAATGACATAGTTAAAAACCTAAAATGTAGGTCACTAAATGTTTGTGGCCTTAAAAGAAAAGTTAAATTTCCGGACTTTCATGAACTGATAAATAAATATGACATTTTAATGGTAACAAAAAATAAACTTGATATAAATGATATTGTTAACATAGACAAATACATTTTTGTCGCAAACAATAAAATAAAAGTACAATAGAAAATCAAAAGGAATTGTTGTGTTTATTGGGGAAAATTTGACTAAACATGTTAACTCAGTAGAAACTGAATCACGTATGTTATGTGGATTAATAAAAATGTCCCCTTATTTAAAAAAGTAGCAACAATACAATTATTGGAATTATCTATGTCCTTCCAAAGTGCAGAATAAAAAGTTTAAAATACAAAAACAAGGAAGAAGTACAAATCTAAAAATAAACCTTCGTATGACAGAGACAGAAACGAGCCTAGGAGGCCTAAAATAAAGCAAGTAATAGTTTTCTAAATACCCATCCGAATAAAAAACAACAAAATAACTATGAGAAGATAATTAAACAAATATAATAAATCAACTAATACAGCTTCAAGATTTGCAAATGTAAGTTTGTCCCGGTAAGCTCAATCAATTGCATTGTTGGAATTGTAACGCGAGGCGCTGTCGCCGTGACGGTGCTAGGTCGCTCCCAGGTAGAGGCAATACCACTTGAAATTCATAGAAACGCTATTTGTGCAGTGTGGTGTCCGTTAAAGGTCTCCCCTTAAATAAATAGGTGAAATATGCATATCAGGAATCGCACCATTCAGAAAAAGAGAGCATGGTTAATAAAATGATCAGTTTCAAAAGAGACACCACTAACAATTAACAAAAATTAGAACCAGAGGGGTTACCGCCATGGAACGGTCAGTGGCAAATCAAATTGCCACTGGGGGTTTAAACCAGGTTCTAGGGTGCACCAACCTCACACTTGCCCCAACAGGTTCTCATATAACAAAACAAATACAAGTTGTCTTGGTGAAACAACTCCAACCCACTTATCGGCTCAACAATGTTGCATGCAAAAGCACACAAACATATTATACATAAGAATCTAATAGCATTTCAAAGCCAAAGGGCGGGTACTCGATGATCTTACCGAGACCAGAGCTCCTGGAGTAAAATAAGCAAGAACACGATGACAGGGATAAAAGAAACAAATCGAGCTTCTAGGTTCTTTTAAGAAAAGATTTCCCCATAAATCTTCATAAACTCTTAAACCCCTGCCACCGTCGTGCAACCAATAAAGTCAGTACTGTTTCCAGTAAAATAACCCATTATCGATGTCATGCAGTGATGGTATTGTATATGAGGATGATCAAGCTTTTCTGTGGTTTCCCAGTTATGCGGTTGCGTTGTCGGAATCGCATTGCGCTGTCGCCATTACAATGCGGGTTTCGCACCCAGGTATAGACAGTATTATTTGTGTAAATTTGACTTAATAAACAAATATGGAAACATATTATAATTACTATGACAGGGTATTGTGTTAATTGGTTTGAGTCAAATCCTTATATTTAATGTACTATGACATACTGTGTGTAATTGACTTTACAGCTATAAAAGAACATGTAATTAGGTATTGCAATAAGGTTTTTGAAACTACTGGCAAAAAATTATTTTGGTCGATTAAAAAATCATATGACGTTTTTAAGAAGCTTAAATCAAAAATTTTCCAGGCGTTCTGTTTGTTTACTTAATGATGTCTCTACTTTATACACTTCGCTCCCTCGTACTTTAATAAGAGACAAGCTATCCATTCTCATTGAAAAAAAAATTGCTAGAGAAAATAAAACTTTCATCCTTGTAATGAACATGGGGCATTTTTACAGATGGTTGTTATGATAATTTTAATTTATGGACATGTCGAGACCTAATAGAGTCGCTAACTTTCTTACTGGATAACATTTATGTTAGATTCGGTACCTATATTTATAAACAAGTAATAGGCATCCCAATGGGTACTAATTGTGCACCCCTTGTTGCAGATCTGTTTATACACTGTTATGAAAGAGACTTTATGTTATCTCTTTCTACCGAATATCAAGATGATATTATTACAGCTTTTAACAACACCACGAGGTACCTTGATGATTTATTGAATATAGATAATAACCATTTTCCATCACTTGGTAATAAAAATTATCCTACAGAACGACAGCTAAATAAAGCGAGAACTTCAGAAAAGCAAACAAATTTTCTTGATCTATATCTGTTCATTGAAAATGGTTACGCAACTACTGAAATTTATAATAAAAGAGTTGATTATAATATAGTTAATTTTCCGTTTTTAGACGGAGATGTTATTCGTGCAACATCAAACGGGGTTTATATCTCACAGCTTGTTCGCTTTTCAAGAGATTGCAATGATGATCATGATTAAAATGAACGTAATCTTTGCATTACAAAACAAGGTTATGCAACATTGTTGAGCTGATGGTGGGTTGGAGTTATTTCACTAAGACAACTTGTACTTGTGTATATGAGAACCTGTTGGGGCAAGTGTGAGGTTGGTTCACCCTAGAACCTGGTTTAAACCCCTAGTGGCAATTTGATTTGCCACAGACCGTTCAAAGGCGGAAACCCATCGGGTTCTCATTTTTGTTAATCGTTTGTGGTGTCATTTTTGAAACTGATCACTTTTTATGCTCTCTCTCTCTCCCTCTCTCTCTCTCTCTCTCTCTCTCTCTCTCTCTCTCTCTCTCTCTCTCTCTCTCTCTCTCTCTCTCTCTCTCTCTCTCTCTTCTTAACTGTGTGGGGAGGCTTTTTTTCTGAATGTGGCAATTCCTGATATGCATATTTCACCTTTCAATAACTGTAAACCCTAATCAAAATGTAGACGTTCAATGTTAGAAAAAGGAAGACTAGATAATTTTCAATACTTCTATGAACTAATAAGCGACCTCTATATTCCCTGATCAAACTGCGCTGATGCAAAGGTCATAAACCACATTTAAACATGGTTCGTCACATGTTCTGTTTATTTTAACAAAAGAAAAGTTCTTTCATTTTTTTTTGTATTCCTTTAAACCAGTACATTTCATTGTTTTATAATAAAACTAGGTCAAAGGAAAAATTAATATATGTCTAAATGCGTATCTGTATTGTTCAAGTGTTTGAAAGACTTAAAAGGAAACCATTGTGTGTCATACATCATCGAAACTGATTAAAACATCTATGACTCACTATGGTATGATGTGGCGTAACAGCTTATGATAGTCATTTGAATATATCTTTGTTACAAAGTTCCCTTTCGGCAAATATCCCAGTGTGTCACATATGTGATGGCTGATGGTTTCGAGAGCCGTGTGAAACGGATTTTAGGGATTCAGGTTTAGAAAAGCAGGTAAAATTGAAACAAATCTACTGAGTTATTTGCTAAAGGAAAAAAGTGAAATATGAATACCAGTGACTGTCACACAGAAAACACAGCATGGGGACGCAGCAAAATTGTAGAGAGGAAAAGCATGGTTTTATTAAGTAGATCAGATTCAAATAATACACCAAAAAGAGAAAAAAAAGACTGTATGGGTATCGCCTTTGAAAGGTCAGTGGCAAACAAGTTGACACGTCAACAGTCTTTCTTGAATTATGTTATTTATGAAATGTAACAAATACAGATTCCGGCTGCAGGTTGACTGTACAACAAAAACAACGTTTAAACAAACATAGTCGGTTAACAAATGCAACGTCTAAGCAGTAGTTTCACACAGCTCCCGAAACCATCAGTAATTAAACTTTTAAAAAAAGCAACATATGCATATCAGGAATCGCCACACTCAAAAAACACAGCCTCCCCACGCAGCGAAAAAGAAGAGAGGAAGAGAGAGAGAGAGAGAGAGAGAGAGAGAGAGAGTGCATGTTTTATATATGTATGTCAATTCAAATAGGACGCCACAAACAATTAATAACCAAGAGAACCTTTGGGGATACCGCCTTGGAACGGTCAGTGGCAAAACAAATTGCCACTGGGGGTTTAAACCAGGTTCTAGGGTGCACCAACCTCACACTTGCCCCAACAGGTTCTCGTATCACAAAACAAGTACAAATTGTCTTGGTGAAATAACTCCAACCCACCCATCAGCTCAACAATGTTGCATGCAAAAGCATACAAACATAAGAATTTAATAGCATTGCAAAGCCAAAGGGCGGGTACTCAATGATCTTTCCGAGACCAGAGCACCTGGAGTAAAATCAGCAAGAACACGATGACAGGGATAAAAGAAACAAATCGAGCTTTTAGGTTCTTTTAAGAAAAGATTTCCCCATAAACTTTCATAAACTCTTACACCCCTGCCACCGTCGTGCAACCAAAGAGGTAAGCATAATGATCAACTGTAGATGGGTTAATCACCAGGCCTGCAGAGCGCTGTAAAATATCATGTTGGTAACCTTTCTTTTTAAATTTACAGATGGTTTTTACGAATAACCGGGAGAAATTTGCATCGCCTTTTATCTTCTTAAGTTTATAAATTAAATCTCCATAAAAAACTGGCTGTGAAATTCCTTGTTGCAATAGTGATTTTAAACTGCAGCTGTATTTATGAATTAGATCTGGATATCGGCGATAAAACTTGCAAAAGGTTTTCCTTAATTTGTGATACCGATAACCTTGTTTTAAAAGTTTTTCTGTAATGCAAAGATTACGTTCATTGAAATCATTCACATCGTTGCAAGCTCTTGAAAAGCGAACAAGCTGTGAGATATAAACCCCGTAAGAAGTTGCACGAGGAACATCGCCGTCTAGAAACGGAAAATTTACTATATTAAAATTAAAATCATCTCTTTTATCATAAATTTTAGTAGTGACGTAACCATTTTCGATGGATAGATTTAAATCAAGGAAGTCTGCTTGCTTTTCTGAAGTGTTCGCTTTGTTAAGCTGTAGTTCTTTCTGATAAATCTTATTAACCAGTGATGGAAAATGGTTATTATCTATATTTAATAAATCATCAAGGTACCTCGAGGTGTTGTTAAAAGCTGTAATAATATCATCTTGATGTTCGGTAGAAAGAGATAACATGAAATCTCTTTCATAACAGTATAAAAACAGATCAGCAACAAGGGGTGCACAATTAGTACCCATTGGAATGCCTATTACTTGTTTATAAATAGAGGTACCAAATCTCAAATAAATATTATCCAATAAAAATGTGAGCGCCTGGATAAGGTCTTGACAGGTCCATAAAGTATAATTATCATAAGAACCATCTGTAAAGAATGCCCTATGTTCATTACAAGCAATAAATGTTTTATTTTCTCTAGCAAAAGTTTTTTCAATGAGACTGGTTAGCTTGTCTCTTATTAAATTATGAGGGAGAGAAGTATACAAGGTAGAAAAATCATATGTGGACAAAAAGCGCAAGTGGATGAGGCAATACCATTGAAGTCTTGGCATACGTGGATCAGTTCACCTAGTTAATGTCTAGACACAATTGAGTCGGTTAATCTAACTACCAGTATAGAATAGGACAACACGAATGACAGTCTATAATTATATGAATCTAATAAGTAATGACTAAATCGCATTCTAGTCACATCCATATCAAAGTTTTCGCGCGAGATAAAACAGGTCTGTCTAAAAATCTCGGTGATTGGCCAAGGAATACTAAAACGAAACTTTAGAGTTTCAATTTGTCATTAAATGCAACAAGTTGTTAGCGTTCTTGGTGCAAGAATAAAACAACTTTGAAACATGGCGGAGGGGGCGGAGTTTCAGTTGCAAATGTTAAAGTCACTGACATTGGAGGTGGAGTTTATCGGAATGCATGCGCAGTTTTAATTTTGTACTTGCCTATTATAAAGAAGCGGCAATATGCGTCTGTGCTCAAACAAGTTGCCATTGAGAATGGTAATGACAAACTGAAAACGAGTAAAGTACAATGAGTGTGTTATTACATTAACATTTCCAAAACATATAAGATTGTCGAATATTGTGAGTGAGGATGTACATATAATTGTTCACCTACCTACTATAATTTATTTCATAGTACATGCTCGTTCTCGCGAGGGATTTATTAAGTATTGGTATGTACAAAGTTTGTTTTTTTTGTTAAATAAATAAATCGTGAACTTGAAATATAAAAGGGGAACCTAAACAAAAAAGTTAAGTCTCATAGTTTGAATTTTTATAACAGCAAAGACCTTAAACATGACGATAACTTCATTCTATGACCGACTTTGTGTAAACAGATCCAGCTTTTAAAACGGGCAATAAAATGTTACGTTTCAAAGGGTCTATTTATGTTTTTAAATATTTATTTTTGCACATTTTATAACACATTTGCTCAATAAACTAGTAACCACTACTTGCACCGCATGTGGTTTGAGGAAATTGCAAAAGAAACACTTCGCTACATGGAGAAGAGTTTATATTAAGCGTTTTCGCTTGTTCTTTAATCCATAGCATGACATTTATTCATAGTATAATATCATTATATGTGCATTTATTTGCATAAATATTGTTTTAAACCAAGCACTTCCCTTGTGAAATTCGAGCAAGCAATCTCCGAAGATTTATCATATAATTTATAAAGCAGATTTACTCGGTAGTACATTCCCCCAAAGCCTCGGACATTGTTCTAAGGTGACGTTCAGTGTTGATTTTATTAATCAAGCTGTATCTATAATTAACAAACACATAGTTCAACTGCAGAGTATAGTAAGCACAATCATTTAACAAAGCGTAGTTTTTGCAAAAAAATATGAATTGCCTCTGAATATCGTCCTCTTTGGTTTGAAAAAAACCCGGTTAGTGCGGTAGATGACATATTTTAACAGTAAGCAATATCTAGGTTTGTATTTCTCGAGTTGGGTATGTAAACAATATCCGCGCGACGCCGAAGGCCGAACGTAATGTAATGTACCACAGGAACCTGAATTTCTTCAATAATCACCCCGATCCCACATATATGACGTTTTACCCTATATACATATATAAACACAAGGAATGCAACGGTTCCTCTGAATGTACATACCCAACGAGAAATACTAAGAACATTGAAACTGCATACTGTCGAAATGTACCCTTCATTACATAGGTATACCACTATTCATTCCGAATAAAATGAGGATTATTGTATTCAATTACGTCACTATAAAGAATAAATTTCCACTAAGAAGTCGCCGTAACCAATCAGAAGATATGAAAATTCAAATTTCTTAGCGATTTATTTCAATATAACTCCTTTCTATTTTACAATAAACAAATAAGATCGATCTTTTTTCAACTGTGCATCCCCATGGCTACAAATGTAGGGCAACTTCTAAGTCGCTGCGCTCGTTTCGGTTTCTATTTTCTATAGGAACGTCTTAACAGACTATCCCATCGGTCCTATTTATTTAGAAGTCGCCCTACAGTACTAGCCAATCAAAAGCTATGAAAGTTTAAATTCCTCAGTGGTTTATTTCAATAGAACTCCTTTCTATTTTCTATTTTACAATGAACAAAATAGATCGATCAATGTTAAACTGCTAGAAATATAGGGCAACTTCTAAGTAGGATAGAGTCTATTAAGACGTTTCTATAGAAAATAGAAGCCTGCACTCGCTGCGCTCGTTTCGGCTTCTATTTTCTATAGAGACGTCTTAACAGACTATGTCCTATACATAAATTGTGACTCTATCGAACAAATAAAAACATTTTCAAGTGCCATTATTGATTCTGTAATATAAAGGATTGTTTATGTTTCAAATGTTTACAAGACTTGAAAGTTAAAAAACAACAGCACCATTTGGACATAAGATGATTGAACTTTTTACCGTGGTATATGGTAACGCAGCGTCTATTTCCTTCTTAATGATTACACACTCTGAAAGGCGTTTAAAATAGTAATCTTCTTTATAAGTATAAGACATATAAAAATAAAGCCATCTTTTACAGGTTTAAACTTGAGATATACGAATTTTAAGATTGCATCCGTCGTTTCAAATATAACGTGAAAAATACCAACAACTTATGACACTCAATACTCTATAATTTTGAAAAATGAATAAATAAATTAACAACATTTATTTTATAGAATCCATATACAATTTCGTTAAAAGGAATAACATTTTATTTGGAGTTTTGTTCACCAAAAATGACATGAATGTTTTATGAACAATGATATAAAAACAAGAGTTTTTTTTTAATTAATTTTCAAATGTGTGATTTTCCAGCTAAATTTTTTTAGAGATTTCTAGACATTTATATTCGAATAAACCTTTATATATATATATTCTTAGATGTATAAGTGACAATATATAAATACGAGTTACTTTTACACAACGTTTGTTCACAACATACTGGTTTATGACTATGGTGTCAAATTTAAAGGGAGTTTATGTTACGCAAATTTGCAGAAAAAGCATAGTTTTCTTCGCTACTATAAACAAATATCTTTTTAAATATGAAATAATAAGAAAAAAAAATAGCTAACTTATTACCTTCTATTCTCTCCTCAGATATAAGACCAGCTATTATAAAAAGCACGGACCATCTTGCAATTTCTTTAAAAATTAAACCATGTTCGAAAAGAGGCTCAGGGTTTTGGAAACATAATAATTCGTACTTGAACGATTTAGAATATATATCGATAATTTCAAATTTTGTTGACTCAATTGAAGCTGACGGTATAACGCTTAACATTAGAATTTTATCTTACATTTTGGAATAAAATCGGTAAATTGTTTACCCAGAGTTTAAATGAGAGCCTTCAGAAAGGACACTTATCATTTACACAAAACAATTTTCATAACTTTTCATAAAGGGGGGCCCTAGAACTTAGACAATTGGAGACCGATCTCACTTTTAAATATAGACTATAAAATTGCAGTCAAAGCTTTAGCGAAGCGACTTCAGAATGTACTGCCTAGAATAATTAGTATTGATCAGCAAGGGTTTATTAAAAATAGGTTTTTTGGTTATAACATAAGACAAATCCAAGACATAATTGAATACACCGATATGCAAAGTTTAGATGGGACAAGGTTGTCCGTTATCCGCCCTTTTATTTATCATAATAGCAGAAGTCATGGCAACGAAAATCAGATCTAGTGAAGATATTGAAGGCATAGCAGATAAACATATTAACAATCGGAGCAAGATTAACATAAAAATTTCTCAACTTGCTGAAGATACAACCTTATTTTTAAAAAAGTGACGATGAAATAAAGTCCGCTCTTAATATTAATAGATCATTTGGTACTTATTGTGGTCTTGAATTAAATAAATGGAAGACTAGAAATTTAACTTTCTATGGCAAAATAATGACAATAAAATCGTTAATCCTCCCAAAATTGACATATTTACTTCAGTCGCTATACCTCCAAAAAGCAATAGCAGTTACAGATAACAGAATTCTCTTTATATTTCTTTGGAATGACAAGAATGAAAAAATCAAAAGAAATACACTAATAGGGAAAAAACTAAAAGATGGGCTTGAAATGATCGACATCGACGCCTTTGCAAAATCTTTAAAATTGAAATGGGTTAAATCTTTGAAGGATAATAATATTATTAAAGCTAACTGGAAGGTCATACCGGAATTTTACTTAAATCAGTATGGAAAGGACTTACTTATATTTGATATGAATTTGGACTCATTTAAATCTCTTCCCACTGTACGTTATCCCATTCCAGACTTCGAAAAAAGTATCATGAGAAGCTTGGACAGAAATATCAAATGAAAGAATAAGTAATCGATTGAAAAGTTTCGCAGAGTTTAGAAAACAAATTATATGGGAAAATAGATTTATTAAATTTAAAGGAAAATGTCTTATATTCAATTCTTGGATAAATTCAGGTTTTATTTTTGTTAACGATATCATAAAAGAAAACGGGGAAATTCATCATACTTTTTTATTTAATAAACTGAAAAACATATTGAACTGGATATCCGATATAAGCATAGTTAGAAACTCTTTACGAATAACTTGGAAAAACTCGCTGAAATCGGTCGCATCAAAGAAAACTGCTGTGAATACAAAATTTTGCATTAAAATACAAAATAAAGATTTACATAGCATTAATTCAAAACAGTTATATGACATTTTTATTGAAAAACAAATTCAAAAACCATACATACAGTCTTACTGGGAAACTGCTTTTAATCATAAAATTGAATGGCAGTCCTTTTACTTTATTTTGAATAAAATAATTGTTGACAATAGAGTAAAGCAATGCAAATTCAAAATTCATAAAATCATCCCAAAAAATTAAAACCTATTTACTTGGAACATATTAGACTCGCCTTTATGCAAACTGTCTTCAGTACGAGGATATATCCCACTTTTTCTTAGAATGTAGTTATTTGGAAGTTTTCTGGAGTAAACTAGCAGAAGTTTTGAAAATTGTGGTTTTCGGAAACAATTGAAGACCTTTGAAAATATTATTATAGGCTATAAAATACAATATAAGGAATATAATGGCGTAAATACAATTCTTAATCATATTTGTTTTAGTATTTACAAATATTATATTATAAGCGATAGACGAACAAAGTATGTAAACATGCTCAAAGCGTTATACCAAGATCTATTTTCGGCATCTGTGTTTTTGACAAACAACACTTCAAACATTGCAGTAGTAACAAAATGTGTTAATCAGCTGGAATCACTTATCTAAATATTGTCTACTGTTTAAATGTTATTTTGTTGTTATGTCTATATATGTAATACACATGCATATGATTTGTAATAATGTTGTTGGTAGAAAATAAAATGTGAAAAAAAGAAATATAGAAATCAAGGGTAAAAAAAACTAGCTAAAAATTTATTTTCTCTCAATCCTTTTATTCAATAACCCCTCCCCCCCAATGATATACTTCCTGCTTTTTAAATTTTGACTTTGGCGTTGTCTGTGATATGCAGGATTTATATTCTCAGATCCCCTGTCAAAATTCTATTGTGTTTAGTTCCTCCAATTGCTTTCTCGTTTAGAGCAAAACCATTCTATTATCTGGGAACCATTCGCCGCTAAACATGTAATGGTATTAATCTGAAAATACCACATTAAAGGTTCCATGTTCACCGCCATATGCATATTATCGTTTGGGATGGATCAAAATTGTACTTTTTATAAGTGTAAATATTGAGTTGCGCTCAACCCGGGGCTAGGCGGAGTGGCAGTAAATGCATTTCTATTACTGCCAATGAACTAGCTCAATCAAACCGAGCCTGCAATATTTTCATACAATGTATTTGTCGTGTTTGTTGGCTTTCAAAGTTTCCTTTTCATCTATTTCTCAATTATTAAATACAATGCTCAACAATAACAATAGAAATGTCAAAGCATGTGACAATGGCCCCGATTTGGCTTTGATGCATTTCTTTGTAAAATATAATGTTAACTTGGGAATAAATTCCTCAAGCAAATCTTTTGAGTATGTTACTCTAGGTAAACCGTGAGTGGTTTTAGGTGTGAAAATATTACATAGGCCGTCCTCGTCAAGCCTTTGATATACGGGTCTGATATAGTGCAAGTTCAATGCAGAAACGGCAATATATTCTGCCGAAGGTCTTTTACATACACAAGAGTATATAAGAACTTCAACTGATGGAAATGTTTGCTTCCATTTTCATCGTTCTAGATAAGGTTTTCTAACACAGCTAACGAAAAAAAAATGTGCTTGTTAAACACTTTCTAAATCCAATTTGCATGCGATCACTGGACATTTTTTAAACGATTGTTTTATCAATCTTTTATAAAATACTAGAACTTGAAATAAAGAATGTTCAGTTTATTTGTCTGGAATTCAAAATCATTGAAATAATTTTGTTTCATTGACCTTCACAAATTGAGCTAAAAAGTCAGCGTACACTATTGCGTTTCCCTATATGTTCTATATAGAGTCTTGGGAGTCTCCTTGATTTATTTATTCCTAGACAATATCAGACATGGTCTTCTGATGAAGTTTGAATATAAATCTACATAAAAACATAGATTCCATACCACCATGACCGTAGGTTTCTACCTCAAATTTCACTTTGAAGACTACCACCCTTGCCTATTGACTAAATTTACTTGTGGCTAACCTGTTTATAGGCAATATTTTAAAAGTAATTTTTTCTTATCCAAAATCTTTTGGATAATGATTTTTGGTTCCAACAGCTGCAGAAATACACAATTTCTGTTTTTAAGAAGGAGTTTTCTCTTTTCTTGAGCTATATTGGCCAATCAGCTAATGTTTCTATAGAGTCTTAAGGGTTTCCCCTAACTTTTTTTAACCAATCGGGAAGCAGCTTTATATATTTAGTTTTATTTATCGTCGCTACCGGAAGCCCATATGAGCGACGCCTCCAGAAGAGTGTTAGTCATTTTAGGTTTTGGAGGATAGTGCAAGATACAGAGGACTCTCCAATTCCAGAATCGTCCCTGGTTCTTTTAAGTGCCCGGTGTATAGCACCACTACACTGGACCTCGGTTTAACGTCTCTTCCGAACGACTGTTAGTAATTTTAGTTGGAGTAGCGGGGGATCGAACCAGCGATCCCTGGACTCAGAGGCAGCAGCTTTATTTAGTGTACACTGATCTATATAGTTTACTGTGGTCACGTGGTCGGTAACATGAGCTTCCGAGTGTCTACGATAATACACGGAAAATTACGAGTTTTCAAATACAGACAATTACAAATATCGTGAGAAATAAACAGCAACATGTTTGAGCCACAAGTTCTTACGACATTAGCAAACGGCTCTTCTCCTATGGATGTAAATGGCGGACACAATAGGCTAATAATGAAGACTTACAGACCTTATTTAAAGGGAGAACATCATGTCTGGTGCTAAACCGTAGTTATTTTAATTCTTGATGAAGAATTATTACTTATAACGGGATATGTGTTTTATGTAATTTTTTACGTCATTGAAAATTAAATGATTTTCCTCTGTTGATAATCTTTTACTACCAAACACAAGTGTATAAATATTAAGTGGGTGAAACACCTTTGTCAAGTTGGAGAAACTTACTCATCAATTCGATTTCAATCAACAATGACTCCGGAAGATTATGTTCTAAATCAGTTATGCGTTTGATGACAATGTATCCTCTTAGTAATACGTAGGTTAAAGTCTTCCGGAATGACACGTTTTATCTTTACGGAAACAGGTTTCAAATGTTTCGATTTGCAAACAGTTGTCAGTTAAAGTAGCAACCAAGTGTGTTTCCGTTAAGCAACTTTTATCATAATCAATAAGAAAATTGCATATGAAGTTAAATTCTGGTCGATTGCTTCTAATATTATTATAAACAGTTATTTTCTTTCTGAGATGATCCCGAATTTAGTTATATTTCCCATGCCAAAAGTAAGATTTCCATTTTAAAAAATGCAAAATCGCAATTTGTGGTTGCTCAGTTGTTTTAGCTATAGGCAATTTGCTTAAATCATAAAATGTAATTGCGATAGTGCAAACAGAGAAACGCACATTTATGATATTATTATATAAAAATATTAAACAGCTTTTAATACAATTTTGAACTGTCGGCAGCATACAAAATATATATTTGAATATATCGGTGGAAGGATAACTTACGAATTGTTCCGTTTTAAATGTTTTCTGGGTCCAGTTATAGAATAAGCCATAGTCGCTCGGTATGCAATTAAACCAGTCATTAGCTATAAGGTTCATGTAATAATGCAATCTTGAAATGATGCAAGCGGATGGCATAATGTCTTTTGCATCCGTCATTCAAGGTTTTATGACTTTAAAAATTCTTTACAATAATTCAGATGTCAATGACTTTGACGAAACGAACTATAATGTAATAAAAGTAAATAAACAGGTTATTGAATACAATATGGCAGACCCGCTATACGAACAAAATAGTCAATTAGATTCAAACATAACGTTTGAGGAAATCAGTATGATAATGAATGCAAGATCAGGGTCCGCCTGTGGTTACGATAAAGTCCCATATGATGTTTTAAAATTCCCATCTGTTATATAGCAGTTGTGCAGCTACAGTTTCAGTTGGTGTTTGATTCGAGAATAGGCCTAATATTGAAGAAAAAAGTAGTATATGTTCTATCATTAAAGAAACGAATAATGAGTATCGTCTGCCAATGAATTATAGAGGTATCAGTCCATCGTCATTCATAAACAAACTATATACATGTACTTCGTTTATTAATAAAAGGGAAGACATACTTGGAAGACAATTATGTACCACAGGTGGAAGGAACGTACCTTGGTACCCACCCACCCCCCACTGCTGACCCCTCCCCCCCAACACCCCAGTTTAAAACATCCAGTCAACCAGACAGCAGATTGCATTGAATTTTATCTTTTTCTTAAAAAAAAGAACATAAAAAAATGCCATAAAAAATTTTGTATCTGGTTACTTAACATTTCAATTTTTTTAAATATTGTTTTTATCCAACAAAACTCATATGCACTTTATTGCAAATTAATCTAGCTCTAAGAAAAAGTTTACTTCGAAGAAAAATTCCCAGAAGTTTTCAATCTACAGTCGAAAAATGTCCACCATGGTATAGCGCTTTTTGACGTAACCAGAACAATCCCACACATTTCATTACACCGTTTTTCAGTGAAAAACCTTTGGGATTTTTTCTTCAAAGAAAACTTTCTTAGAGCTAGATTAATTTGCAATGAAGTGCATATGAGTTTTGTTGGATAAAAACAATATTTAAAAAAATTGAAATGGGTTTAGAAGAAACATAGTATTTTTCAAACGACATCTCTTACCGACCTTGTCTATGTTAAGTAACCAGATACAAAAACTTTTTAGAGCATTTTTTTATGTTCTTTTTTAAGAAAAAGATAAAATTCAATGCAATCTGCTGTCTGGTTGACTGGATTTTTTTAAACTGGGGTGTTGGGGGGGGGGGGGGGGGGGGGTTGGGGTCAGCAGGGGGGGGGGGGGGGGGGTACCAAGGTACGTTCCTTCCACCCGTGTTATGTACTTGCGGATGAGCAGAACTGATTTAGAGTTTAAACTTAACAGATCTTGCGAGGAAATGTATTTACTCTAAATAGTTTAATAAGAAACAATGTCTTAGTGTTTATCCTATTTAACGATCTAAATAATACATTGGTTTTATCGACAGGGACATGTTGCTATACAAACAGCTCGTAAACAAAATTGATAGTAAAATGTACAAATCAGTTAAAAGAATATACCCCAGTTCCGTTTCATGTATAAGCATTAACAATAAACACTATGACTGGTTCGAGTGTGTAAGTGGAATGAAACAGAGATGTTGTTTTTCGCCGACACTTGGCCGAAACCCTAGGTTCCTTAAATTTTTTTAGATAAAATATATAAACTATAGAATATATAAAAATGCGGAAAACTTGCCACTTTCTTAACAGTTTCTAAGTAATAGGCACAATAGGGTCAATAGCATCCTGACTGTATATTTGTGAATATATCGCTATACAAAATGCTAGACGCTATACCAATAGAGCTTCAGAGGTCTCCATATTTGTATACCAGTAAAATCTTCCCAGTGGTTATGCCCAAATACAAGTTATCCCTGTACAAATTGAGTTCTTGTATTCCTGTAAGGCTGTACCAGAGAGACGCTTTGTCTTTCAGAAGAGCGAAACGCTATTCTAGCAAGAATTGATCAACGAAACGCTTCTCTTGGCGCCGCTCGTTTAGCCTGTATCAGTGAAACGCTCACTCGACGCTCTATCAGACAGAGAGACGCTCTAGCACACAGCAGCAGCAAGACAATCTTCCGGTCAGACGTTCTACCGATCATAAGATAGAATCGATCCAGTCACCACAATTAAGTTGAAGACATGGATTCAAGTGCTGACGAACCTGGACCAAGTAAAAGGAGCCACAGTGATGAAAAAATTCTACAGGTAAACACTTAACAATTAAATTCACAAACTTGTTGATATCAGGACTCATAATAAATTACTGACTCAAACAAACTTGCTGGTTGCTGTCTAAGGTACGGCCAAAGGGCCATCCAGATGTTTCTTTGAGGGCGCTTAATATGCAGTTTGCTAAACTGAGTGGAAATTAATATATAACTATGTTGGCTATATACCCAATCTGATCGTGACTAGCTCCGTAATCACACTAATATGCTGGCATGCTGGTTTGGCAGCTAGAGTCGATGTTAGTGATTTTCGGCATTGCTTATGTCTAAAACCCGTCGCCCGATCGTTCCCGGATCAATCTAATTCCCTTTTATTATCTCTTTCTACCTAATTATAACGGATTATGGATAAAGTGATAGTCACTCGGTACTTTGTTTATATATATCCAAGCATGATTTTGCAGATCAAGGCAGACGTAGGCGAATTAAGAATTTTTACGGTTATCAATATTCATTAAGTTAATTTGGCGATATCAAAATTTTAAAACTTATTAACAATTAATATATTTTAATTAACTTGTATGTTACATGACTGTAAGGTTATTGATAATTTACTACACTGGTTAGAATTGTTTAAACTGCTGTTAGAATCGTGGCGTTGTTGACAACAGAGCGATTAACGTCACACTTTTTTTTCAAAGCGTTGCGCGTAGTTAAAACATTGTGCAGTGCAGCCACACCCGGATAAAATGTTTAAATCGTATATTGAAATTGTTCTTCTCAATAAAGAAATTTATCATCACAAAATGCAAGATAATTCTAAGCATCATGTAATAATAAACATTTATCTTAAAGTAACAGAAAAACGTTTTTTATTATCCAGAAAGCCATTTTGTTTTATTTATTTTTATAAATAATAAATTTAATTGATAAGATTTGCTTATGTTTTTAGTCGTAGGGGTTTGAACATAATTAGGAGTTAAAATATTTATTTCAAATCTCGATGACAGCGATAAATTACCTATCTTAATTCTACAAATGATTCATAAAGATTTTTTTTCTTTTATCGCAGCGATCCCCCAAAGAAAAGGAAATAAATGTTATGAGAATTATTTTACATGTAACTTATGTATAAAACGATGTTTGAAATGCATGTACTTCACCAAGTAAAACATTCACATATTCCAACTTGTAGCATTTGTTCTGTAGGAAAAAATCCCGAAGAAACAAACACAGACCCACCTATGTTAGCATTACAAAGAGTGTATAGCGCACTAGTACAGTATTTAGACCCGGATCCAGTACTGGACAACTTACTGGATCTTGGAATTCGACCAGTCACCATTCGGGATATACGGGTATTTAATACATGTTTATATAATTTCCAACTTTGCATAAATGAATGTATTTTATGTTTATGCGATGTATTAAGGTATTTCATACCCCCAGTTAGTACAGTTGCACTAATGATGAGCTGTGAAAATTAAATTATCATTTTTTCAACAATTTCCAAACAAACTGTTATTATATTGTTACAAACAGATGAATATTGATAATAACAGGAGACAATTGTTGAAAAAAATGAATTTTGTAAGAAAAGTAATAAAATGTGGTACCTGCTATGTTGTCTAATCCGGGTGTCAAAATAAAGCACTTTCCGCTCAAATATATCAAAAATAATTAATTACAATATCCAGTTTAATGTTCCATCTATGGTCAACCAGTGTTACTTTTTCAAAATAACTTGAAAATATTGCTCTTATAAATCAAAATCCAAACACATCATCCTTTGTCCCATGAGGTCACTCACCCATGCAAAAAGCATGCAAATCATGCCAACTTGTGTTTACTTGTAGGACAGTTGAATCTCTTCATGTATAACAATGTAAATCTTGTGTGATGGTATTTGTGCAGTGTTTTGAAATTCATAATAGTCAATGTTTAAAAAGTTATTTTGAAAAAGTAACACTGGTTGGCCCTAGATGGAACATTCAACTGGATATTGTAATTAATTGTTTTGGATTTATTTCAGTGGAAAATGCTTTATTTTGACACCCGGATTAGACAACATAGCAGGTACCACATTTTATTACTTTTCTAACAAAATTCATTTTTTTCAACAATTGTCTCCTGTTATTATCAATATTCATCTGTTTGTAACAATATAATAACGATTTGTCCGGAAATTGTTGAAAAAATGATAATTTAATTTTCACAGCTCATCATTAAGATAACTGTACTGTCTGGGGTATGAATTACCTTAAGCATACTAGTTAACACTGGTCCCGTGCATACCGCGGTTTTGCCGGTTATGTGTAGCCGGTGGACTGGAATAAACCGAAAATATTCATAAAGTCTAGTTCACAGTCCCCGTATATACAGACCAGTGCCCAAGGTTATAAAACTGAGCATGGAAACCAGTCTCAAATCTCAAGCATCTGATTGGCTGAAATGGCGACTGGTCGCCATTTCAGCCAATCAGATGCTTGAGATTTAAGACTGGTTTCCAAACTCAGTTTTATAACCTTTAACCTAGGTGCGTCCTGATCTGGATACTACGCCATTCCCCGGTGCGTCTGGTAATTTCTAGCAGGTAGACCGGGATGAACCGGGAAGATTCGTAAAGATTCGTAGGGCCTAGTTCACATTGCCCCGGTATACAGCCCCGGTGCGTCTCGGTTTGGACACCGCATCCAGCAAGGACCGCAACCGGCGGGAAGAACCGCAATGAATCGGGATGAAGAGATTATTAAACCCATGGCTTAAACACGACTTCCATAGTTGAATTGTCATCCACCGGCTTGTACCGTAGTCATATATCGTAGCTACACCGTTACTTTACCGGCATTCACCGACATGTATTGTGCCATCAAACTGTAGTTCGACCGGCTCGGTTTACTACGGTTTCAGCCGGTGTTCCCACGGTGGAAAGACTGATCATGCTGAAGGAACCACATTGATGCCCCAGTATAATCCAGCATTGGTTTCGCACCCACTGAGTCCCGGTTATATTAAAATTTTAAACACTACCAGGGCCACACCGAGGCTTTATGACGGGTCAGTGTGAACTAGGCTTTTACGCTTAAACGATATTTTTGAAGGACATGTTTTTTTTTCGAGAGGTCTTTTGTCATAAAATAAAGTGCAATTTTGTTAGACCCATGTGTTAAGAGACTCCATGTTTTTTTCTACAGGAAGAGAAACTGACAAGCGGTAGAAATAGAAAACTTATCGAAGAAATTAGAAAACGAGGGTGCGAGGCTTACCTTAAATTCAAGAACAGTCTGAAGCAATCTGGGCAGGAGATGATATTTACATTACTAGAAAGAACTGAGATGGGAGAAAACAATTCTGATATAGAGCGAGAACTTAGCGAGACAGCACGAGAAAAGATGAAACTTGGAAAAGAAGATGACAAGTTATATTCTGGTAACATAATAATTGCTTTATTATTTACATTATTGTATGTCCATCATATGCTTTAACCAAATAACCAAACAATTTATTTTCAAAACTTATTTTCCAATTTATACATTGAGCCATGCGTTCATGTTAATATCTAGTATACTTTGCATGCAATAGTAGAATATTTATTATTATAACTTGTGTTCGGTGGCTTCCAAAGTTCCGTTTTCGTCCATTTTAATATCACAGCAACGTTGTTCGGGCCGTGCGGCGGCTGTTAAAAACATCCCCGTACATTCAATCAGTGCTGTTAATAGTTACGTCCTTTGAAGGTCGTTCAGCATGATACTTGTGTAGTATTGTAATAGTTCTTCTTAATTTACTTTAATTGTTTTAATATTTCGGCCAGTTTATAGATGGGTGGTTTCAATATCCCAGCCAATTAAGATTTGGAAATTGTTCAATCATCCCAGGGATATTTTTCCTGCTTTTTAAATTTTGACTTTGGCGTTGTCTGTGATATGCAGGAAATATATTCTCTGATCCCCTGTCAAAATTCAAGTTTGTTTAGTTCCACCCATTGATTTCTCGTTTAGGGCAAACCCATTCTATTATCTCGGGACCTTACGCCGCTGAACATGGAATGGTATTAATCTGAAAATACAGCATAGAATATCTATGTTCACCACCATATGCATACCATCGTTTGGGATGGATCGAAATTGTGCTGTTTACTGGTGTAAATATTTTGTTGCTCTCAGTCCGGGGCTAGACGGTGTGGGCAGTAAATATGCTTTTCCATTACTCCCCATGAACAGGCTCAATCTCAATCAAACCGAGCCTGCAATTGTTTTCGTATTTGTCGTGTTGGGTGGCTTTCAAATTTCTCTTTTCATGTATTTTTTATGATTATCACCATGATCACCGTTGCAAATAAATATTTAGCTTAAGTGCGAATCGTACGTCATTATGTCCATCACCATCAGTTATTGTTTCTAATTCATTCTCAGCACTTGTTATTTTCTCTCTTGATTAACACAATTGATTACACATTTATTAATCTGATTATCACTACACTTGCTCAGAAAATAAAAACTTTAATGATAAATCGGTATTATTTATTAGTGCTCCGCTGCTATGGCCAGCAGAGCTAGAACATAAAAACCTTAGGCCCAAGGTTATAAAAACCTGAGAATGGAGACAAGTCTTAGATCTCGGAAATCTGGTTCTTATTGAAAGCAGTCTCAGAATTTGATCCAGTCCGGGTTATTTTATTTTGAAATGCGTTTCTTAAGAAATTCGATGACGCACTAAGAATCATATCGTCTGATTGTGTAGCATCTTAATTCGAGACTGGTAGTTCAGTTACTTAAAGATGCATTGGGCACACCACGGGAAAAAGTGCAATCGATATTTTTTTACTGCGAAAAGCAGCGTAATTAGTGATGTCGTCTGTCAATTCTTTTTCATCATTTCAACGATTGACGTCAGCTGTTTGAAGATGCCTTTTCCCGTGGTTGTGACGAGCTCCGAATCCATTTCAGCCGAGTAATAATTATTTTAAATGGATGGTAAAAAGTGTAACCCTTTTGGTATTCAGCTTTAATGGGGCATAAATACATAGGTTATAGTTGATTCCAAATAACAATAAGAAGTTCCATATTCAACTTTAATGGTCTGTACTGTATATACGTCCAGTAATATATAAACACATGTAGTAGTACGTAGTCCAGTAATAACAATAGTATGTAGTCCAGTAACAAACGATCTGAAAAGATACATTATTACGAACCATAAATATCAGTATTAAAAACAGATTTACAAAACAATCCTTAACAAAACAAGTCATGATATGAAACATTATACAACGTTATATTATTGAAATGATCATTAATCAGATGTAAGGTTTTAACATACAACATATTAGATATAATATTGTGGTTCTTTGCTTATAGCCAAATGATATTTTAAATAGATAAATCTAAAACATACAAGTCTGATGATTCAGTGCTGTTCCCTTATTACTTGTGATTTACACAACCCTATTCATTTACAATGATTACATACCTTTATCAATGTGATAAAACATCCACTGGTCTACAACCAACTGTCACACACTCCTCAAACACTCTCTGGTGCTGTGCAGTGAAAACTGAAATACCAATCACCATTTTGAGAATCATGCATGGGTTAATTAGGAAATTAGCAGCGCGCAGACCAAAGCGACAGAACCCTGAATAAGTCAGACTCGCGGAAACATATGACAAGGAATCAAATGTCATCAGAAAAACCAACAAAAACGATTCTAAACCAATTTGCAAAGAACACTACATTAAGCAAGTTACCTTAGCATCCATGCCTTAATCCATATAGCACTATAAAGATCTTAACTGATCAACACTTGACCAAAAACTATACTAAAAAGTCATGTACATGATTTCACTAAGAACTTCTTCTGCGGAATGATTTTCCTTTCCCGCTACAGAGAAAATCTGACAACAACTCATACCACATGACTTGCCTACCCAATCGAATTAAACTAAACTACATCACATGATATGCATGTGATCTACTCCTAATTTTACACATAAATTCTATAAAAAGAATAAAGTTAAAAACTTATTGGTTAGATATGGGACGCCAAATACGCTAAAATTTGACTCTGCTACATTCTCCCGCTCCCCGGAAATGATGTCCCATCATTTCTTTACAATAAAAAATCCAATGAACAAGTCGAAATCTTTCTTCCATAGGTGACAACTAGAAACGAAGAGAAAACAAATATATTCAAGTCATGAATACAAATACTCTCAGTCTATCAAATGAACATGATCCAAGTTCACCAACTAATTCCAATCAGCTTTCCTCTGTTAAAGAAACAAAGCTATTAGCTATCTGAAATCAAAACACCAAAAGCATTACTACAAAGAAAACATGATCATGAGAATGTATCAGAACTCGTCTTCACTCTCCCCCTACAAAAAAATTGTGTCCCTGCAATTATAATTCAAATAAGTTAAAATTCATAAAAACAATATCATGCTTTAAACTGAACAAGCATAACATAAAATGATAAAAAACAAATCAGATCACTTTTTCTGTTCTTTATTTCATAATGGCTTCACAAATTCTATGTGCAATTTCTGAAGTCAACATATTAAATACACCAGATTTAAGAAGAATGTTCAGAGCTTCTAACTTGCTATCTACTGTTCGTGTATTTAATGTTTCAGAGTCATCTGACAGAGCTACTCTTGAGTCTACAGTAATTTCATTGCAACTGTAATCCTCCAAATATTTAGGCCGCTTACTTTGCCTACCTGACCTTGTAGTAGGTATCGGGAGTCTTTCTCTCCGTTCTCTTGCCACTGGTTTTGGAGGTCTTCCTCTCCTTGTTCTTTCTGGTCTCTGTGGTATTTCTCTATTATCTCTCTCTGGCGATAACCTTGCCAAAGTATCTCCATCAATACTCTTTATCCTTGTTTCCTCATCAATATCTACTGCTATAGTTTCTTCATCTGTTGGATGAATAAACACTTCATCAGTTGTTTCATCCATGTCAATTTCATCATCATGGTCATCATGATGAACTTCCAGTTCCTCTTGTACTTGTCTCTCTTTTCTATATGTCATATCACTGTCTGTTGGTTCTTCGCGACGGATGACATCTGGTTCTATATCTTCTGTATCACTTTTAGTACGTACCGACTCATCTGGAGTGGTACTGTTCCTTTCTGAATAAGTGACTTTTGTCCTTATAACTCTATTTGATCCTTCAGTATCTACTTCTGTTCTGTGATTTTCAGAATAGCGGGCGTCCCCACTGTCAACTGTCAGTCTGACAAGTTCACATTCTGAATCACTTGAATCAGTGAGCTCACTTTGTTCCGTTACTTTAACTTCTTGTCTTCTTCTCGGTTTGGGAACTGGTTTGACGTTCTGTTTGTCCTCATATTCCTCGTTAAATGATGTTACTGGCAGTAGATGGTTTCTGTGTAGGGTCTTAATCATTCCAGTTTCTGACTCTACTTTAAAAACTGGAATGTCTGGATTGGCTTGCTCTAGTACAGTGTATATATGCTCTTCAAACTTGTCTGCAATTTTGTGTTTTCCTTTGTGAGCAAGAACACGTACTAGCACTTTGTCACCCACTTCAATCTGTGCAGCCTTAGCTTTCTTGTCAAATTGGGATTTCTGTTTCAGCCTAGCTGCATCAGCATGCTGTTTCACAATGTCCTGTGTGACTTTCATCCTTTCTTTCAGGTCTTCTATATAGTCAGTGGTGTCCTGTACTGCTGTTTCCTCTGCTGACTCAAATAATGTGTCCACAGGCAACTTAGGTTTTCGGCCGAACATAAGTTCATAAGGGGAGTATCCTGTAGATTCATGTATTGTTGCATTATATGCGAACACAAGAGATGGCAGGTACTTTTTCCAATCAGCCTTTTGTTCTGGCTTTAATGTTCCCAACATGCTGATAAGAGTCCGGTTCAATCGCTCTGTAGCACCATTACCCATGGGATGATAGGGGGTAGTACGGCTCTTCTGAATTCCTAAGATCTTGCAAAGTTCCTTAATAATGTCACTTTCGAAATTTCCACCTTGGTCCGAATGAATTTTGGAAGGCATGCCGAAATTGCTGATGAAGTTGTTGTAAAATGCCTCAGCTGTTGTTTTTGCTGTTTGGTTTTTCGTAGGAACTGCAACTGCGTACTTCGTGAAGTGATCAGTTATGACTAATATATTCCCATAGCCACCTTGCGATTGCTCAACAGACAAGAAATCCATGCACACCATTTCAAGAGGGAAGGTAGTGGTGATGTTAACAAGTGGTGCCTTGTTTGGATCCTTCTTTCTCATGGTACATCTTTTGCAGCCTCCAATCCATTGTTCTACATCTGAAGTCATTCCTGGCCAAAAGAATCTTTCCCTGATGAGTGATATTGTTCTCTCTTTGGCTGGATGACCCACATCGTTGTGTAACCCAAATAACACTTTCCTTCTGAATATTGATGGAAGAACTAATTGTTTTATCTCTTGTCCATTTTGATGAAGAATTTTGTAAAGAACCCCTCTTATAATCTTGAAGTTGTCAAAGTGTTTCTTCATTTGGAAGTCGAATTTGTTGAATGGTGTTTTCTGATGTGGAAGTTTGTTGTCAATTCTAGCCCTAATCCATTTTCCTATGATAAAGTCTTCTCTTTGGGCTTTACGTATTTCCCTAAGCTCTATTTGTGCCATTGGTTGTCCAGCTGATTCCGTTGCTTCGATGATGTTAATTGAAGCTACTGGAAGTATCTCTATCAATGTCTCAATATTCACTGAGTTGCAGATAGCTTTGATAACATCATTGTCTATCTTCAAATATTCCCCATCAGTATGTGTAACCTTATGGAATGGGTAGCGCGACATTGCATCTGCATCTCCGTTACGAAGACCTGGTCTATAGAAGATGTCAAAGTCAAATGCTGCTAACGCTGATACCCATCGTTGTCCGGTTGCATCCAGCTTTGCTGAAGTCAGTACATGAGTGAGGGGATTGTTGTCTGTAAAGACAGTAAAATGATGTCCTGTGAGATAATCACTGAATTTCTCTGTAACACTCCATTTGAGACATAAAAATTCCAGTTTGAATGCCGGGTAATGCTGTTCTGATTTTGAGAGACTTCTACTGGCATAGGCAATTACTCTTTTGTTGTTTTCATGTACTTGATACAGAACAGCTCCTAATCCTGTATTGCAAGCATCAATGTGGAGTTCAAATGGTAAGTCAAAGTCAGGATATGCCAAAATGGGTGGTGATGTTAGAATTTCTTTCAGATGATCAAATGTCTTTTGTTCTAATTCTGTCCACTGCCAAACTTTTTCTGATTTGGAGTTTTTCTTTTTGGAGGTTGGTGGTAAGAGCTCATTCAATGGTTTGGTTATCTTACTGAAATCCTTTACAAATCTCCTATAATAACCAGCAAACGCTAAGAACGATCTCAGTTCATCTGCGTTGCTTGGTGTAGGCCAGTTCCTTACTTTCTCGATTTTTTCTGGATCGGTTTCCACTCCGTCCTCACTCACAACATGTCCCAAAAATTTGACACGTTTTTGAAGAAAGAAGCATTTATCGGCTGATAATTTTAATCCACATTCTTTAAGTCTGGTTAAAATAAGATCTAGACGTTGCAGATGTTGTTCAAAATTTTCCGAAAAAATAATCAAATCATCCAAATAAATTAAGCATATGGTCATGTTGTAATCGCCTAAGCACTCTTCCATGAGGCGTTGATATGTCGCAGGTGAATTCGACAAACCAAAGGGCATTTTTACATACTCATAGAAACCGAGTGGCCCAACAGTGAATGCAGTTCTTTCTTTATGTGTGTCTTCAACCTCAACCTGATGGTACCCTGCCTTCATATCCATTACAGTGAATAGTTTTGCTCCTTTTAAACAATCAAAGACTTCTTCAATGCGTGGTAATGCATAAGCATCTTTAACAGTCCTTTTATTAAGCATTCTGTAGTCTATACACATTCGGAGTTTTCCATTTTTCTTCCTAACTAATACAATGTTAGATGCCCAGGGTGATTTGGATTTTTGTATTACACCAGATGCTAGATTGCTGTTTAATTTTAAGAAATAATAATTCTTAGATTATTATTAAGAAACAAAATTGTCTAGGCCAAATAAAATAATAGTATTTACTTTGGAAAAAAAATCAAACTTTTGGGAATATATAATAAATACTTGCTAATTTACAAAATTTATGTTCCAAATGAGATAATAACTTTATAAAATTTTGAAAACAGAACAAAAATTACTAGATAATGTTATAAATGCTGTAAATCAAAAATTTATGTAAAAAATCAAAATTATCCCAGGAAAAACAGTGAAAAGGTTAACACATTAGCAATTTGACTCACCGACTGTTGAACAGCACTGGATCTTTATACACTAACACTATGTAAATGTTTATAGTATTATGCACTAGTCTAAATGTCTGTAAATAGTTCCATTGATCCTTCCTGAAAACGCAACGTCCATGAGATCTCTCAGAAAACGTCCTTGAACAGAGCTCTGTAACGAATGCTAGCTAGCCTGAATTCCGGATAACGAACTGCAGCCTGGATCCAGTGAAACGAATCGATCCCTGGGTACCCAAACAACGAATCTCGACCAGAATTCTCCAGAAGTCGTGTGATGTATGTCACTCTCAATGGTTTCAAGTGTGAAGAATATAGTTAGTGACTGACCACACTATAAATGCTTTTAAGTGTGACCACAAAATTAATACTTTATGTGAAAAGTCACTATCTTCTCAAATATTTAGCGTGAAGTCTATTTACTACAAGTGAAATATCGTTTAAAAACACTGTCTTCTCAAGAATAGCGAGAAGTCTATTTTACTAGATGTAAAACATGGTTAAGTCCACACAACTTTTGAATATCAAAAGTTCAACACTAAACACGGAAATAAGTCCACGTGCACTAATAATCCAGATTAAAATTTTACGTTGGGCGCCATTTTGTAACCCTTTTGGTATTCAGCTTTAATGGGGCATAAATACATAGGTTATAGTTGATTTCAAATAACAATAAGAAGTTCCATATTCAACTTTAATGGTCTGTACTGTATATACGTCCAGTAATATATAAACACATGTAGTAGTACGTAGTCCAGTAATAACAATAGTATGTAGTCCAGTAACAAACGATCTGAAAAGATACATTATTACGAACCATAAATATCAGTATTAAAAACAGATTTACAAAACAATCCTTAACAAAACAAGTCATGATATGAAACATTATACAACGTTATATTATTGAAATGATCATTAATCAGATGTAAGGTTTTAACATACAACATATTAGATATAATATTGTGGTTCTTTGCTTATAGCCAAATGATATTTTAAATAGATAAATCTAAAACATACAAGTCTGATGATTCAGTGCTGTTCCCTTATTACTTGTGATTTACACAACCCTATTCATTTACAATGATTACATACCTTTATCAATGTGATAAAACATCCACTGGTCTACAACCAACTGTCACACACTCCTCAAACACTCTCTGGTGCTGTGCAGTGAAAACTGAAATACCAATCACCATTTTGAGAATCATGCATGGGTTAATTAGGAAATTAGCAGCGCGCAGACCAAAGCGACAGAACCCTGAATAAGTCAGACTCGCGGAAACATATGACAAGGAATCAAATGTCATCAGAAAAACCAACAAAAACGATTCTAAACCAATTTGCAAAGAACACTACATTAAGCAAGTTACCTTAGCATCCATGCCTTAATCCATATAGCACTATAAAGATCTTAACTGATCAACACTTGACTAAAAACTATACTAAAAAGTCATGTACATGATTTCACTAAGAACTTCTTCTGCGGAATGATTTTCCTTTCCCGCTACAGAGAAAATCTGACAACAACTCATACCACATGACTTGCCTACCCAATCGAATTAAACTAAACTACATCACATGATATGCATGTGATCTACTCCTAATTTTACACATAAATTCTATAAAAAGAATAAAGTTAAAAACTTATTGGTTAGATATGGGACGCCAAATACGCTAAAATTTGACTCTGCTACAAAAAGCTATTACTCATTTGATTATGTTATTGCTGAGTTTTGTTACTAAATATTTACTTATTCGTGTAAGCGGAGCCAGGTTTTAAGAATTAACCTTAACCCTTACCATAGCCCTTTACCCTTACCCTAACCCTTATTCTGTTCAAGTTAATAATATTAAACAGATACATGCCCAATGTGTATAATGTTATAAAAATATAATGACTTTGTGTGTATCTTGAAGCATGTGTACTGCCCTGACATAATGGTAATACAAAGTTTGTGAAACGTTAACCATTGAAAACCATATGTATTCTTGTTGTGTCAAAAAATCTAATTTGAATCTTTAACGAATTAGTTTATTTTTAAATAGTTAGCTTCACATGAATCGTGGAAATAAAGCACTGAGTTCTGCCCGGACAGAAAAATAAATATATTTATTTAAAACAACAATCAATTTGTTGTTTTTTTCTGACGCGTTAAATTTATCAATAATCAAGTTTTACTGAAAATGAGAAAGAAACATAAATTTCCTCAAAGATTAACTTCCAAAAATTAATATTCTCACAAGCAACAATAATTTCAGTATCTGAATCTACCTTTACACACTGGGCATGCATCTGTTTAATAATGTACATTGTATACTTCACCATTTCTAGTGATCCCCATGTATGTGTTGCAAGCTTGGCATGAAGCCCGCTCCTCACGAATCTTTAGTATGTACATGTTGCAGTCATTGTGTCATTAATTTTAACGCAAATGTAAAATTCATAGAGCAGACCCAGATGTAACTGAGCGGACGTGAAATCAGATAAGGGTCTATAAAACGATATGTTGCAATAATTAGCTTATTATGCGGACACAGTACTTGAGCACCGTTACATGTATTAGGATATACGGTCCGAACTGACAATGTTTTCAGAAAAGTAATAAATAAAGATACTGTTAATATATATGCTTTCAGAATTTAAAGAAGAACTCATAAGATCCTACAAAAAGAAGGAGTCTATGATCCTTGCATCACCTCTGGTAGAAGAACATGCCGTTCCATTAACAGAGTTATACGTGCAGCCCCCGATGTCAGCGTTTATCAAACCCGGTGCCTTTGGACAGGAAAACAAATCTACTGAAAAGATCTCTTCGTACCGGAAACTGTTATTCAACGACGAAAACGTTCCCTAGTGTCAACCAAACACGGAAACGGTCGGCAAATTCGTTGACGTAGACACCTTACAACGTTTTGACTTACTATTTCTGTTACACTTGCGAGACTTTCAGAACGAAAACATGTGCCTTCTAGATGATATGATTATCAAGTTTGCGGGAAAATGTTTGCCACATCCTGAACGCTTTTCTAAGGATTTTATTAAACGTATGTTGCTGACGAGACCTTGTTTAATTGTGTGCGATGGTCTCGACGAGTGGACGCATCCTAGCGGAAAGTGTGAGGAAACACTTGGAATACCACACAACAACTATGAAAAATGCACGGTTCTCATTACCACTCGACCGTGGAAAATCAGTACGATAGGGCTTCCACCAAACCTGATCGACCGGCATGTGGAAATCTCACATCTCGATGAAGCGACTTCTAAAGAACTGAAATCAAATGCAGTCAAAATTCTGAGCCAAACTAGCGGCAAACAAGAACCTGATCTGAAAGTTTTCGACAGGGAAATATTTTCGGTAAAACTCGGGGAAATCAGTTTAATTCCGTACATCTTACTACAGCTCATTTGCATCTGGTTTGATGGCCTTAGCATTGGCAAGTCAAAATGCGAAACGTACAGTAACACTATTGAAATAACCCTTAAGCGTGGTTTGAAAAAGAAAAATGCACCGACCCTTCCTGCTGAAAACCCGGAACGTAGAGTCCCAGAATGTATGAGACATAACAAGAAGTGTAAGGGATATGTGAACTTACTTTTCAACCTTGAGAAGTTAGCGTTTTACACATTATTTCAGAAGATAAAAAAATCCAGCTTGGTGATTGAACGCACAACGGTGTTGAAATATCTAACGAAGCAGGAACTCGAGTTTTGTCTGAAAACTGGACTGTTGAGTCAAAGGAAGGACAGTATTAAAGTCTCAAAACTGCTGCATACGGTTTCCTTTCAACATAAATCCATTCAAGAATTCTTGGCTGCCTTGTACATAACGTCTGAATGGAACAACGGAACTGTAAAGTCGACTATTCTTGAAGTTTGTTCATCGCTTTCAAGCATATTAGAAATGGAAAATATATTCGTGTTCGTCTGCGGTATGAATCCAGCAGTATATACATGTATTTCCGACGAGCTTCAGAAGATCGTTGACCTTGATAGTGTTACAGATCGATATAGAGCCGACAACTACAATAGTATATTTGGTGACCGAGTTTTTATTGCCGATAAAGGAGCCATTGAATCTTACCAATCCATGCAGTTACAGTGCTTTCAAGAAAGCGAGCGGAATGGACATCAAAGTTGTGACATCAGTCTTCACGATATAATCATTCATATATACTGCCTAGACACTTTGAAAACAATTATAAACTTTAATATAGGTAACGTGAAATCGCTGCTAGTATCACACTCAGATGAGACAGCAATGTTCATGCAGTCCCTGGATCCAGGTGCGTTCACCTCCCTGGAGACATTGCGAGTAAGAGACTTTAACACGGAGCCTGTATGGCTGGTCGTCATCCTCACTGAATCAGCGCTTACATTGAAATGTCTGGCACTATCGCAACCACTTTATGAACCTTCTCCTTCGGGTATCAGTATAACGGCGCTTACAGGACTGACATGCTTGCAATCACTGTATCTTGGATACGTTCGCATGACTCACGGTGACCTTAAATGTTTACATGATTATATCAAGCAGTCCGAAACACTAAAACAGAACAAGCTATGGAAGATAGGCTGCTCGGACCACAAGAATCAGCATTGTGACGTCGCTTCTAGTCTGAACGCGAACGAGTGGAATTTGATGGGGTAAAGATGTCGTTTACAAGATTAAATCGACTTGCTCGGAGAATCACTTACTATAGTCCGATTTTACGCATTGGGCCGTGAATGTACTTTTGTATTTATAGATTTTTGGAATATTCCGCAAAATAGGGATGTTAGGTATTCCCATCATTGTCGGTCATCCTGATGACCGACATATTATAATGGACCAAACTTGAACTTTGAAGGGTAACACCGGTTAACAGCGGCACCGGACGTAGTCACTTTAGACAAAGCCGCCCGTCTAGAGCTTGGGAATGCTATTCCGTTCCCCCTATTTGCAAGAAAAGTCTTCTAAATGTTGATGAAACAATATCTGGACGTTGTAGTAACATCAAATCAGAAATTGAGCCGATATATAACGACATGTTAAATTATATAAACATACGTGTGTTGTATTTTCTACAGGGTGTAGAAAAAATGTTATGCGTCTTTTTTTAGAAAGTCACGTGATGAAAACCTTTATAGCAAAATATTATTTGTGTATAAATTGAACTGTTACGTTATTTGATTCAAACAACTGTTCAGGATGATCCCATATATGAAATAGATTCAATCCGTTATATTGATTTTGTTGGTCAAAAGCAAGACATCGTTTATGTTTTTCTTAGAGACTAATGAATATCCGGGCGTGCTCGATTGGGCTGTCGGAACTGTGCCAGAATCAAATTCCGACTCTTCCACAGAATCTGCTTGACTGTTTCACTGCGCATGTCTGTACTTTCAGCAGACAGCGACAGTAGTAAACCAATTTTGTCTGGCGATTATAGTCGCCAGAGAATCCTTAGCGAGCTTCAGTTATCTTTCCTCCAGGTTTAAAATAGGCGGTATTCCCCAAGCTTGCAAGTAAAGTACATACTGCTGCTGGAGATTAACAACACCAGTTGGTGTTAGATTTAAAAATACAACGAACTCGGAGTCATATTACAAGATGTATGTTTACCGTTATCACAGCAGAGTTGCTGATAGCAATTTGATGCCACTTAAATGTCGGTCACTGATTTATTGCCATTCATATGTTTAGAATGCATATTATGATGAGATCTATATCTGTATTGTTACGACGCTTGTAACCACTGCTGGCGTAGTGCGTCGGGGGTTTAAATGTTAACCATTCGAGTTGCACAAATACTGCACACTGTTTGCCATATCCTGTCGTTCAGGGCGACGTTTACACCTTCTAGATGCTGGTTTAATACAGTATAAGCTGTACCTCTTCTTTTCTTTTTTACAAATGGTTTATATTTACTCTTTAATCAAGTGTTATGTTGAATTATTGTAATGAGCAATAGGCTTAGTTGATAAGAAGCTGGAGAAATTTTTTTAAATAGATACAGAGAACAGGCTTGACGTAATCCAGAAGCCAATCAGAGGCCTCTAGTTTTTTGGTTTACAACAGTCGTTTATTTTCTGATAACGACGGAGAAAGAGTCTAAGAATCTGCCAAACGAGTGAGAATGGATGTCGGAACAGAATCATGATAGGTTTTTATAAAAGTGTTACATAATTGCATGTTTATTATATCTTTTGAAGTCTAAAGAACTCCTAATGGTCTTAATAAGCCATACTTCATAGTTCAACTAAGTTTTCCTAGTTTTTAGATCAGTCAACAAAAAGCAATATTTATAATTTACTGAAAAATAACACTTTTTCTGGTATTTATGTTGGTGAAATTCTTGGCATAGTACTGAAATGTAACCATTATCTTATTTTATGGCAAAAAAAAACAGTATCTAAAAATATTTCAGTTTGGTGCAGTATAAAACACTGACCGATTCACACCACCTATTTCGATGGAATGGGTAGAACGCTGCCAGAACACAGTTCCGACGCACTCGATTGGAGCTCTCCCTGTTCTAAATGTCGGAATTTCCAATCGAGCACGCTCCGACTTTTGCGGGAAAGGCTGTCTGTAAACAAAAGTTTACAAAAAGCTAGTCGGTCATTAGCATACACTTTCAACCAGAAATGTATTCCAAAATCTAGAGTTCAACAACAAAATTTCGTCACTGTCCTAGGGTGGGGGGATGAGCAGCCTGACAGGGACTCAAATTATTAAATTTACTATTATGATCTTCAACAATTTCGTTAGAATGCTGAACTTAAACATGTAATATTGGTGGTTCTCGCACATTTTCCTGTTTTTGTTTGTTAGTTTTAATGATGTCAATTTCAGTGTATGCCATGTTAGATGACATTATGCGGGTTTCAAAAAAACTCATGTCCATGGATTGACTTTGAAAATTGATGAACACTTCTACCCATGTGTTAATTTTAAAAATTTCTTTCTTGTGGTATAAATCACCAAACACACGGTCGTGAAACAGTAGAGGCTTATAGTAAACGAGGAGATGTTTTAAACAAGCATTTAGGAGGAAACGAATGCTCAGAACTTGCTTAATTGTCAAAATATTGTCTTTTAAAGAGAGATTTTGCTTTTTGCGCTTTCCAGTGCAAATGTTGCGAATGTTCTCAGAAGTTAACGGAAGTTTAGCGAAGTGAGGAGATCATTGTTTAAAGTAAAACAAAAAGGGGGGATCAGCGATTTTGCCATTTATTTGCGATTTCCAGTGCAAATTTGGTGAATGTTATCAGAAGATACCGGAGGTTTAGCGAATGTGACATGGCCATTGTTTAAAGTAAACATAGGAGATCAGCATGGGCAATATTTTTATCTAATATCATAAGTGTAGTCAATTGGGCGGCGCTACGCTAAAAGACAGTCATCAATACGACCAATAAGCTGCGGACGAGAGAGATAAACGACTAGGATGGCCACATGAGGTTATGATTACACATTCAGCGTGGAAGCATCAATAATGATTTTGTTTATTGAACTTGTCTGATATCAATTTATAGGATAAATGGCGACACGTTACCTCAGTTACAAGTACTTTGTTAGTCAAGTTTGTTGAAATATAATTTCAATCCATAATTACACACTTTTGCATTTCACGAGCGCACTATTGAAATAACCTGAGATGCGAGAGTTTAAACCTAGTTGGTTTGATGACTACCCATGTCTTCATTAGTTATGAACATTACATTTTATCTTTTATTCGCAATTACTCATTTAGAGGGACATTTATATACATGTATTATGCTCTTTCTCAAAGATTTGCATAAAAGTGCCTCGTTTTGAGCTTGTTGCACAAAACCCATGTTTTTTTAGATCTATCTATTTCCCTGTCCTTTTGATATCCAAGTTGGAGCTCTAATTACGATGCGGCATTTTATGTTTTTGATATGCTTTAAAGTCTTTCACAGGCTCAATGAAACCGAGCCTGTAATATTTTCACATTTTTCGTCTTCGGTGGTTTTCAAAGTTACCTTTTAATCTATTTCAAGAAAACAAAACTTAAACGATTGTTTTGAAATAGAAACTTGGTAACCATTCTATACGTGCTTCTGTATTTTTATCATTTAAACTTTAACTATTTAATTTATGTTACAAAACTTTCGCCGCCATAAAGTTCAAAACTTGCCATTGAATATATGCATTATTACCGAAATACGAATTGATTAATTTTGATTCCCATATTCCCTCTCAAAACCGCATATATCTATGCGTTCTCTTCTTGGGGTCTAAAGTGAACGGTTGGACTCGTCGCAGTTGCAATCCAAATTGAGTTTTACTTGTAAAAGATTTCCGGGGATGCCCGTGACCCCAATGACTGCTTCCCCATACACATATAATACAACGGATCTGATTTCGGTCTTGGGATACTAAACGATAACATTATTTTGACAAGTACAGTAAGGTAGACAACACAAGCACTATCATTTCTATGTAAGGGCGATCTACTAGAATATACTGCAAGGAATGCAAAACCAACCTTTAAAGTAAAGAAAAAGTTGTTTTCAGAACAGTGGCATAACGACAATTTTTATGATGATAGATTAATTTAAATACAAATAGTGCTTCTTGAGTTCCTTTAATAGTTTTACAGAAAATCGGTCAAACAAAAACAAAAGATAATAGCAGCATAAAGCTTAAGTGAAAGTAATAAATGCATCAGCATCCTAATTTATTGTTTACTGTCTTTTAACTCTCGTCAACTTCAAGTTTGACGAGATCTGCTGAACCAATTAAAACTACATTTTATGAATGTTGGTAATGAATACTGAATATTTTAAGCGTGGCTTTTCTCTCAATGTACAAATAAGTATCAACTGTGGAAAGTTCTATGGTACCTCTTTGAGCATTCGCGTTAATGTAACATATTCATCAGATTCGCTGGTGCTTAAACAACGTAATTATTTCTACACGTCCTGAAAAAAAAAATTACGTCTACTAGAGACATGATTATTTATATTGATGCCTTTAGCCCGTACACGTATTCTTCATGTTTCAATAAATCAAACATCAGCCGTTCAACTTTGTTTGCATGCTTTAAAGTAACAGAATTGTACCATGTTTATATGTTCTCTTGTTTATGTTTGTACATACAGAGAAATGTAAATGGAAATAAACTTGAAACTTGAAACATCAACTAAATTCACAAATAGTTTGTCAGATACAGTCTGTGTGACTTTGATCGACAGAAAACTGGCCATATCATTGACTTACATTGGTCCAAAAGTAAATACATGAACGACTACATACCTACTTATTCTTTTAATTTATTTGCTAATGACCGACTAGCTTTTTGGAAAGCTAAAACTTGTAGCTCATTATGTTGAAATTGTACCGCACTGTGACAAAAGGTTTCATGGCCGTGGAAGTAACGCTTCTGATTTCTTGTAAAATGACCTAAGGGTCGTGTGTTCGAATCCCAGGAGGAGATTTCATTTTTTTCTGTTTGTAATGTTTTTATTCAATTCATTCATCTAGACACCGACAAAAATGATATTAAACCGTACAAATTTCGAGAAAGCTTTCATCAAGCGAGTTGATAAAATGTCCCGATTGATGCTTACTCAAAACACATTATTTGGGCGATGCAAAACATTGTACAAAGTGGTTTTGAATTGTGTAAATTATTAAAGAAAATGAATGTAACAACAAGTGTTTACAGAACGCCAGAATTCACAATTGTCAACGCTCCTTTGGTACGGATATGTATGGGGTCAGGGAAAGCTGCTCAACAAAAATATATTGTTAAAAATGGAATGAATGTGAACAAAATTAAAAGTGGGTTGCAAAATATAAAGATAAAACAGCTTAATACTATTAAAATAATATCATATTAACTAAATTAAAATTGTAAAAAAAAGAAATGAGACAAAAATAAAAAGTTACTTTTATTGGATTCGAACATGCAATGTCTTGAATCATATCCCGAGATCTTATCCACTGAGCTATTGCGTCGTAACTCAATATCTGCTGCTTTGAACAGGTTTTAATGTCATATAAGTAACGAAATTTAACGGTAACTCTGTAAAATGACGCACTTTACCTATTTAGTATAGTAAAAGTGGACTTGTCCAAAAGGTCACAGCTCACGGTTCAAAATCGAACTATAATAGTTAATACTCTGCAAACCAATAGTACTATAAAATATCAAGTAAACTTGATTAACATTTTACCACGAACTTAATGGGTGTTATGCCCTGAAATGTAGTGTAAATTTCTTTGTAATATTTTGAAAATTAATAATTTTAAAATACATTCTATATTTGAAAAAAAAATTAAATAATAAAAAATCCCTATTATTTTGGGGAAATCGCTTAGTTGAAATTTAATGTTTATTCTAAGTTGCTTTTTGCAATCTGTTGTGTTATTGTCCTACAATATTGACCTGGCACTCTTGCATTTGACCCCACATTCGTTAATTTTCGTAGATGTTACGATCGGTAGTCCGGCATCTATTCCAATACTCCACACATCACTGAGGTGTAAATTGAATAATATATCGATGTTTTCGCTGATACCCGTGTTTATTCAATGACCTTTACGAAAACTAATGAAGTGCCAGGTCAATATTGTTCGACAATAACAGAGAAATTATTCTCATTGTTTTGAGTGCTTTGCCACTTCTAAAAATTCTCTTTTAAGTTTGACAACTAATCAAGAGAATAAAATAGGTGTTAGCCATTAGTTTTCTTATCAGATGCCATAAAAAAAAATTAATTAATATTTTTATACACAGTGTCGGTCTTGGGGCAGTTATCAATCAGGCAGGTTAATTATCCCCAAGCTATCATTTTACAGCCCCACCTTCCTAAGCTCCCGATGTTATAATTGTTTATAATGGTTGAAATTATTTTTGCACCAATGACAATCTAGTATTTTCAAATATTTCGAACCTTAATTCTCATAAAGTCGCGCGTCCGAAATGTGTTTATTATAGGTCGGTTTCCTCCATATTACTGTTCGGACATTTATTGATAATCATGTATAGTTCGTTTACGATCTTCTACAGTGTTCAATGAGGCGTGATTTAGAATGTCCGAGGAAAAGAAAATCATTTATTTAATATTTTAGCCGTGACTTTTTGCCTCATGATAATCGTCTTAAATTGCTTAATCCTTTATATGATAGATACGTCTGTTATCACATAGGCGGCCAGTTTAGATCCAGATAACCCATCAATTCAATGTCATCTCATCAGTATTTGCTTTTTCGATTTTTGTCACAAATAATCTTGTGAATCTAACTGCGAGAAGTGTAGGTCGTGCTTAGACTACACGGATGAGCCCGTTGATCCGGATATTAACTATTTTGCCATGCTATAAAAGATTTATTATGAAGTAACTGGTAAAATGGAACTTCCACGGATGAACCCTTGTTTCTCAACCCAAGGAAAGACTATTACACAAGCTTTTTCCTGAGAGTCAGTTATGTTAACATGGTGTTTTCAAAAAAAGAAATGGCATGATTAACTTTCTAAAATATTCTCAGTACATGTTTACGGGCCATTGAATGACAAAACTACTTTCAGTTTGACTAATAATTTTTGTGCATACCCATATATGGTAATTCAGGCGGCTACTGTTTTGTCAGTTACAAAAATAATTTCGACCATTATATACGTTATAGTTTATTTGAAGGCTTGTATGAATACTAAACGGTCGCCCAAGCCTCCAAATAAACTATAACCTATACTTATAGGTTGCTTTGGTCGTCAAGATTTATTATTTAATAATTGTTACCGTTGTAATATGATAGTCTAAGTTTGGATATCCAAAGTAAAACATATATGGTTTTCCATAAGAACTGATTTTACGTTTGAGTATTTTAGAATAATTGTTTGGTTTTACCAACAGAGAATAATTGATCATCTACTTGAAACTATCGTTATTTGTTATAATATGTGGTATTCAGTATGAAGACTATATAAAGGAGAAAAACGGACTTAGTGTTCTTAGTCATTTAATTTATTCTGAAAGTTTCTGCCGCCAAAAATCATCGACAGGACATGAGGAATAAAGAGCATATATTAGCACACAAAATGACTTAAAACGTTTAGGATTTGTGTACACATATTATTTGAGATTTTTACTATATTGTTTATTGAAGTAAACGTGGTGCTATTTCGAATATTTCACCAGTGTTTTTCTGATTTTACATTTATATCAAAATAGTTAAATTAATATGGCGTGTTGAGCGTTGCGAAGTTATATATAAAATGTGTTCAATAAAATATATTTGTGTTCTTAAAATATGTAAAAAAAAATTATGAGGTAAAAAATATATATAGACAATAAAATATGGACAATAAAAAATATATGTCGACATTTATGGAAAAAAATGTTTAAAATATATTTATGGTCTAAAAAATATTTATGAGGTAAAAATATTTGTGAGGTAAAAAAATACATATGGACAATAAAAATATGGACAATATATATATAACGATTTTTATTGGCTTGTATATTTCAATACGGCCGCCCCCTTCAGTGGAGGAAGTGGACAATATCCGGTTTTAGCCCCATACGGGGCTATTACTTTTTAAGAAGAAAACAACTTTGCATTTGGAGGGTATAACAAATTCTGTGTCGCCCTGGCGCTTGAAAAAATTTATTTATGCTGTAACAGAATCTGTTCATCTGAATATTGTTTTATGTGGGTTTCTTGGGGTGGGGGTGGTGGGGGTTAAAATGCTACCAGAAAATGGGGCTTAGCTTATTGGGGGATACTGTCTTAAAAAAGTCGTTATGAATGTCCTTATGCGTAATTTAAAAAACAAACACATTTAAAACAAATCTAATTTTCTATAGACGTGTTATGTACATATTGAATGAGCATGTTTATATTATAATTTATTTCCAATGTATTGATTGAAGAAAACGTTTTTACTCTGGGCGGTAAAGTATAATTATTTTCTGTCGTACTTTTAGGGGGCACTAACATTGCAAATGTCGAAAACTGGCTAAAATTAAAAAAATGAATTTGGAAAAAATACTCATTGGCACCTAGATTTTTGTAAAGATATGCATTTATCTAAGGATGTACTAATATTTGCAAGCTCAGTTTGTTCTACTTCATGTTCTAATTACCAAGCACATACTAAAAGAAAAGAAAAACCGTTTGCATGAGAACTCTGTAATTCATGGAAAATATACCAGAACAACTCATACCTGATTATAAGTATATGCTGGTCTACAAACATGAGTGCCAATTCGACAAAATAATGTTAGGGCTTTCAAGAAATTCAAGAAAAACTTACTCGCGGGTCTACGTTCGGTTTGAAGTCAAAACATTTTGATGTGCTTTTTCAAAATTCGACATTAATTCCCACTTGCAGACCAATGAAAGTAAAGAAAAACAGTGTCATGTGTCTGTATTAAAGTTTGGATGTTCAAGTTGTTTGATAAAATGCTTTATTCACATAGAACGGGACACACACGAAAAGTAAATACCGTTTGCACAAGAACTCTGGAATGGCTGTTTAAAACGTCGACGAAAAAATTATACAGATATGGCGAAAACACTTTTATACAATATTTTGCGGTCATCTGTCAAAATAATGTCAGAAAATTTAAGTAGTACACCAATATTTCCTCTATGTTTTTGTTTGATGAATTTTGGAATACACGATTGGAGGATGTTATATTTCAATTGATCTTTTGATTGGAATCCATAACTGTGCTTTATTTCTTCAAAGGGGTTACACGAATTGTTGAGAAAATCGTATAAATGTTCTACGTTAGGAGGGTGAAAATGGATTACCCAATAGATTTCCATGAAATTATTACCAAAGGTTATCGAGCTATTTTTATAGTAAAGTAGTGCATTCTTTATTATAATTTTCATATTTCTTCTTTGGTGTTGTGTTCGGCCGTTGTTTTCTCTATCATTCAACGACATTGAACAAAATCTTTCTCTTGAAAGTTTGATAGCAGCCGAATAATAATAAAGCTTAAATGTCGATGAAAATACTTTTTAACAGGAGTACGGTGCTCTTTATGTTATCAAAACACAGAAAATTCCTTAGAAATAAGAAAACAAACCTACCAGAAGCAAGTGATTTTTTCGATATAAATGTTTGCACGACATTATAAAAGTCACAAGGTATAGCCATCCTGTATGTGTTTGTTGTCTATGAGGCTAATAACATTTGGTGAGTTCTTCCACTCTTATAAATTTATTATTATATTTGCAGAAATAATGGGGAAAATCAAACACACGAACAGCTTATTTTTTGTCATCCCTTAAACTTCTTACAAGACAAAATAAGGCACGTAGAATTGATAGATATTTTTATAGATCTGTTTGGTCTACGAAAAAATTATTTTTACAAAATTATTTTAAGCGTCACCGCAAACAAATTTAGGTGCTACACTCATGATTTCTATTAGGTGCAGATACTAAAGATTTGAACAGTTTTATTCAAATGTCTATAACTTCCAAAGAAACAGCAAAGTTTATAAAATTATAAGTACAAAGAAATGATGATAGTATCACACGCTTTTTGGAATGTTTGTTTTTAGCATTTTTTACAAGATATTTTTGACAAAATTAAAAACAAAGAGCAATCGATTTGATGTCATTTTTATATGATCAATCAATTCAACATCCTCTGTGGTGTCTTTTGACGGAGTTTATAATATGGGTACTTTAAATGGTAGTAGCACAATAACAAAGTCGATGTCGAAGGTCGAACTGCATTTTGAATGTCGAACGTCGAACTGGTTTTGAATGTCGAACGTCGAACTGCATTTTGAATGTCGAACGTCGAACTGCATTTTGAATGTCGAACGTCGAACTGGTTTTGAATGTCGAACGTCGAACTGCATTTTGAATGTCGAACGTCGAACTGGTTTTGAATGTCGAACGTCGAACTGCATTTTTAATGTCAAACGTCGAACTGGTTTTGAATGTCGAACGTCGAACTGCATTTTTGAATGTCGAACGACGAACTGGTTTTGAATGTCAAACGTCAAACTGCATTTTGAATGTCGAACGTCAAACTGCATTTTGAATGTCGAACGTCGAACTGCATTTTGAATGCCGAATGTCGAACTGCATTTTGAATGTCGAACGTCGAAATGGTTTTGAATGTCGAACGTCGAACTACATTTTGAATGTCGAACGTCGAACTGCTTGAATGTCGAACGTCGAACTGCAATTTGAATGTCGAACGTCGAACTGCAATTTGAATGTCGAACGTCGAACGTAGAGCCAACTTCACAAAAAAGCAACTCGACATAGACTCTAACCGAACCTTTGAGGTAATAGAAAATAGTACAGTAAAGACAAGTATGGCGTTGACAGTTGTGTTGAAAAACAATTTAGCAGATTTTCTTAGAGTTTGTATAGATTTTTGTATAAATGTTTATTTTAAAAGTATTTTCGAATTCCCCAAAAGGAGATTTAAGTGTCAGAGATATTTTAAGACATTTTAAAATTTAATAATGCGTCAATGCGTAAAAAAAAGGAAGTGTTGCAGTAGTCGGATGGGTTAGAATCGGATATGTTTTAATAGATCGAGAAAACGTTTCATTAAGCACATTATTCAAAATCCGTAGATACAAGGAAGAAAGTGTCTCCCCGACCGGGCCTGGTTGAGGACACCTAGTCTCCTCAACAGGCTGCCCGTCAAGCGACTATAAGAGTTATATATATTCTCCTCTAATGGCTCTGGTTGAGGAGACTATTACTGCTTTTTCCTCCTCAATTGGTTACTTCAATTAACTGTTGATCATAGTTTGTTTACAGGACCTTGTTAAAATTATGAATTCCTAAGGCTAAAAATAAAATAATACCTGGTAATAAAAGGGGCATCGCTGACAAATACAAAAATACCAAAATTTTATTTATAGTTGTATTAGCTTTTAGCAGCTATTGGCCGACATGTGTATATTTTAAGTCAGATGCTTAATATCGCAACATGGAGCATCTTCTGTAATGAACACAGGATATAATGCTTTAACTTCATTGCAGAATTATCATATGTTATACATGTTGGCATGAGAGGGGTCCCGGGTTCAATCCTTGGTTCAGGGGTGGATTTTTCAGAACCCTTGTTACATAAGTGTCACTATCTAGTGATTAACACCCTAGATTAGCAGGGTCTCAGGCTGAAAATCTTTGACAGTTTGTCAAACATGACAGTATATTGCATAGGGAGTTAACAGGATCAAGTTAAATGTCATAACAGTCATTATGTTGTTTCTTCAAGTCAGAGGTTTGCCTATCACAAAACAATAAAGCCAGATACAGAAATAAATCATTGAAAATCTTACAAAATCGGCAAAAATATAAGCGCAACTTAATAAAGGGAGGTAATAAAAAAACAACAACATCAAGCCATTGAACATAGGGACAAACTTACTGAAGTAGTGAAGTGAAAATTTCTTAAAATATCAACAAAGCAATTGTTGTAAGGCATTTTTTTTTTCTTTATGACGGCCAACTAGAAATATTTTATAAATATGTTTTATATATGTATTTTGATGATGGCGCATAGCCTTTTGAATTAGATTGACAATGTATGTAATAATGCTATTAACCCTTTCCTCCATATACCAGGGGGTACAGCCTAAATGGTGGCTGCCATACTTTAAGCGAGGAATTTGGTGGCTGATTTCCAATATGGCGGAAAAAATAGAGAAAGTTTGATACCTGTTGGAATATTTTCACACGGTAAGCACACTATATTCAAATATTTCCTTTAATGACATATCCCATTCGGATCTGCGATGTTAACGTTTGACTCGTTTTTTTTTTAGCTTCCCAGCTGTCCTAACAAAAAAGTTATTGAAACAAAACCTTGCAAGGTTTGTTGTGGTTTTCCCTCGCGAAAATCTGTTGTTTTCTTCAAAGTCTGCTAGACACATGTCCCTATCATGAAGCATGTTTACGCCAAAATATGTCCAAAATGGATTGTTTTAATTTTCTGGAAAAAAATGTTAATGAGAAAACGTTCTATCGCCAAAAATATAAGGTTTGTGGCTGATGTACTATTAAGTCATTTTTGGTGGCTGCTGTTTAGTAATCTCCTACACAGTGTCATACCGTTCCGTACTCCCACTAACACAAAACGATAAACGTATTGTGTCGAGACAAAACTAGGCTCTTTGGTACATTTTTGCACAAAACTGCTGGGCTTAATGTATTTATCTATCATGCACCAAAAAGTCATTACCTCCTATTTTTATGTAGATTTCATCATTGTATTATTAATCTTAAATCAACTGTGTTTGTTCCAATATTCCATTTCATGCAATTTTTCTGTCGAATTTCCACAAATTATGCACTTAAAGCATAAAATAAAAAGAAAAATTGTTTTTACCAGTGAAAGATAGAACATGTGAACTCCGGAATTATGTATTTTCAGTCGTGGCTTCGCCACTCGTGAAAATACGAATTCTGGAGCTCTCGGTGAAATATATTTCTATCTTACACTGGTAAAAACAAATATCCTCTATAATATTGTTTTTACCAGTTTTCTCATGAACATAAATTTCCAGAAAATTAAAACAATCCATTTTGGACATATTTTGGCTTAAACATGCTTCTTGGGACAGGTGTCTAGCAGATTATGAAGAAAACAACAGATTTTCGCAAGGGAAAAACAAAAAAAACACAACAAACCTTGCAAGGTTTTGTTTCAATAACTTTTTTGTTAGGACAGCTAGGAAGCTCAAATAAAAAACCGAGTCAAGCGTTAACATCGCAGATCCGAATGGGATATGACATTAAAGGAAATATTTGAATATAGTGTGCTTACCGTGTGAAAATATTCCAACAGGTATCAAACTTTCCCGATTTTTTCCGCCATATTGGAAATCAGCCACCAAATTCCTCGCTTAAAGTACAGCAGCCACCATTTAGGCTGTACCCCCTGATATACACACCTTTATTGCGTGGGCGAACAGTGTTGATCCAGGTTAGCCCGCACATCCATGCCGTCTGATCAGGATCTGCACTTTTCGTTACTTGATTTATTAGTTTTTTTTATTTCTGACCAAAAAGCGACCAGTGCAGATCCTGATCAGATGGCACGGATGTGCCGGCTGATCAGGATCTACACTGGTCGCACACGCATAAAAATGCGTATATATGGATGAAAGGACTAATCAGCAACTTCAGACATAAAATGTTATGTTGATTACCAGAGATATTAAAACTTCACAAATAATTATAGATACAGAGGATGATTAATAAATAGAACTGAACAGCATCTGCTAGAAATTTTTACCTAGTAAAATACACTGCCAGTAACAAAACACTGCAGGGTTAAAATCTCCTTCTTTTTTCACTTCATTCTCCCACTTCTTTAGAAACCAATCTTCAACCTAAGCGATTTAAAAAGTTAACAGGTATGCAAAAAATTGATGAAGAAGCTGAGTAGTTGTCTGCTAAAATGCAAAAAGTTAGAAATAATGCAATTTTCTTGTTACAGCTGCTATTTATCTGTAATTCAAATGCTGACATGGAAAATGTTAACAATTTGGCATGCATGTGTTTTGATGTGACTTATAATAGTCTCCCAGAAGTCTCCCTATTCTCTGCTCACTTCTCCCAAATTCTCCATCAGGGAGAAGTCACTTCTCCCTAAAATTTTGTTTCAAGTTGATCCCTGTCTAGGTCTTCTCAACCAGGCCTGGTCATGAAGCCACTTCCTTCACAGAAATCAACATAAAAACAACATAAAACAAAAACTTCAGAAATAAATTTAAGGAAGTGTCTCCTGGTCTGGACCTCTAGACTATTGGGTTTGAGGTACAGTTATGGAGGCATCATGTTTGGGTTTTCTCAGGGTTGAGCTTGTTATGTTAATTGTGCATTTTAATTATATTTTTTTTTTAAATGTTAAAGAGACCAACATTTACTTGTTGCCCACTAGGCTGCTAAAGATCTTTAAAGGAATGCATGCAACTTTTAACTTTGACATGAACATCATAATATTTTACTACAAATTTTGATTTCAATTAGATATTGACCCAGCGAGCAACCTCTGTAAACACCTGATGCACTGCAACACTTCAAAAGACACCTATCTCGTTTTATGTCATGTGACTGTTAGAACTGCCACTACAATCAGAAGACACTAACTGGGTTCAGCTTCCAAATAAGTTTTTGCTGTCAAACATATTTTTGTCACTGAGATCTTTCTCTTCGCGAAACGAAAACTTTGTTTTCTAATGACAAAATTGTACATGCAGCACAGAAGCAATAACAAAAGGTGTGACCTAAAGCAACCTGAAGGCGTGTTTAACTATGACTAGTGTTCTGTCAATTAAACTTTCCCTCTATTTCATATTAAAAATATCAGTCGCTGCTCCAATTGTTTGAGGTTTTGGTTGCAAGCCAAAATCTAACTGAAATAAAAATTTGTAGTATATTCAATATATACCTCTAAATCAGAAGAACATCAAAAACATATTGCATGCGTAATTAGGTTTTAAATAAATTCTCTAGAAGTCATAATTTCAACTTTTAAATTTACAAATGAAAAACAAAAATGAAAAACTACCAGTTTTTAAATTCAAAAACTTTGTTAGATGATGCTATATTTTATTTTTCATTTAATGTGTGATATTTGCACATATCTGGACATTTGATAAAGCTTGAAGATGGTGTTATTTTTTTCACAGAGGTCAAGGTTATCTCCTCTTTTCTAAATAATGATGATATTGATAAATTGTTAACATTGAAGTCTAAAACAGATTATTTTAATGTCAAATTAAGAAGTTAATGACATGTACAGAAGAAAAAACAAAATCTTTAAAGTCCACTGATGAAAAGAAATAAGATAAAGTTGCTTAAAAATTCGTTTTTGAAAATTACCTCCCTTTTAATTAAACAAAGAACAAAATCCAACGCTAAATTTTCCACAACCACATAATTTTTTTTCTTCTTTCTTTTTTTTAAACTGATAGATACTGAACAGACAACTTTTAAGATAAACATAATGTTGATCAAATTCCTCCAGATATAATCATTCACTGACATTATTAACATAATACGAGTTTTACATGTTATTTTTGTCAAGTTTTCATTTTGGCTCAGTATACATTTGTATATACTTAAGGGATGAAGAAATGCAGTGTCAACTTTGATTCATAAATTAAATATGGTCCAACTAAATTACTAATCTGTAGTTGGTTTTTTTTTCTGACAAGGCTATAAACTTGTATAACAAAACTTTGTACCATTACATGTATTTCTTATGACAATGATTTTCCTTTTTTTTACTTAACAAACTAATAACACATAACTTCTGAATCAGGAGACTAATTTTAACCTTTTCTTTATGGTATGTGGCTGTTTTCACATGGACAAGCAGTGTAGATCTAGATCAGCTGGCTCATTCCTGCCATCTTTTCAGGATCTCCAGTGTTGGCTTTTTGATTCATTAACTTAGGTATGATAAGACAGCAGGGATGTGCCAGCTGATCTGGATCTACAATGTTGGCACATGGGACCTATATACATTTGTATATCGACTAGAGGTAAAATGGCTTGACTTTTTCTAACATCTCATATTTGTATCTTATATAGTATTTAAAATGATTTAGTATGAGTAAATTATAAAGCTTCCGACATATTTCAGAGTTCAAGTGAAGACAGTAAGTTGTTGATAGGTTATGACACGAAGTCAGCAGTCACATTGTTAGCCTGTGCATCTACATCAGTGCTGTCCGGAGATGAAGAAAAAATACAGAACTTAAAGGAAATGCTGCCAGGAGGTTTGTGAAGCATTATTCACATACTCATTGTGAATGCCCAACAAATATGGGAGTGCCTGGTGATATCATGATTTGGAACTAGCATGATCAAGATTCTGCTAATACATTTTACCTGATAAAAATTATGTCCAGTTGTCCACTGTCTCTCAATTACATTTAATTCTTTATAAGTGCTAAGAACTGGCTGTTTCAACTGAGAAAAGTGTAGACCTAATTTGGCCTATCTAGGGACATATAGGGAAACACTTCTCCTTTGGTTGATAAGAAATTCCCTGATTTGAGTAAACTAAACAAAACATTTAAGCTGGTGAGATACATTGTTCTCCCTATTTTGACATTAAAAAGTAATATACAAATGTATTTGAAATAAGAAAAAAAAGAGGAAACCAGGTTGATTCATAGATGACGTGCTTTTGTCACTAACCAAGACTGCAGGTGGAAATAATCTGCTTATTTAAAAAACAATCCTTAATTCCTCATATATTTTATTGACCAAATTTTATAAGAAGGTTTTAGACAACAAAATTCCACATCTATAGGCTTCTGTTAGTTAACATTTGAAACAAAAAAATATATGGACTAGCTCAAATGGATAGAAAGAGGTCTATTACATTGAATCAGCTGTTAATCTCAAACTTCATATGACTTCCTTGTAAAACTTCATGGTAAAATATATGTGTTAATTTTCAAAGCAAGGCTGTCAGTACCATTATACAAATAGCCAGTTTGGTTGATTTGTCATCAATTTAATGTTTCTGTTTTCAGGTGTTACATTCGTTGGTATTTGCATGCTTCACACAGACAAGACTCCTGATTTCGGAAATCATGACACATACTTTGTAAGTACAGTGCTTCTTTGCACCAAGATGCCTGAGTGTGAAGCATAAAGCAATGGCAAATATGAATACAGTAAAACCCCTGATAAAGACAACTCTGATTTTAAGACCACACCAGTAGTAAGTCCACTATTTGAATGTCCCTGTAAACTGTTTTACATTATTCTAGACTGCCCCTACTATTAAGAAACACTTTTGTCCTGTCCCATAGGTGGTCTCAAAAGAGGGGTTTCAATGTTTATTTGATATTAAGTGTATTCATTTACAGAATAGATTAAACAAATTATAAAAATATGTCTGTTATCAAGAGAGTTATGACCATTCTGTTGTTATAACCTTATGCCATGACCAAATAAAGGCTAAATATTCTGTACATATGTAACATGTTGGTTTTGATGTGTTTTGTTTTACATAACATATCTAACTAAACAACTCTTGCTGCAATTGGTGTCAGGAATAATCTTGGATAATGAGGTCTGACTGAAACTAAAGTCTAGTTAAGGAATGATTCTTATTTTGGTGCGGTTCATGCAGATTGGACGTGCACGCGAGAGCTGGCAAATCCATAAAGCGCGCTAGCGCTTTATGGTAAATTTGCCAGCTCTCGCGTGCACGTCCAATCTGCATGAACCGCACCAAAATAAGAATCATTACTTATATTTACATTTTATTCATTTTTTTCTTTAAATAAACTTAAGTCGAACGCTTTCAAAAATTAGTATTAAGTGAAAAGGGGGAGTAATACGTGGGAGTTTGCAATTGTCACAGCCATGGCGTTACTGACGTCATTACGGGTCATGCAGTTCATGCAAAATGAACCGAATTTTTTTAAACGAAGAAATCAATAGGAATGTAAATATATAAAATTGTCCTATGTTTACTTTATTTTAGAATGAAATGGAAGGGCACAGATTATGTGTCAGCATCTCGAAGGCAGATGGGAAATTCACGGCTGTAACATATCAGGAGGCACATGATGTTGATGTACAGATTGTGTCTGACAACTTCCTGGAACAGTCTCTGATTGCCAGATGTAGATGCAACATACCTGTTACCTTTGCCATGGAAAGCAATGGTAAACTTCTGCTGTGATAAAATTTAATTTACAGACTTATTTCCATATGGCCCATTGACAATATGTTTTAAACGTATTTTTTCATGCTTGAGTCTGACTTATGCTTAAACTTTTTTCATGCCAAGAGCTTTCATTCCTTGTAAGTAATTGTCAGTTGTGTGTTCAACAGTTTGTTCGGGATATTGAAATAATGTTTTGATTTAACAATAAACCAGTCATTTTTGACATCAATTAAATTAAACATTTCACTAATGATGGACTATTTGTGAATGTTTAAATTTGATATTCCTATTCCCCAAAAAATTATTTTGAAGACTTTTCAAATTTTAAAGTATTGAATCAAGTGAGTAAGAATTCAGAATTAAGTATAGTGTAAAGAATTGGAGCTTGTTTGGGATTTAGCAGTTAGATAACAAATAATAATGGTTATGATTAACATAATTGAGTATAAATGCTTTTAGAAGCACTTTAAAATTAATACCTTTACAACAAGCATTTTTACATTCCCGATTATTACAGCAGCAAACTAATTATTTCCAGGGAGATGGAAACACACACTTAATAAACAAATAGACAGAGTCATAGAAAGAGTCACATCACAATACACATCATTCCATCTGACATCTTCTAATATACTGCTGAGGTCAGACGGGTGTAGTGAGATACCTGATAATGCAAGAAGCGACACTTTGTTCTCCTATGTGGAAACAGGTGACGGGGAGGGCATGAGCACCAGGTCAAGAAAGAAAGAAAAACATGAGGTACCAGAAAATTAAGTTTTTTGTTTGACCTTAAACAGACATTTTCAAGCAACAATTTTAGGAATGCCATTATTTGTTCTTTGGATATTTTGCTGAAATATATTGACTCGATATCAAGCAGTGTAGCATGATCAGGTGTACATATGGTTGGTATATTTCAGAACTGTTTATCGTTTGATGTCTATGCAGACCTGAGCAATGCCTGTTTGAAGGATAAGTTTCCCTCGTGCTCACCAGTCATAAACTACAACAGAGGTAAGCTTCCATTTATTATACAAGAACATGCACAGTTTAATTCCTTTGTTTACAAAATGGGTCTTTGCAAGACACATCCTAAAATGTGGCGTGTCACGGGAAATGGTACAGTCGGACATTTGACTTCAATCCTTGAAATGATGTCATAAAGTTGAGCAGAAAGCATTACTTTTTATGCATTTCGTGGCATACTTTTATACTGTCTAAATGTGTAACAAATATGCAATATCATAATATGAGAAAATAAAAAATAATTGTAAATTAATTCCAAATATAGTAACAACTAAAATGTCAAAAATATGCCTGAAGACACGTTTTCCCGTGGCGTGCCTCAAATAAAAAACCTCCGTACAAACCTCATACTAAAATATTAAACCTAGCATATTGTGTGCAAATTACTGATTTGAATGAGGAATAACTTACCTGATTTTGAAATACCCCTAATACATTATTTTGCTTGGTTTCTATACAGTTGCAGTTTAAATAAACACATTTACATGTTTATGAATGCAAATTCAGGAAAACTAAACAGCCATGAAAATAAGTGATTATCAGTTAAACAACACAGTCTGATTAAGGACATTAAGTAAATTGTTTGAAATTTACTGGAAATTCTCTTTTAGAGAAAAAAATTTGAATATGCTATAGACAGCAGATTGGAAATGGCAGTAATAAAAAGCGCAATACAACATATAGATAAAAAGTGGACTCTCAGGTGATTTACTTTATACAGAGGGGAAATATAAACAAGTATTCAATGTATTCCATGTTTCTCAATTTATTTGAAATGAAACACTGTTCCAGTTTAAAATAAGTTATTCAATTGTTGCAAAGTCTTAAATTATATACAATGTATTGTAAATCTCAGATAGAGGCTATTGATTATCCAAGTAAATTAGGGAAGACCTGTCATGCTGGACTTCCAGCGACAACTGACCAACATATTAATATCCCAAACAACTGTGGTATATACAAACTTTAAAATTTTAAAGTTTGTATATACCACAGTTGCTTGGGATGTTAATTTTTTATTTACTTACCTACACACACAAAACAATCACAAAATAAACCATCTGGATTATTGAGATAACAACAATGTTAGAAATCACTTTTAACGGACTGTAATGTACCATTAACCACCTATCTATCAATATGTTGTAGAGACAGTAAAGACTGTACGCATGACCCTCGGGATCGATGCGGTGTCCATCTTTCCCCAAGGATCTCTTGTTGATGACATGGCCTCAGTGATGAGAGAAGCAATGAAGAATCAGTTAAAAGCCATGAAACGCTGTATATGTAACCATAGCAAGGTTTGGAATATCTTCTTATTATATTCTATGAGTGGCCCATTGTTCATTGACCTATTCAGTATGAAATTCATAAAGCATAGATTTGATGAAAAAAGAACAACATACATGTATATCAAATTGCACCCCTTGAACAATTCCTGAGAAACATGCCGCAAACCCCACTGGGAAGTCTGCCTCAGTGCTTTGGTCTTTACTTGTTTGTTTGTTCTGCAGAGAAACAGAGATTGAAGTGTAGGGTTTGGATTTTCTATGACCTAGTTTTGACATTCAGTTGCAAATATAATTTACCATCAATGATCCCAAGATATTAACCAAATGGGTCCTCTTCAATGATCACATGATATTAACCAAACGGGTCCCCTTCAATGATCACATGATATTAACCAAACGGGTCCCCTTCAATGATCCCAAGATATTAACCAAACGGGTCCCCTTTAATGATCCCAAGATATTAACCAAACGGGTCCCCTTCAATGATCCCAAGATATTAACCAAACGGGTCCCCTTCAATGATCCCAAGATATTAACCTAACGGGTCCCCTTTAATGATCCCAAGATATTAACTAAATGGGTCCCCTTTAATGATCCCAAGATATTAACCAAACGGGTCCCCTTTTATGATCCCAAGATATTAACCAAACGGGTCCCCTTCAATGATCCCAAGATATTAACCAAATGGGTCCCCTTTAATGATCCCAAGATATTAACCAAACGGGTCCCCTTCAATGATGCCATGATATTAGCCAAACGGGTCCCCTTCAATGATCCCAAGATATTAACCAAACGGGTCCGGTTCTATGATCCCAGGATATTAACCAAACTGATCCCCTTCAATGATCCCAAGATATTTACCAAACGGGTCCCCTTTAATGATCCCATGATATTAACCAAACGGGTCCCCTTCAATGATCCCAAGATATTAACCAAACGGGTCCCCTTCAATGATCCCAAGATATTAGCCAAACGGGTCCACTTAAATGATCCCTAGATATTAACCAAATGGGTCCCCTTTAATGATCCCAAGATATTAACCAAACGGGTCCCCTTCAATGATCCCAAGATATTAACCAAACGGGTCACCTTTAATAATCCCATGATATTAACCAAACGGGTCCCCTTCAATGATCCCAAGATATTAACCAAACGGGTCCCCTTCAATGATCCCATGATATTAACCAAATGGGTCCCCTTAATGAACCCAAGGTATTAACCAAACGGGTCCCCTTTAATGATCCCAAGATATTTACCAAACGGGTCCCCTTTAATGATCCCAAGATATTAACCAAACCGGTCCCCTTTAATGATCCCAAGATATTAACCAAATGGGTCCCCTTTAATAATCCCAAGGTATTAACCAAACGGGTCCCATTTAATGATCCCAAGATATTAACCAAACGGGTCCCCTTTCATGATCCCATGATATTATCCAAACGGGTCCCCTTCAATGATCCCAAGATATTAACCAAACAATTCCCCTTCAATGATCCCAAGATATTAACCAAACGGGTCCCCTTTAATGATCCCATGATATTAACCAAACGGGTCCCCTTCAATGATCCCAAGATATTAACCAAACAATTCCCCTTCAATGATCCCAAGATATTAACCAAATGGGTCCCCTTCAATGATCCCAAGATATTAACCTAACGGGTCCCCTTTAATGATCCCAAGATATTAACTAAATGGGTCCCCTTTAATGATCCCAAGATATTAACCAAAAGGGTCCCCTTCAATGATCCCAAGATATTAACCAAACGGGTCACCTTTAATAATCCCATGATATTAACCAAACGGGTCCCCTTCAATGATCCCAAGATATTAACCAAACGGGTCCCCTTCAATGATCCCATGATATTAACCAAATGGGTCCCCTTAATGAACCCAAGGTATTAACCAAACGGGTCCCCTTTAATGATCCCAAGATATTAACCAAACGGGTCCCCTTTAATGATCCCATGATATTAACCAAATGGGTCCCCTTCAATGATCCCAAGATACTGTAGAATCTCGAAAATAAGCGTATACGCTTACTTTTGATTTTGTGACGCTTTTATGCGCTTATATTTGAATATGTGCTTATATTTAGGCCGCCGAATATGCGCTTATATTTGATATGCGCTTATATTTAAGCCGCTGAATATGCGCTTATATTTGATATGCCCTTATAGCTTAGATTGGCTGAATATACGCTTACTTTTGAAACAAAATAACACTAAAAGACACGCACACACCAAAGATTATCAAAACACACGATCGTCTTTGAAGAGGAAAGACGTGTTTGAAAATGCATGTTTATTTGCAAATTTACTCTTTACAAGTTTTATACTGGTTTTGACATTTTTTTGTAAAATTGTATAATTTCCTTTTTTTTTCTGCTGTAAGATTTCCGAGTTTGTTTTAAGATATATTTGTAGCTTCATCCATTTTTTATTTAATACACAAACCTGCCTATGCACAAAATTATTGATACTTCAAGTCACGTAAATATTACCAAACAAACATTGAAAACTATAATACTTTATTTCATTGTACTCGAACAAAAGAATAAATGGTTCATTTTAGCAATAGCAATGCGAGTTGTTCACACCTTTATGGCTAATACCGCTTATTGATCATTGTAAACGATACAGATATACTGTAATTATCTTTAATTGAAAGGCCGATTTAGCTCCCAGCTTAATGAAACATAAACCACTGAGCAAGTAAGGTATGCATATATGCGCTTATATTTGGGGTATATTTTAACTGTAAGGGACGGGTATGCGCTTATTTTCGGGATAGATTTTACCTTAAGGGACGGGTATGCACTTATTTTTGGGTATTAATTTTCTGTAAGACACATATGCGCTTATATTCGGTATGCGCTTACTTTCGAATATGCGCTTATTTTCGAGATTCTACAGTATTAACCAAACGGGTCCCCTTTAATGATCCCATGATATTAACCAAACGGGTCCCCTTCAATGATCCCAAGATATTAACCAAACAGGTCCCCTTCAATGATCCCAAGATATTAACCAAACGGGTCCCCTTTAATGGTCCCAAGGTTTTAACCAAACGGGTCCCCTTTAATGATCCCAAGATATTAACCAAACGGGTCTCCTTCAATGATCCCAAGATATTAACCAAACGGGTCCCCTTTAATGATCCCAAGATATTAACCAAACAGGTCCCCTTTAATGATCCCAAGATATTAACCAAATGAGTTCCCATCTTCATTGGTAATATTCAAGGTAGAGCTGTAGATTGTCTGCCAAGTGGCGATCCGATCTGATCCATGATTCAGTCCTGACGATTCACAGATCGATTCATGAATCCCAAGTTAAAATGATAATGAGACTCTTGTATTGTTTTATAGTCTGTCATTCTATTGTTTACCAATAAATCATAGAAATTAATAACTATCAAAATGTGTTGATGTGTTTGTTTTGTTGTTATTTCAGGATGACCAGTTTTACACACCACAGGTCTTTCATTTTCAGCCTTTAGAGCTACCAGCTTTGTTTACATTGATCTATCCAGGGACCAAAACAGATGATCAGTTAGGTAAACAGCATGCAACTTAATTTTAATTTTTGGGTGGTTTAGGCACTGTAATTTTATGTATGGATGAGAGATCATAGTTTCCTGTTCTGTAGACATGAGTCTATGTTTTAATCACCATAACAGTTGTTGAAAATGACGTGGCTCAGCTGTACACCAAATGAAAGTAACAGTTTGTCAGTTGATGTCATTTGTGATGTGATGTGATACAAATGATAAGATGTCATTGTCTATTAACTGAAAAGAAATTTAGTACACCTCTATTGCTTGGGCAAACATCCTTGCCATCTAATCAGGATCTACACTGTTCCCTTTAAGATTCATTGGGTTATTTCTGAAATGCAACCAGTGTAGATCCTGATAAGGAGGTTTCACAGATGTGCCTACTGATCTGGATCTACACACTGGTGGCACATGTGTAAAAAGGCATATATATGGAGCAAAAGGTTTAAATAAATTTCTTGGAAAAGGAATGAATAAGTTTACATTTCAAGCTATAAATTTGAAAAAAATTCAAAACTCAAGAAATATTCCTCACATGTATAAGGTATAAAATATGTTGCTATGATTGTATGTTGCAGAGCAAGAGAGAAAGGACGTTCACAAGTGCCTGTGCCTGCCCACTGACAGACCCTTGTTCAGACGGTCAAACAGATATAGATTCCAGAATGAAGGGACCATGGATGGCTACCTGCTCAATGTGCACAAAAAATGCCCAAAATCAAAAGGTTTAACAATGTCTTACCATTTATTTACTACTGGTATTATACAATAAACCATTGATTCAGAACACCCTAAAAATAAAACCATCATTCAGTAATGTTTAGTTCACAAATTTAACCCTTTACTCCATAGAAATTGACAAACAGTGTAGATCCAGATCAGTAAGCACATCAGTGTCATTTGACCGGGATCTAAACTATTTGACATTAGATTTAACCAGTTATTTCTGACCAAGACACCAACAGTGTTGTTCCAGGTCAGACAGCATGGATGTGCCAGCTAATCTGGTTCTACATAGATCACAAGCGTGAATAAATTTGTATAAACGTAGTAAATACATTATGTCATGCTTTAAAGGAACCAAGTTGAAAATAAGTTGAAAACAATTCTACTTAACAAGAAAAAAGATGGTTCATTGTTAGTTTTCAATACGACACTGCTGGGACCTTTGGGCTTAATTCAGCTGTGCTTTTTAGACATTTAATACCTGCATTACCCATTCCACTGAAATGCTGTCAGTTATATATCTAAGTATGGTGAATGACATTCTCCTGGTATAAACCGAAGTGTGTTATAAAAGTTACCATATGCTGCTGGTTAAACTTTGTAGACCTTAACCCTTTCCTCCATAGACACATTTATTCCGAAGGCGAAGAGTTTAGATCCAGATCAGGCGGCACATCTGTGCCATCTGATCAGGATCTAAACTGTTTGCTTTTTTAATTTGTTAGGTAATCTCTGACCTAACTGTGACCAGTGCAGATCCTGATCAGATGGCACAGATGTGCCGGCTGTATGGATCTACACTGGTCACACATGCGTAAAAAGGCGCATATATGGAGGAAAGGGTTAAAGGATTTTTGATTCCCCAATGCTTGCATTATTTCCCACATAAATAAGTAACAAAACAATATATTTATTAATGCATGTATTGTTGTTTTTTTTCCTTAGTGGGTGCATACAAAAACATTTATTTTCATTTAGGAATAATATAATACAGGTTTAGGAATAATATAATACTGGGCTTTTGCTTGGTTTAACATTACTCTATACCCTATTCATATTATGCATAGAACTTTTACTTGCTAAAGCACATTGTAACATCTGTGACTAGTGTAGATCCCGATCAGCCTGTTCATCTGTGCAGTTTGATTTCTGTAAAACATCAGAGTGAACAATCGATGACAGTAGTAACATGCAGTAGATTGAGAGGCACAAATTGAAAATGATTTCAGAGTTTATGGATTAAGATGAAATGCTAATTTAGTCTCAAGAAATTGTTTGCAACATTGAAGATTGTTGTTTTCAGTGAGTGATGGAACAGTGTACACAGTTCAGGGTAACTACAGCTATCATCACTACATGCAGGAACGGTTTGATGATAACAAGTGGGGCTGTGCTTACAGATCCCTGCAGACTCTAGTCTCCTGGTTCATACTGCAGGGTTACACAGAGAAAGCCATTCCAACCCACGGCCAAATACAACAGGTCTGTAGTCTATTGCTACTGAACATACTGGATCAAACTTCTAACACAACATTTGCAAAACCTTCTCATCAACTTGTGTTTATGTTGACTCAAAAATGAAACAAATCATGCAGTAAAGAAATCAACATTAAACAAAAAACACATGTCTTAGATCAACATATTGCAAACAAATTTAAGTCTGAAACTTTATCAAAGGTAGTCATCTATGCTGTCTGATCAGGATCTGCACTGTTTGCTTCTTGATTCATTTGGTTATTTCTGACCAAGAAGCAGATAGTGTAGATCCTGATCAAGTGGCACGGATGTGATGGCAGATCTGAGTGTACAGTGTTCACACAATCCATAAAATCTATATATGGAGTGTATGGTTAAGTTAAACTCTTCTAAACACTGTGTACTAATCTGTGTAGAACACTTTACTTCTATTTCAATCCCAAGTTACAATAATGCTTTGCAGGACTTTCTATTTTTGTTGCCTATTGTCTTTATTGAAACATTATATTGCCTATTAATTTAAAAGTACTTGTCCTTTTAACTTGACACTGCATGAACAAATGCAACTTCAACACTTGACTATAACTTTGACAGTAGTTGTCCTATTTACTTAATATTTGGAATTCAGCATCTGCATGAACAAAGCTATAGCTGACAAATACTACTGTTTAACTATTTTTTGAGTTATGTCTATTTCTGATGCAATTTTAGATGACATGTGTTCCAAGGAGCACCAAATTCTAGTTTGAATAGCAGTAGTGTATCCCTTATCAGACTACTTGTCTACGTCTACACTTGCCTATTAAAACCAGTCAAGGTTTAATTACAGTTAAATCTGCTAAACACTTCCACCATCCATATTAAGCTTGTTGCAAATAGTCTCTGAGGCCCCTAATGTTAAGCCTTTTTGTGAAATTAGAAATACTTTAGAGTGTAATGATTGATTTGCATGTTTAGATTTGGCTTTTCCATTGTATATTGTTTTGGTTAATTGACTTCATAGTGTACTTGAAGAATCTTTACTAATTGCACAGAATTGAACTTCATTTTCTTTATTTCAGGTTCTGGTTGACATTGGTGACAAAGAACCCAGTTTTGTCGGCTCCAGGAAATGGATTGGTTCTATGGAAGTCAGTTTTGTCCTAGATACTCTGCTAGGGGTAAGATAGTTTTGACAAAACTGCTAGCTTTATATGTTGCCCCATTTTAATTCTGTTAACCCTGTATGCCAAAGGATACAGCTTTTTTCCCCATGTGCAAGCAGCAGTGTAGATCCAGATCCGTCAGCACATCTTAACAGTCTGGTCACTATCTCCTCTGATCACTTTTAGATTTACATTGTATTGCAACAATTATGCAATATTTGTCTTGTGCGTGTTTATAGATCATTTGTTTCCTGCTTAAAACCTCCTCAAATTTTGCGTGTTTTGGTCTATGTTTGATAACTGGAGGAGTTGTGGTATTTTATAAAACCCCAGATGATCCTGTTCAAACAGCCCAGTGTATCCAATGGTTACAGTAAGGAACAACTTGCCCAGGATATGATTTTGAGCTTATTTAGCTGTATAATGGTTTGGACATCTTCAGCCATTTATGATTATGAAAGAAACCTAAATGGATAGATTTACAAATGCTTAGAAATGGCCTATAATTACCTATTGTTTAAAATGGCATTAACATTTCTGAATGTTTGATATTTCAACATGAACTTAATAACCATTTTGGAAATAAAACATTAGGAATGTCATATGTGTTCTGAAAATGTTGCATTTTTCATTAAATTCCTAACTCATTTTGTTTATACATGTGGGTAACAGGTGTCCACAGAAATAATTTAAAGTTTAAAATATGGTTTTGCCCTACAAGTTTGCCCACATTGGAAACCTCTAAAATTGGTCTGAACATTTACAAAATGCAGGTATGTAGCCTTTTAGGCAATTTTGATGGCCCATAATCCAACTGCATTAAAACCAACTGATAACTTTTTGATATCAGTTGTGGTTTCTTTTGTAGTGTAGTTACGTTGTTGTTTTTTTCAGGTAACTTCAAAGATACTAAATGTTAGTTCAGGGGCAGATCTGTCCGGTAAGGGGAGAGAACTAGCAGCACATTTTACAACCCAGGGTACCCCTATTATGATAGGTAAGCTTGTTAGAGATCAACATGTTATTTCTAAAACGGATGGATTATTTTACTTCAGGAGCAAAATTCTGTCTGTACATCTGTCTGTACATTTTAAGACCACTCAGTTATATACAGGGATAAGAAAAAAATCCAGTCATGTAAAAATGAATATTACAATTATTACTTGAATAGATTAAGTTACAGTTGATTTGATTTTAAATCACAAAATTCTATGGCGCACGAAAAGGCTTAAAAGTAAATTGAAGGTGAACCTACATACAAAATTACCGGTGCACCTGTAAATTTATGCGTTGGACGTAAAAATTTACGCGATGGATGTATAAATTTACAGGTGCACCTATAAAAAAACCGGAGCAGCGCCATTTCAAATAGCCGTGCACCTTCATTTTTATACGACCATCGTATATATTTATACGTCCATCGCGTAATTTACTGGTGCACCTACACTTCGATTTTAACCCTTTCGCTATTTATACCCATATTAATGAGAGCCAATCAAAATGTGCCTTACATTCGCCATTTTAAATTTTTGCAGTGTTGACAATATATTGAAAATGCAGTGAATGTTTACTCGTTTAAATATTTTCAAATTGTTTATTTAATTCTGGAAATATTAAAAATATGTTTATTATTTTAAGAGCACAAAAATAAAAATAAAATAAGAAGTAACTAATTTTAATTTTTAAATTACTATTTTCAGCAAAAACAACTGTTTGAAACAAAGGTTATGATTGGTTGATCATTTTCATATTGCCGGTGCACTTGTAAATTAGCGGTGCATCGGTAATTTATACGTTGGGCGCATAAAATTTACACGACGGACGTATATTTTTGTAGGTCCACCGCTATTTGAAATGGAGGTACACCGGTTTTTTAAAGGTGCACCTGTATCTTTATACGTCTGTCGCGTAAATTTACACGTTCAACGCATAAATTTACAGGTGCACCGGTAATTTAATATATAGGTGCACCTCCATTTTACTTTTGAGCCTTTTTGTGCGCCAAAAAATTCCTCTGATTGCAATAAAGTTATGAAGCCTGTTGTCGCAGGTATTCATATTTTGTCTCCATTTCAGGTGGAGGTGTGTTGGCCCATACCATACTGGGTGTTGACTACAATGAAGTCACTGGTGATATCAACTTCTTGGTGCTGGATCCACATTACACTGGGGCTGAAGACATTAAGACTATCATAGACAAGGTAAAATATTGCTGCTTGCAAACTGTAGTTCCTTTAATAAGGATAAGCGATTTCCCATATGGTAAAACAGTTGCCTATGGATTTAGATAAGGTAAAACTGTAGAAATTAAAGGTAAACACGGAAAATTAAGAAATTAAAGGTAAATCACAGATATGGTACAACCCATTTGTTTGAATGTCCCAGACTGTAGGTTTTAGCCTCAGCAGGCTAAAAATCTATTGTTTGAGGATGCCATACAGGCATTCTGTGGTTCTTCTCAGAAGCCTGGCTTATATGTGATTAATATGTTTAATATATGAATTGTGATCAAATACATTAGTCATTGTTATACAAACATAGGGCAAATATGAGAACGAAGATTTTATGATAGAGTTGACAAACTTGAGCAGTCTAAAAACTGCCTAACAGCTTTGCAACAAGGGACCAATTGCTAATGCCAGCAGCAGTCTCTATTTTATAACCTAAAATCCAGAACATAAGCTTGACTGAAAATATTGGATTGGCAAAAATACATAAATTTTCCTTCATTGTCAGTTGACTTAGTGTAAAACTGTTCCAACCAATGTAGAATTATGAAGAAGATAGAACAGTTTTGCACTTATTCCTTTGAAATGTTAGTGAACATTATGTTCTAATTGAACTGTTTCTCATATTTCAGGGCTGGTGTGGTTGGAAGGATGGTAATTTCTGGGACAAGAATGCCCACTACAACCTGTGCATGCCTCAGAGGCCTCATGTCATATAAGAAAGTGTTTACACAACTAAATGTGATGTGTCTCTCCACAGCAACTGTTCTGCTGTGTACATTCAGGTGGTGGAATAAGTGCTTTAAACACAGCATGAGAACAGTAGGCAGTCTGTGTATCAAATATTACTTAAAGTGAAGAGCAACAAGTCAGTATGAGCTAAATCAATGAGTAGCATTCCTTCACTAAGCAGAAGGTCACGGGTGGATCTTATATAGACTGTGTGATTGTGAAAAGCAAGATCAGCTCCATTATTGTCTGTATTCTCAACTTTTGTAATATAAACAAAGACATTGTCCATTTGGCACTAACGTCATTAAAGGACGAAGGTTTTGCTACATATACTGTTCACCACAAGTTTCCATCCAATCATAGTCAGAATTTCAAATAGTGTATGATAGTGAAGTTTTAACAATTAAACTGTAAGGGAACAGAGGGTAGCTAAGTGACTGTTGTTTCTTAATAGGTAAAACTTTACTTATTATATACTAAATAACTTTAAGTTAGTGATCACCAAAATTTCACCTTACAACTATCAGACATGACATCATAATATTATGAATATTCAGTAATTAACAGACACTAAATAATAAGTGGTTGAAGCTTGTAGTTTTTACAGATAAGAGGTGCAGAATATTTGAAATTCTGGCTCAGTGATTGGATGGAAAGTCGTGGTGAACACTAAATTATTTAATGTATCTTAAGAATTGAATATTTATAAGATTATGATGTCATATATGATAGTTTTTAGGTAAAATTGTGGGATCAATAAGTTATTTAGTGTTTATTAAGTGAAGCTGCATTCCCTTCCCTTTGGGTTTATTAATTAACTTCACATAATACACATTATTAACTAGAATGTAAATGTCAACCATAGTTTGTTAATTTTAATTCAGAATTTTATCAAATAAAAGTTTTTATTAAAAATGGTTTATTCTTTTTTTTTGATGCAATGTTTACTAGTAATTCAGATAAAAGAAAAGAATAGGATTCAGTATGAACAAATTAATAGTCCCATTTATTCAGTCCAATATACTTTTTAGGGCTGTTGCTCAACTACCACTGGCCCCAATTGATGAAAATTCATTAATTTTGTAATTGGAGATTAGCATATTATGCTCATGGAAATAAATTAAATCCATAACCCACATTGTAACAGGTATTCCAGTTTAATTCCACCCATAATGGGCCATCCACAGTCTTCACTGCATTGCCATAAAAATAAAAAGATTATGAAAATCTCGTACTACAAAATGCAAATAAATGTTTATAATGTAACTTTATTTTACATATGTTGAGAAATGTTTAAAGTGTAAAGAAAAAAAGCTAGAATTAAAAAATCTCTAAAATTGTATTTACATCCAAACACAAAAACTTAAAAACATAAAACATCATTTATACTGCCCACATAAGTATCAAGTTGTGAAGAAGGTATTAAACATTTTTATTCCTTCCCATTTACACGACCAGGAAACTCGAGGTCAAACACAATTTTTCAAACATCCCAAACTACATACATTTGTTAGACAAGAGACACAAGATATTGTTAACCATATTATTTTACTCATGTGGGCATATTAAATTATGCTTTGTTATCGCCCGCATTAAAGATGCAAGGAATATGTGAATGGTCTTTGTCCGTCTGTGTGTGCGTCTAGATTTTATGCCCTCCATAATTTCTTCACTCCGGGGGTTGGAGAAAATCATGAAACTGTGGTCATATAATCACCCATTAGGAAGATATGCAGAACTTATGCTTCAACATGGCCAGCTCAAGTTCAAGGTCACCAGTGGTGTTTTGAAGGATTTGAGCCATGTATTAAGTGTCCGCTCCATAACATCTTAACCTCTGGAAGGAATTTCATGAAACTTGCACCAAATGATCCTCATCACAGTCATTGGCAGAACCTATGTTTTAACTGTCCTGGTTCAAGGTCAGAGAGAGTCACAAATGGTAGCGTCTGGAATTGTTTTTCAAGAAATGACCCTGGGATGAACCAAATTCGGCCATAAGCATCATCGAATTAACCTCTTCTAAAACTGTTTGCAGAAATTCAGTATCGTCACCCGATAGGAACTGATGGCAAAATGTAAAACTTGAGTTTGAACAGATGTTTGTTTGTGATATTGGGTTCTGGTTGTTACCGCTATAAAATGATCATCGGAAAAGCCGGGCGGGTTTAACCTCCTGAATCATTAGAACACTTTACGTACTTACGAACCGTTATGAATTTTCGTCGTCAGGCGATATTGACGGTAAAGATAATACTACATTTATCACTATTTTTCTGTACATAAGAACCGACAGATTTGTTATTAATTATCAATACTGTCAGATTATGTTGTACAATACTAGATGCCTGCTGGCAACATGCCGAGCCCTTTGTGAAGAAAGCAATATTAACACACAATTTAACAAACACTCAGTCACAGAAGTGGCACACGTCCCCAAAGTTTGCGCATGATACTGAAAACTTCAAGGTTGTACCGGCTCATGTTATGCACGACACACTTTGGTTATACAGAAAATAATGGCAAAGTTATTGTTAAGGTTTTACTACACTCCTCCCAAGCATGTTCATCGATATAAAAAATTATAAAAATCTCAATAATGGCAAAATGCCGTTCAATGAAACTTTGCAAAAATGAATCTGACTAATTTATCTTTATTTTGCATACAATAAGACACGTTAGAAAAGTAAAAAAAAGCTAGACATAAAATACCTTAAAAGTCTATTTACATAAAATCACAAAAACTAAGCAATCCAAAACATAATTTTTTATTCCCACTTGAGTGTAATGATAATGACAAGAAAATGTTGTTTACTTTATATAGAACTTTCACCTACTAAAAGAGAAATCAGTGATTGTCATTCTTTTACGCGACCAGGAAATCGAAGGTCAAACACATTTTTTTAAATATCTCGTAAAGTTTACATAATTAAGTAAGTCACGAGGACACAATAAATTGTTGTCAGTATCATTACTCATGCAGGCATTTAAAATGATGTTTTGTGTTGTTTAGTTTTTGTGAATTTATGTAAATAGAAGTTAAGGGAGTTTTTAGATCTCGCTATTGTTTTCTTTACTGTTCTAACGTGTCTTACCATATACCATAAAGATACATAAGTAACATTCATTTGTGAAAAGTTTTCATTTACGGCATTTTGCAGTTATTGAGATTTTGATAATTTTCTTTGTATCGATGAACATGCTTGGGAGTAGTGTGGTAAGCACTTAAGATATGAAAATGGGATTGACAGAAATATTCTGACAAACAGTGTGACTTCAATAAGCTACCTTTCAGCTGCAACTATAACCCTTGATATAGAAACTGGACATGGCACATCAGCTGACCTAGTTTAACTTTCATGCCAAACGAAGCATCAAAGTTTTGGGCCAGAAACATTCTGACATGACATACATTCGACTTGTCGTTTGAGATAGGAACAGGGGGTTTGCGCACGACACTACATCTCACTGTGTTAATGTCAAATATAACAGGATTGTTCAATGCATGTCCAAACTGTGACAACTAAGTCGAGCTCACCGCAATCTGGTTCGACAAAAATAATAATCAATGACAGATGATGTTTAAGGACAAATTCTTAAAAAGTGTCAAACGCTGGGTTGTTGCATTTCTTAACCAGGAATAAAAGTATAAAGATGTAGAAACAGTTTATTGATGAAGATTTATTATAAAACACTGCAATGGTCATAGGTTTATTACATGTAAGTAATCATCAACAAGGGTCTAGATCTCGTGGCCAACTCTGATAAAATACGCATGATTCGTTTAAACATTCAAAATATATATGTTTTATTTCAAATATTCAGGTTGTAACAGAGATCTATTTCTGATCTTCAACATGCAAAGTAAATACATTAAACTATACATACAGTATAATGTACTAAAGTAAAAATCAGCAGCATCTTAATATATCTATTTGCCGTCAACAAATACAAGAAAAAAACGAGGCATTACAGGTTCAGTCTATACAGAAACAGGTACACAAGTAATACAACAAGATGTCCAACTCGAAACTTATCCGAAATAGTCCGCGTAAGAACGATCACTTAAAGCTTGCATTTCTAATGTAAGATAAATTAGCAACTTTTGTTAAACACAAAACAAACTCTTAAACTGAATTAAACTGACGGCAAATTGTCTTCCGATAACGGTCTTTTACATATGAAAAATCAAGATAATTGTTTTTTCGCATACTCGGCAAACCTTTACAAAATATAGCATTGTTGCATTACTTTGTTGTATCAAAAATAAGTAAATACAATTAAAACAACAACATAACAAAAAACAAGATATCAGCTAAACCGATGGATGCTCCCCGATGACAAAGGAATGGTTCTCAATATCCAATATTATATGTAGCTCATTCAAAAAGCATTACCTCAGAAAACACAAACTTGTAACGTGTTTCCTTTCTTATTAGGCAATAGAAAACAATATTTTAGATTCTCATCCCCGCCCGCCCCTGTCCAAAACTACCCGCCCCAAAATAATGTATTGGTAAAAAAATCGGAACATATTCTGTTCGGACAGAACGGTTTTAAGACCATCCCGGATATGGAAAAAAAACATGGCAGACGATAATAAATTCAAATTTTCATCATTTTAAAGCTTACCGAAGGTGATAGTGTCACTATTAAAGACTGGTATGGCTTTTCAAGCAAGAATAGGCACCAACCTGCTACTTTTGTAAGTTATTATCATGAAATTTTGGAAGAAATCGAAAAGCTGGACGAATATTCTACACCAATGGTTCTGGTAACTATAAATGCCATTTTTCAAAATTTGAAGTTAGTTTTTACTTCTGTTCTCGGGTATTTCGTTAATAAAAAATAAAAATTAAAAAGTGTCCACCCGCCCCCTTTTTTCCCCCAAATCCGGATGAGAATCTAATAAATTTTTTTCTCTGGCCTTATAATGTGTCACTGAATTGCAACTCGTGGTTGCTGAGCAATAGCCGGGACAAAACCGGTCTTATATAACATTATATAGAAATTAAAACGGAAAATAACCTCGTTGAAATTAATCAAAACGGAAAGTGTTGAAATAACTCGTATACCGATTTCTTTCGGAGAGCATTAAAAAGCAAAACAAATGTATAGATAAAAATACGGCGATAGCGCCTAGCAAACCATGCACATATGATTATAAAAACAATTTTCAAAACCGAATACACACTCATTTCTTAACATTTCTTAGTTATGACTGGTACACAACCAAGCTTTACGACATTTAGTGTTTGACCATATTCGCCACAAAATTAGATGACTTGATGTCGTTGAACATAGTTTTAACATCCAGTGCGATGTAACGTGTAAAATGACCCCCATAGAATAACCCGCCCCCCCCCGGTCATTATTTTTATAAAAAATTTCAGACAGTGCACTTTTAACATGTAGTCCATTGTCGGTAGAATGGCATGTTTGATAGTTATCATGATTAGAAATTTATCGTAAATATGGGAGAATCTTCAAATAGTTTTATGATATAACTTAACATGCAACTGTTTTATGATGCAAAGCAATATGATTTTTTTTCAAACTTTAAAATGTGAATGTTTCAAAGTTTATTATCACTACAGTATTTTAATATATCAAAGTAAATAAATGCGTGCTAAGTTTTCACATCTCGAGCTGGGACGAGTTGCCATTTTATCGGTAATGTTGCAACAATCTATACACAGTTATTATTGAACAAAAAAATAACCAAACCCCACATCAAAACTAAGGAAAATAATAATGACCATAAACTGTCAAGTTTTTAAACCAACATGCATCATTTTTGTTGCAGATGGCATTTGTTTAGCAGTTTTTATTTTATTGTTAATTTTACAAAAGATCAATGCAGGACTCAATATTTCAACCATGTTTGAACATTGAACATAACATGTAAATCAAAGAAAGGAAAAATACACAATCAGTAAAACACATGCATTTAACATTATTTACATAAATAAAACAACATAATTTGTTTTTCTTATCATATTGTTGTTTGAAAAATTCATCATCCAAATAAAATAACAAAAGCATGCATATAACAGCCCAGAACACTAATCATTCAATTAATTGAAAACAACAAAAGTAATTTTCAACAAGATACATAATGAATTAAACCCATGACACAAAGGCATATGAAAACTTCTTAGAAATTTAGGTGCGAGTGCAGTAAATTGAAAAAAAAAGTTCTCAACCAGGGCTAGTTTGTATAATTAATAAATATCTCATTTGTACTTTTCGAACAGTTTCATGTTTTGCAATTAAATAAGTATTACCTAAAAACTAAACTGTTTTTCAGATATAAATTTCTCAAATTAAATGTCTTCTGCGTACTAAAATAACAGAAAACAGAAAACGTTTAGCTTTAACAAGCAATTCATAGCTCATGCAATATTGATGATTTTACCAATTAATTATATAATATTTACAAATGCCGTACATTGTTCTTAAAAAACATTCTACGATAAATGTGTGTGTGCGAGCGTGAGTACGGCGATGGTATTTTAATGTACGTAAATTGACCCTTAGCAGATCCTCAGGATTTATTTCATCTTGTGTCCACTGACAGTTATTCTTTATTACCATTCAACCTCGCGGTTTTCATTAATCTTGTATTACTCTTGACAACATTTTCTACAAGACACCCATGACATTTTACGACAATATCGCAACTCCGAGCTTCTACCTTTCTTGTACATTTCTCGCAGGTAATTTGGATAAGTGGTTTTACAGAAAATGCTTCGTACCCATGCGACAAACTGAATCCTATAACGAACTCGACCCTTGTTCCTTGGTAACTTACACCCTTCATTTCTGACCTAGCTGGAATAAAAAACACTTTCACAGGTACCCTGTTTTCGGGACCAAGGTCTAAATCAATGAATCCTCCTGCCGGTTTGTCATTTGGTGGACATATTGTCCCTTTCCTTATTTCAAGGGAGCTGAGATCTACTCCATGGATATCTTTTCCTTCAATCTGACCAAAGAATCGTTTACCTTGAGCTAGACGACGAATAGTCGTTGTTTCTGGGCCAAGCCATTCCCTTGGATATCTTGGTTTTGCCATGTATTTAGAGTGCTTCAAGACTTCATCTTTCAAGTTCTGAGCCTGCAAAAGTACTTGAGTGTTTCCAGTGCGATTGTAGTATCCGATTCCCAGAAGACTCTTCAACACAAACAAATAGAATCTAGCATACGGAGTATGAAGTTTATCATACCAACATTGAACATGCTGAAGAACATACTCTATCTGGTATTCTTTTGGAAACAGGCGATGTCTGATAGCAAACAGCCATTCACGGTAATCCATATCTATTGCTCTAGTTGTAGGTCTTTTTTCTACTAAGTCTAGTTGATGTTGAGAATCAAGTCTGTCGTATACCTCGAAGTTTTTTTCGTATCCATCTACGATGAAACAAATGTCGCTTCTATTGTTGATTAGTTCGAGTACTCCATATGCCTTACTTGTACTGTATTTCATTTTTACTTTTGCTATTTCCATACGTCGTGACTGAATGTCGTCTCGTGAACTCTTCGCTCGGCTGATTGGGGCGTTGAATATTGCCGCAAACCACTCTTGGCAATTTTGTACAGTGTTATCCATTTTCTCTGGTTCAATAACGCTGAAACATTCTATAAAAAGCTCGTCAAGAGCAACATAACTGTCTTCAACAAACGCGGAAATATCGGTGTTATTTTCTGCCGCGTACTGGTGAAGATTCTTGCAGCCACTGCGACTGTTGACGTAATCGCAAAACATTAATCTGACTTGTATTTCACCGATGTAACCAAAGCTTTCTTCGCTGCCAGGTGGAGTCCATTCTCGACATTCGAGAAACAAACTGCATGCCTGATGTACTCGCCCCAACAAATTCATCCCAGTTTCATAAAAATGTGACGTTTCTGTGTTGATTCTTGGAGTGTCCCCTAAAAATTTACCAGTATAGTTGGCAATTCTCAGAATGAACATATTTCCGTACATATGGTAAATATTTCTCAAATCCAACTTTTTTGTGTATGGAATATCTTCAGGAGGCATTCCTTCTACCTCTCGCAAACACATTTCAAGCGCCAACTTAAAGCATTTTTCAGCTTTTTCCGCTTCTTCCGGGCGGCATATGGTGAAAAGTCTGCCTAAATGTGCTCTGAACTGGGGTTCTTTGGGAAAGGAGTCGGTCAGCTGCTGCAAAACTCCAAACCTTTCAGTATACGGTGAACGACTGTCAACATCTTCCAAAATTTGCGATACCTTTGCTCGTTTTCTGTTTGCTTGCGTTTCGCTCTCTCCCACTGCTTTATTGTCTCGAGTTATAAATGTTTTTGTCATTGTCTTGCAAATCATAGTTGAAGCACTTCCTTTGTTAATTTCCCCAGAAAGCTTGATAAACTGTATGGCAAATTTTCCAAGTAAGTGTTTCGCCTCGTTGCATATAAAAGGTGCCGTGGGTCTTTCACATCGTACAAATCTTGTGAGCACTTGATCTAGAATTTCTTTGGCAACAAGATAGTGACTAATCCGCACTACGTTTTTCTTTCCGTCGTTGAAATCCTTAACAATAAATTCTGTCATTTCTTCAGGAAATTCATCAATTAGAAGAATCTTCCTTGAATGGAGAACTTCAGAAAGGAAGAAACATGGCAAAGATGTCTGACCATAATAATAAACAAGTGACAGATAGGCCAGAGCTGTTTGCCAATGTTGAAGATCTTTTGATTTGTTTTCTTCGAGCCGTAGATATCCTCTAACGTAAGACTCTAACCCTTTGTATTCATGATCGTGAACAGTCAAACCAAAATCAAAGAAACTGTAGGAACTACCTTTTTCCACTTCTCTAACAAGTTTTTGGATTGCTTCAGTTTTCTTTTGGGTGGAACACTGCTTTTCATATTTCAATCCAAGTACGGCTGCCTCGTTTTTGGATATATTACTTTTAAGCCAAAACCGACCAAAACTATGTTCTGTCTCTGATATTCTATACGGGCTTCTTTTGACATAAAGTATAATAACGCAGTACTCTTTTAAAGCCCTTTGAATAGAGTCAACGCGCTGTTCATCTTCACCATCAATTAAGATAAGAATAGGTGTGCGTGTTTTGTCGCTCAGAAAACCGATTTTGTCCGACAATTCGGAAACCGACACCCATGATCTATGTTTAACTTGAGCGCATGGAATATCCTTCCTCATTTCCCACAATATTCTTTGAGCCAGTGTTGTTCCACCCGATCCAGGTGCATGATATAGTGTAACTACTCCAGATTTCGCTAATTCAACATGGTTCATTTTTATGTATGAGAGAACTGACTGCATCACATCTCTTGCGACATCAAGGTGGCCTGAGCCGACTCTGTACCACCATGCCCAAGGTAAAGTTCCGCCTTTAAAGAAATTATCTTCTTCCTGTTGCAGTTCTTCTTGACTATACATCTGTCCGGTCTTGTTTTCTATATACAAAACCTCCAAGTCCTCTGACAACCACTTTGCCTTTTCTTCTGTAATTTCTGGGTCTGTTTGGCTGGGAAGTTGGTAATTTCCAGAATAATTCCCAGTATCCTGGCGGAAATGTGCAGCTAAGACTTTGCAAATGTCATGTAGACTAAGTTCTATCTTCTTAACCGTATGGTCTTCTTCCAAACACTCGAGACAAGATTCCTCGCGTGGGTTCTTTTTGTGGCCATCATCTATCAGGACGATAACCGAGGAAAGGATATTGGCTGCTTTGTCGACAGCGTACTGTATATGTCTCCATTTACTAGAGTCTCGCGGCCAAATAACTATTAACGTGAACGTTGTGTATGCCTGGCCAAACTTACTGAGCTGTTTTAGATAAGTTTTGTAATGTTCATTGACCTCGGCCTTCCAGGATTTGTAATCGTCGCTCATCCGTGTGTCAGGACGGTCGGAACAACCTGCCATAAATATCCAGTTTGTGCGTTCTTCGGAGATGCTTGTTTTATCTTGAATACTGCCTATATGCAAAGACCTACTTTTTGATAATTTCAGCTCAGTACATGACAAAATTCCTGAGGATCTGCTGTTTGGATCAAAGTCCAGTACTGAAATCCATGGTACTGACGACAGAGCTTCCTGATTATTAACATGTTCGTATTTATCGAGAATTAAAATAAAATGACCATTCTTAAAGTCTTCAACAGATTCAAGAAAGTATCTGATCTGTTTGTATTTTGGCTCACTGGAATGGCATGATTCATCTTTTGGTGTATTTCTTATGGTGATGTTCGTATTATGCACAACGTGAATTGGTTCACCATGATTTGAAGAACAAGCTTGAGCATACGATTTTCTTCCTTGCTGGACACTCTTCTTAATGTCGGTAGTCGGAAGGGCATATGCACCTAATAGAAACAAGATAAATAAACTCCCGAGTCTTTGGTTAAAGAGGTGGAAATGAATATCCAACCACTACATGCGTGTTATCATGCAATCCGTTTCACATAGAGTAAATGTAGTTAATAAATATACAATTACTACATGTAATGTGTGAAATAACGCAATGGCTTTCACGAAGAGTAAATGAAGTTAATGCGGAAATCAAATCCACCCATATTAAACTTTTGGAATGATAACTTTCCTTCTGGTAAAATAATACAGATAAAATGAACATTTGCACCAGCATGTCTACCGATATTATAGTATCCCTTGCCACGCAAATAAAAAATCATTGATTAGGCAGACCTTCTAATTACAGTAATCGCTTGCAGACCGCGTAAGATGAATAATAACATGTCTATTACTAAAGTAACAAGACTTTGCAGAAATACCATCTTATAACAATTGAATTTCATGTTATATAAATTCATTAAAGCTAATGGACGAAGTGTACGTTCAAATTTATTACTTAACACAGTTCTTAATAAGAACTTAATAAATTGTTAGCATTTATAAAGTCTAATACATGTATTAGATTCCTTTTCCGATATTCATTTAAGTCAGTTGAAACCGGTTAAAACAATCTATGAAATTTTCGTTTAAATTTATTGTTTGCGTTATTTACAGAAAAAAACATATTTACCTTCTCCAGTGTTCAATAATTCGTCTGAGAAATCATGTTGAATAATCTGCATTGTGTTATCTTTTCCAATCTGAACATTTCCAGATATCTTTTGCGTAATGTTAATGTTTGGTTTCACTGTAAAAATCGATACCAATGCAGTATGTGTAGGCGGAATATATGAAAATGTTGATAAATAATTGTGGACTAGCTGGACTCTATCATTTTAAAAAATATATTTCAAAACCTATGTCATTTATTTGATGTTGACGACCAATGAGATTAAACCGGCTCCGTCTAATAAACAAATGAACAACAACATGACGTGCAATTCATTTTGTTTTGCCATTGATATTCTTGTTCTTCTTCTTCTTCTTCTTCTTCTTCTTATTATTATTATTATTATTATTATAAAGTGAAATATGCATTTCAATCTACAGCTAGTCATCATTTATAGATATTTTATAGTTTTATTAAATGCACTTTGTTGAGGGAACAAAAAGTAAAACATGCATATCAGGAATAGCCACACTCGGTAAACAATCCTCCTCAGAAACAAAAGAGAAAAGAAAGCACATGTTTATAAAATGTTCAATCAAAATGAGAACATGAGAAGTAACCACTTTGGAACGGTCAGTGTCTCTCTGCAAAATAAAAAGCTGATGAGGACATGGTTTGAATGTTGTCGCAGAAAGCATCTTGGATTGTTCATTGCAGATAAAAAAAATCTCGTTTAAAACATCATTGAAATAAACCAAAACTGGGTTAGACATTGTAAGTCCATGGAAAAGGAACTGGTCGTTTCCGACCCAAACTTTATGAAATTTTTAAACCTTTACCTTCAAAAACAAATGTTTCTTTTTCATCTTCTTTTATCTTTTGGTCTGACCTCTGTATTGTTGAACTACAACTGCTTTGTGAGTCGTTTGATTTAACTGAAACATTGTAAAATTATAAATCCAAAAATGCGGAGTGATGTACCTGTTTCCGAAAGAAATAAACATAAAGGGCTTTTTGGAAGTTTCGTGGCAGCAAACACATACAACATAATCAAGAGGAATTAAATGACCCATCTAAAAAGGCATAGAATGCGCGTCTAAACAGGCACTCAATGACCCATCTGAAAAGACACGCTATGCCTCCTATAAACAGGCACTTGACCTCTAATCTAAAGCGACTTTCAATGTCCCGTCTGAACAGGCACTCTGAACAGAAACTTGGTGTTTCATCTGAACGTCACTCGATACCCGTCTAAACATGCATTCAAATCCCTACTGGTATTAAAAACGCACACATGCTGACGTTTAGAGTCACTCGATGAAATAACAGTCACACGATAAACGTCTCAGGCATTCGATGGCCCGACGATGGCCCATCTGAATGTTCACTCTTTGGCCCATCAAAGTACTCGGCCTATTCAATCAGGCACCAGATACCTTATTGCAACAAACGAATCTAAATCAGCAGACACGAACTGCATCAGAAAGCTTTTAATTAGTAGTACACACTGCCGATAAGAATATAGACCTGTGAATCGAGTGACGGCGGATGGACAGAAAACGTTATAATTCCTAAAGGGTATACATGTATGCTATTCTGAGCTAACGAAAGAAAGAAAAAACAATGAAATGGAGATTTTAACATTCAATTTACATATGACACTGACCCGACGCTACTGTATTGGTCGATCGTTTCTTCTTCTTTCTCCCCATTGCTGATTTCTTTGTTTATAAGCTTCTTACTGTAGATGGCGCACTGGAATTAATAAATATCAAAAAGACTTATGTGATATTATTCGTCAAATTGACTTTATCTAAGCTGCTTTTGACCTTGTTTTCCACCAATGAAATGTTTTAAATAAAACACAAATTTCCGACTGCACGCTCCACTATTCGAATATTCGTTAATAAAGCACATTTTAAATTGGGCTTAATTACAACTGGGGGTTAGGTACCGCACCAAGATACCCTTGAACCTTCACCCTCTCTACCCTCACCCACACAACATTCAACACTTCTTACCAAAGTATGTTAAGGTCATCTGTATTTACCTTACACCTATGCTGTACAAACGTCTTAGTTTTTGCAAAATAAAGCTACATTTAAAACATTTATTTGTGCAACGTTTCATTAAACGTCATTTTGCCGTTATTGAGATTTTGATATCTTTATTTTTTTCCTTAACCTCAGCGCTAATAGTGTTTTTTCTAACCCTATGAAAAGAAGAATTTTATTTGTTTTATTTTAACTTAGATTACATAACTTATAAACATTCTTATATGAAAAAAAACAATTATATTTAAAACATGTACAAAAACTAAGCTATCGGACTTTTCGATATGTAATTTGTATGGAAATTGTAAAAATGATATATGGATTTTGAACATTCCATAATGTTTTAATCAAGAATGATCAAACAAAACTTATATTTTTATATAAGGCTGAAGTATTCTCTGTTGATTGATTTTGTTTCAGTACAAAATCAATCTTGCCAATGTAATAGTGTTTTAGAATATTCTAATATACAACAATAATGCTAATTCCAAAGATATGTTCTATCAAAACTGGCAGTGAATATTTTGATTTTTATCACTGCAAAGTGCGTATTACCTCGTTTTACCTATGGTATAATAGTAGATAAGCTTCTATTTTAGTAACTATTAATAGAGACGTATAAATAAGTTAAATATGTGTATCAGAATCACCACACTCACAAAACACAGCCTCCCCACGCAGCGACAAAGAAGAGAGGAAGAGAGAAAGCAAGTTTTGATAAGTATATCAAATTCAAATAAGACGCCACAAACACTGAACGAAAAAGAGAACCCTTTAGGTTACCGCCTTTAAACGGCCAGAGGCAAAACAATTTGCCACAGGGTTTAATCAAGGTTCTGGGGTGCATTTGCCCTTGATTGAAAATAAATGTTATAATGAATAAAATTAATATTTTTAACTGAGTTTTCTTCAAATAACTAAAAGCTTATCAAAAGCACCATTTTGTTACTAACTTGAATGTAATTTTGTAACTCTTGAACTTAATGAAAGCCGGTCATTTTATATTGACTGTATGGTTACTCAGCTTCACGTCACCTCAAAAAGAAATTTTATAGCCGAAGCTTAAATGAAATAAAGTTGCAAGATACCTTGACATTCAGTACATATACACAACATTATTAGACATTTCTGGCGCTTTAACCGTTAGTTTTTTTTTTAATATGTAGAGACAACATGCTCACTCTTCAGTGTCAAAGATTTCTGAATGCCTTTCTCTACACGAAACTTGAATTCTCCGAAACATCTAGCCTTATCAGAAAATTCGTATGTCTGTTAGTCTTTGCAATCCAAGCGAAAAGGTCCTGCGATAATAATATATACATTTATGTTGCTAATAAAACATTACAATGACATTTGAAATTAATTTTCTGCATATTCAGTTTTTTACAACACAGTTGTTGTCACACGTGAGTATTTATAAAAATATACAAGAGGGTCATGATGGCCCTAAATCGCTCACCTGAGTACAAAAGTACTCTCAGTTTTTAATTGAGAGGGTAAAGGTTCACAAAGATTGCTTTTTTTACATATTAAGGGCCCCCAGGGCGGGGCCAATTTTGACCCCAGGGCCAACATTCTAACAATGCTGGTAAAGAGTCTCTTCACAATATTCAACATCAAATATCTAAGGTCTAGTCCCATTAGTTTCAGAGAAAAATGATTATATATGTTTTCCTATATAAATCAATGTAAACTAAGAGAACCCTGGGGCGTGGCCAATTTTAGCCCAGGGGACATAATTTGAACAAACTTGTTAGACATCCACTAGACAATGCTACATACCAAATATCTAAGCTTTAGGCATTGAGGTTTCCAGTAAGAAGATTTTTAAAGATTGCTTTTTTACATATTAAGGGTCCCCAGGGCGGGGCCAATTTTGACCCAAAGCGCCAAAATTTAAACAATGCTGGTAAAGGGTCTCTTCACAATACTCAACACCAAATATCTAAGGTCTAGTCCTTTTAAATTCGGAGAAAAATGATTTTTTTTGTTTTCCTATATAAATCAATTTAAACTTAAGGCAAGAAGATTTTTAAAGTTTGCCTTTTTTCACATATTAAGGGCCCTCTGGTCGGGGACAATTTTGTCCCCAGGGCCAACTTGTAAACAAAGTTGATAAAGGGTCTCTACATAATACTCAGCACCAAATATCTAAGATCTAGTCCTATTAGTTTCGGAGAAAAATGATTTTCATGTTTTTCCTATATAACTATATGTAAACCAAGAGAACCCTAGGGCGTGGCCGATTTAGGCCCAGGTGACATAATTTGAACACATTTAGTAGACATTCATTAGACAATGCGACTTACCGAATATCTAAGCTGTACGCATTGTGGTTTGTGAGAAGAAGATTTTTAAAGATTTCCTATATGTCTATGTAAAATGAAGTGACCCCTGGGCCGTGCCAATTTTGACCCCAGAGAAATAATTTGAACAATCTTTGTAGAGTTCCGCTAGAGGGTGCTAAATGCCAAATATCTAAGCTCTAGGCCTTGTGGTTTCCGACAAGAAGATTTTCAACGTTTTTCCTTTAGGTTGCCATGGCAACCAAATTGATTTCTTTGAAAAACTTTAGAAGAGCTTCATGCAAGGAACATCCCTGGCAAGTTTCATCAACTTTGACTCAGGGGTTTAAGAGGAGATGTTGTTTAAAGCAAATGTTGACGCCACACGACGCACGACGGACACAGGGCGATCCTAAAAGCTCAAGCACAAGTGCTCAGGTGAGCTAATAAAACTAATGCAGGTCTTCACTCAGCGAACACAGTGAAATAATGATGCATTCGGGATCGACATAAAACATCAGTGAACAACGCTTCTTGCATTTACAAAACATTATTTTAACCCTTTTCTCCAAGTGTCACGGTACGAATCTAGTCACTATCTAGGGAGAAGATGTGTATGCGGACGGATAGCTCAGTCGGGAGAGCACTCGCCCTGTAAGTGAGGGGTCCCGGGTTCGAGTCCCGGTCCGGCTGCACATTCTTTCACACCCTGTGACATTTGGCGCCCAATGGAGGACCGTGATAGCTAGCAGGTTCGGCCACCAGCCTGTAATAGCAAATTAAATACACATATCTCTCTGGAATTCGAGGACGAATTTCCAAATTTGAGGGGGGTGTATGTCACGGTACGAATCTAGTCACTATCTGGGGAGAAGATGTGTAGGCGGACGGATAGCTCGGTCGGGAGAGCACTCGCCCTGTAAGCGAGGGGTCCCGGGTTCGAGTCCCGGTCTGGCTGCACATTCTTTCTCACCCTGTGACATTTGGCGCCCAATGTGGGACCGTGATAGCTAGCAGGTTCGGCCACCAGCCTGTAATAGCAAATTAAATACACATAACTCTCTGGAATTCGAGGACGAATTTCCAAATTTGAGGGGGGTGTATGTCACGGTACGAATCTAGTCACTATCTGGGGAGAAGATGTGTAGGCGGACGGATAGCTCGGTCGGGAGAGCACTCGCCCTGTAAGCGAGGGGTCCCGGGTTCGAGTCCCGGTCTGGCTGCACATTCTTTCTCACCCTGTGACATTTGGCGCCCAATGTGGGACCGTGATAGCTAGCAGGTTCGGCCACCAGCCTGTAATAGCAAATTAAATACACATAACTCTCTGGAATTCGAGGACGAATTTCCAAATTTGAGGGGGGTGTATGTCACGGTACGAATCTAGTCACTATCTGGGGAGAAGATGTGTATGCGGACGGATAGCTCAGTCGGGAGAGCACACGCCCTGTAAGCGAGGGGTCCCGGGTTCGAGTCCCGGTCTGGCTGCACATTCTTTCTCACCCTGTGACATTTGGCGCCCAATGGGGGACCGTGATAGCTAGCAGGTTCGGCCACCAGCCTGTAATAGCAAATTAAATACACATATCTCTCTGGAATTCGAGGACGAATTTCCAAATTTGAGGGGGGTGTATGTCACGGTTCGAATCTAGTCACTATCTGGGGAGAAGATGAGTAGTCGGACGGATAGCTCAGTCGGGAGAGCACTCGCCCTGTAAGCGAGGGGTCCCGGGTTCGAGTCCCGGTCTGGCTGCACATTCTTTCTCACCCTGTGACATTTGGCGCCCAATGGGGGACCGTAATAGCTAGCAGGTTCGGCCACCAGCCTGTAATAGCAAATTAAATACACATATCTCTCTGGAATTCGAGGACGAATTTCCAAATTAGAGGGGGATAATGTCATAGGCTAACTAGGTAAGGTCATAGGCTATCTAGGTAGTTGATTTATATTAGGGTAACAGGGTACGAGTCTATTTCTTTTATTAAACATTACTAACCCTAGTTATCTAACTTGACCCCTTACACTGTAAAATAACCGCCATTGTGATTGTTGTGATAAGGCAAATTATAGAAATATATTATTTCATATATTTCAAGTATGTTTCATCATGTTTTTCCATTCTTAACCATTTCATTTTATCTATTTGTAAACCGTTTGAAATGTGCATTTTGCCTATTTGTTATTTGGTTGTTTTCGCCACCGTTATTTAACTTGACCCCTTACACTGTAAAATAACCGCCATTGTGATAGTTGTGATAAGGCAAATTATAGAAATATATTATTTCATATATTTCAGAGTTCAGTGTCCTATTTGCATTTGTTCAATTAGAACCCACGGCAAAAGTAGGGTTAGATAGAAACCCGATCCCGATTCCATAAACCATCACGAAGGATCTGCACTATTCGTCTGAATAGAAGAAGCCCTATGTATCGACTTTCTTACAGCCTTATCAGACTACAAGAATGGGCATTATGTCTTGATCTTTACAAAGTCCATATGAGATGTAAGCCGTATCCAGTGTTTGCTGGAGATATTTTGTTCTCAAAGATGCGTGAAGTATTACTTGAAATTAAGTATTAGCTATGTAGAACGTCTAAAGTCGGAGGTCTCGGGTTCGAAACCTGGTCTAGACCTACACATTTTCTCCATCCTATTTCACTGGCGGCAAGTGTTATTCGATTTACACTTGGAGCTCTTTTGAGTGAAGCATTGGCTATTGTAATTGATCCGAATTGTTTATAAGAAGACATTTCCCGCAAAAGTGGCTTATCTAGTTTAGATGGGGGGAATACTGCGAGCTACGATACTGATCTGGCAATACCGAGCTATTTAAAGTAATTACTCCTATTTAGTGTGAGGTCATACATAAATCCTTCTTTTCTTCATTATATTGAGGAAATCGACTCAAACTAACTGCATTCTAACAGATTTTCATTGAATATTATTAACTTTGATCCTCAATAGTTATTTCGATTTGGTTAGCTGGATTCCCCTCCATCTATAACAAGAAAAAGAAAAACAATGCCTTTTTAACAGTGTGTTTAATGCCTGTTTTACAAAGACGGTTTGATTACTGTGGTATCATTTTATTTAGCAATGGCTTAATTTTCGCGTATTTCGAGCTCGGGCCAGTGCGCGAATTTAAAACCTAAGCTTAAATTTAACCAAAAAGTTCCACATACGTATCCGAAACGTGCTATGTCCGAATGGACCTACACTTTATATATAGTTGCCCGTATCGCAATTTAATATAAATAAGAAGTTTCGAATAATTTTGTCAATAAAGAAAATGAAATTAGTTTTAACTGTCGAATTTCTTTCGGAATGTGTTTAATGTTACTTCAAAACTTGAACGACAATTTAGTCCGCGCATTTAGGTCCAATGTATAAAACCCAGATCAAGAATGATTATGTGAATGGTCCAGATAGATGAATCAAACGGGTCCCGTGTCAATTAGCGGCGCCGAATAAACAGCGGTCCGATAATTGACTAACAAAGGAAGTAGTTTTGACAGGGGGCCAACTGACACATGATTACCTCGCGTGTTCAAATAAACAATAGGTATTGATAACGGGTCGGTAAAATATCGATAATAAAATTTTTTTTGTTTGAAAAATTGGATTTGCGCGAATTTACGTCCGCGCGAAACAGTCTTTTGCGGCGATTGCGCGAAATTTCGTGCCAGCGAAATTAAATGATACCACAGTATTTGGAAGGTGGTACATTGTATATTATGTAATTACGGTTTAAATATGTATTTTATAAAGCTTAATGCCCGCAAGGGACAATTTTTCACCCATAGGAACGGAAAATATCATGGGTGAGCTTACAAATGTGATGGGTTCTTTCTGCACGCACTGTTTTGTTTGCAAAAAACTAACGAATTTTTATTCCGATTTTCAAACGTTTTAATCAGTTCGTTCCGCAAATGATAACCATTTCCAATTTAAAATTGTAAAGTTCACAGCTGGAAACCCATAAAATATATCGAAGCATTTAGCCAAAAATATGTTCCTTATGGAATACCAGTTGGAAATCTAAAACTCTCTATCCAAATCAGACATATCAAATTTGTCAAGGTCGTTCTAGTAAACAAATATTTAACGACTTGATAATTTTACACCTTATTTATATATAATCTTGCAATTTCGTATAAGCTACGCGAAAAGTCATCATATCCGAGTTAATGTATACAGCTTTTATACCTTGGAAATGCGCGGTATTTTCTAGAATTTTCCTATAAACTTCTCTTCGATTTTAAATGGGTCGGCGGAAAAATTCAAAACTCATCTTTTACATTTGTATTGCTTACTATCAGTCTTAAGTTTTCACTTAATACATTTATTATTTCGGTAATTGATACAGCCTCTAATATCATACACTATGTTTAAAGTAAAGCCAATACCTTTTAAAACACGTTTTTTTTCAGATTAGATTCCCATGTGTGAACAAAACAAAATCGCTTAACGTGTTCTTTATGTTTAACATATCATGTGTGGTGTGCAGCTTTATTCAAATGCTTTCAAGACTCTGAGTTCTTTTATTTTAATTAAACGTTAATTATTATGTATGATTCTCAATAAAATGTTTTGATTTAAGAGGTGTTTTAAAATAAGTAAATCAAGATGAACGAAATAGCAGTTTTACTGTGCGTATTGAATATTTCATAGAACAATTTACCATCAATGTCGTTTATCATTTTTAAAGATATTTTTGTTGTTTTGTTTCTATTAATACAAATTTAAAACAGATATTTGAGTCATGACCATGCCTGTAACAAAGTACAAAATCGATGTAATACGCATAAACATGACAATAGAATTTTTTTCATTCGTAGACATCGGCTCTACTTTACAATTTTGAAGTCATTACATTGCAAGTACAAAAGGAGTGTTGTTTACACATCTCCCCGCCATTAAGTTCAAAATGTAAGGCAAGTCTACTCACATGCGAATATTCCTGCCCAACCCTCCTCTTTTTTAAACAATCTACGCAGTTTAAACCGCCACAAGTCGATGTTCAACTCAAACCCCTCTTCTACCACATTTATTTTATTGATTCGCTGATAAATGGATAACCCCCACAAAAGAAAGCAAGCAATTCATTTAGACGTTTTCAATCCAATGACAATACTATTGTAAAAGTCACTTAAACTTACCACCGTAAGTAAACCGTTATGATTTATTTTTAGCCAAGTAGGAAAACCCCATACATGTTTACTAAAAGTAAATCAATATATCCAAGTACAAGATTTAAGCAGCACATTCCTTAATCATTATGCAAATCATGGTAAACTGCAGGTCTTATTTGTTAAATTTACTACCATAACTATAAACGATGAGAAGTTATCATTTTATTTTCTCCTTTTCTAAAACCTTTTCGAATTGAGAAGTAATTGTTTGTATGTATAAAGTTGTAAAACATGTTATGAACATTTTGAAGAAATCACGTTTTGCTTGCACATTTTACCAATTTTGACATGATTTGAATCAAACAAAGCATTAATTGTTCTGTTATGCTATGTAACTGAGTGCCTAGCCATTTCAAAAGCATTAATTGTCGAGATTTTGTACCAGGACGGGGATTCTCAACACATCAATGTTTGAAGGGTTTAAACAAGTATTAGAACATCAAACAAGCTAATTAACAAAAAAACTACATAACGTCATTCATTGTCGGTAAAATGGCAGTTGTTCAGGCAGTAACGGATAGCTAAGCAGATTAACGCTGCACAGGTCTTTAAAAGTAGAAATTTCACCAACAAATCGATACTTTCCGACTGAAAAAAGTGTACACAATTCAAAACAGGTCATTTTTAAACATTCTGCGAGATATGTCACGCACTAATCTTTGTTTATATTACCTCATCGAATCAGCCAGTAGCGGATAGCTTCAGGCAGTATGGGATAGGTAAATGAAGCTCACTGGGGGGCGTCTCAAACCAGCTCAAACATTGTGTATTGTTGGTATTGTTGATGAACATGTATTGAAACACATTCAAAGGTTTATCAAAAATAAAAAAAATTCCCGTGTGATCTAAATTAAACCCAAAACATTTTGTTAACAGTAACAGAAGAAAATCCTAACACAATATGTCATTAAATTCTTTATTAAGAAAAAATTATTGGCATTTTAAAATCAAACAAATCACAGAGAAATTAAATGGAATTAACAGTATAATCACAACAAACAGTATAAACATTTAGTTAATTTGTTTTCATATAAAAGTTGCATATATACTGATCATAATAAAATAACTGAACATGGTGGCCAATAACAAAACAACATATAACAACACATATGCAAAAACTGAGATATCTTTGAATTAAGGTTACAAAAATGTTAACCTGAGAAATAGTAATGAGTACATGTAATAAAAATCTTCTGACTAGATCATGTAAAATAAAAAATAAAAAAATTAACTGGAACTATGTGTAGATAAAGATAACACTCTTCTAACACACTAAAGACTTCATGCTAAATGTAATGGAAACTACTCTGACTAGATCATGTACTTTGAACACAAAACCTGACCATTCATATATTATAATAATTGCTGGTTCTTTATGTACATTACACTTCCTTCTGGCATAAAGGATAGTGTCTCAGAAAACATCTTAACAGTTTTCTCCAAGTCTTCAACAACTAAAGTATAAGAACATGGAATCACAACTCCACCACCCTTTTCATTCGGTGCTGGCCAAGGAGAAAAACTGGGAACTGGATCACCAGTTGCAGTAGCATAGACTCTTCCTCCTTTGTCAAGGACAGTACGGAAGCAACTGGCCAAAATATGTGGCACATGGCAATATCTGACAGTATTAAATTCATTTGCTTATCAGTCACCATTTTATGAAATTTCTGGTCAAATGCTGATAGTTCTGGCACCCATACAAGACAGGCATCGTTGTCTGAAATATTAGTGTACACCCTGTGAACAATTAATTTTGTCTTTGGGGTAGTATCAGGAGGTCTTATCGTGAAAGCATAATACCCTTTGATTACAGAATCTTCTAATGTGATAGATGCCACGCTGGTAACCTATGAGAATTCATTGCTTATGGAACCTGAAGATGGGCCTGGTTCACTTGCTGATACCTGAAAGACATAATGTTGAAAATACAACTCAAACAGACAATTTTTTCTGACAAGTATGGTACCTTTATGAATTTTCACAGACCTTTAGTATAAAACCCCCACAAATTTAAACATCTTGTTATTAACCACATAACCCAAATTGGATCCGCCCCAGTATCAGTATTAATAAACTAATAAATTACTTAAGGTATCATATCTACATTTTAACACACATTTATCATTACAAAATATCATATCTCCCTTTTAAACCTAACTTTGACAGCAATTTGACAGATCATGTCTACTTTGAGATGACCCCCGTATGTACATGTACGCAATCCGTTACTACCTGAAGCACGTGGTGATAATTTATACCTCTGTTCGCTGACACTGTAGGAATTGTAAACAAATGCTTTATGATAGTGATAGAAGGTTTATTTATACACAAACCAAATCCCAAAAAGTGATACTTTACCAGCTATTGTTGTGAAACTTTGTCTTTCTGTTTTTGTTAACCGTGTAAAAGCATCGTGTTGTTGTAAACTTCCGGTTTACCCGTTCAATTTGTTGTACTATATACACTCCATGCAAAAGTCAAAATCCAGAAAATATACATGTACGTAAAGGGGATAGTTCACTCTTCATGACGGGTTAATTGTTTGTTTTTTTTAAATACAAAATAAAATGGAAAAGATCTAGAAAACGGACACGCTATCCGCTATGCCCTGAAATCTGTTTCTGCCTGAACAACTGTATAGTAATCTGTTTCCGGGTCAGAAATTCAGTTGGATGTTTTTGGATTTATTTTGCGGAAAATCGGTAGGGATGACAGCTATTGGCTATATTCTTTTCTGAATCTGCTGTTTCAGCTGGTTTGAAAGCAACCATTTCTGGGAGTTGTCGGTTGGACATTAATATTTTGCAAGATTTTAGTTTTCGTGATTTTTGCCTCTGCCGACTGTGCAAAAGTGATGCTTGGACTGTGTTTCAGTGTTCCTTGGATTTTTTGAGGAGTTCTTCATAGCCTGAATTTGTGTTGCCTGAGTAGCTTATAGCCATATGTTTACAGTAGGGTCGATCCGGGTAAGTACGGACGGATTTTACACAACGGCGCTTGAATCTACTGTCAATGAAATCAGACTGGTTCCAAATAGAGTTATTTCACATTGTTACCTCCCCTTAGCGCTCTCTAAAATTGAAGAGCATATTTAGTCGATAAGTGCACGCGAGGGGGCATCGTTTACTATTGTTAATATGACTAAGTGATTATAAAATTAAGAAAATGTTGATTAATCATTTCAAATTTAATATGAACTAAGGCACTGCCTCTTATCGAGCTCTAGCTTTATTAAGGTGATATCATTTGTCACAATATACTGTTAAAGTTGGGGGGAGTGTGGTGACCTATTTTCATAAAATTCATGTTATTTTATAATTATAAATCTTCTTATTACTTCAGATATCAATTATAAGGCATATAAATGTTACAGGTCAATCAGGAATTATAAAAAATTAGAAATACGAAACAATTTCTCTCACTGAGTGTAGCCTTATTGCCGGGAGTCCAAACTTCCAAATTATCCACTATAGTATTAAACTACAGTCACAGGAAGGTTGTCTATATCAAGGTTAACAATGTCTTAGAATTTAGTTCAATAAACTGCACTAGAACAATAGCAAAACATGTTTCTCCCAGCGACTACAAAAGGAAAATTTGACATTCATGTTTTCATTGTTTATAACTATTGTTCTAGTAAAGTTTATCGAACTAAATTCTTAGACATTGTTAACCTTGATATAGACAACCTCCCTGTGACTGTAGTTTAATACTATGGTGGATAATTTGGAAGTTTGGACTCCCGGCAATAAGGCTACACTCAGTGAGAGAAACTGTTTCATATTTATAATTTTCTATAATTCCTGATTGACCTGTAACATTTATATGCCCTATAATTGATATTTGCAGTAATAAGAAGATTTATAATTATTAAATAACATGAATTTTATGAAAATAGGTCACCACACTCCCCCCAACTTTAACAGAATATTGTGACAAATGATACCACCTTAATCTCAGATAATGATTTATATTAAAAAATAATTTGTTTCTAACATTTGTTAGCCTACTCATGCACGATAAAATTATGTGATTTTTGGAAAGAATTTAGGTCTACATCAACTTAATTCAGCTGGACAACTGGCAATCTGACTTTTACTAAACATTAGGGTTTTTAATGTGTAAACACAAAGGCTACTTGCTTAAATTTACAACCCAAATGTGTTCCATTACCTCACTTAATGCAATATTGAATATTGATAAATTCTTCATTGGTACATGAAAATATTACATTGTCACATGTGCATGAAAATTAATATATTATTGTCTGAAAAATAAATTTTATTTTTTAAAATGTTATCTTGATTACACTTGCATTAACTTTGTAACTTGCAATTGCACAAAATTGTTCCATGCTATTCAAAAAATATATATGCATGTAAATGAATAAAGTTATAATATAGACCTAAAAAGTACTGTTTTAATATACATGTACATGTACATCACATTAACACCACATTGAGACTTCAATATGTAGTGTGATACATCACCTAGATTTTGGGGCATATTTGTGCAAAGTCATTTGAAAATATCTCCAGGAATGACAATGCCATAGGAATTTTCAGTTATTAACAACAGTAATTTGAAGCTATAGATGCTGTGTGAAAAATATTGTGACAATATGGTACATATTTGGTGACAATAAGGTACATATTTGAGCCAAGTTACTTAAATGTGCATGATAGAATTACTTATTTAAGTTGAAAAATAGTTCAGCTATTGGGCCAAAATAGATGAAATAATCTCAATCAATTAAACATAAACATGTACAATATCATGTAGTCTGATTATCCATATGTAACACTCCTTTACAGGTCTTAGTAACTGATTTGAAACAAAATGCTTCTTTATATCTATTTTCATTACATAAATGAATTGCGCTTGCCAATCAAATCATGCATTAAAAATGTTGTTGGTCCATTTTTTAAATGTATAATAACAATTTTAAGAGATTGTTTGCAAAAAAATGTAAACCCATGAACACATCAACATGCCATTATTCATAACCACTTTTGGATCTCTGTCTGGTAAGTATTTTATAAATGTAATATATATACTGGAAAATGTGAATTTCAAAATTCTGAAGCTCATTTCAGTTGGTATTTTCTGGATTTTGTATTTTTCATTGCAGAAATTTAGGCACAACTACTTTAAAATACTGTAGGTAAATTTCTCTTTAAAAAGTACCATATATTAAAAAATGTAAACTTCTCTACTGTTACATTGCTAAAACATGAACATACAAAAGAAAAAATCATTGTTTTTATTATGAGTGCAATTTCCAGTTTTTTGTGTTAAAGTCCAGCTTAAGCAGATCCAAATACCGGTATATTCAGATTTTTTCATGTATTTAAAGAGGCCAAAAACCCACTGACATGGCAAGAAATGTTTCTCTTTCTCTTCACAGCAATTTACTTTTTTTCAACAATTTAAATGATTATGAAAGCTCTGATTTTTTTATTTTCTAAAACACAACTTTTTGATGCTGAGCAAATTTAGTGACACCATGAATATTTAACAAAATTTGCAAAAATAAAACAGACACCTTGTAAATAGTGTATTTGATTACACATGTACCTCACATACATATTTTGATTAATATGAAATCATGTTGAAATGTGCACATGACAGAAAATATGGTAATAATAGAACACTTTTAATTCCCAAAATGAGCATTAACTTGATATTTGATGCTATTCTTGGTACACATGTATTCTGCTTTCTGGTCAAACTTTTTGGTCCCAACTGAGATTAACCCTTTCCTCCATGTAAACCCCTTTATGACATTGAAAAACTGTGTAGATTCAGATCAGCCAGCACATCCATGATGTCTGATCAGGATCTGCAATGTTCACTTGTTTAAATCATTAGGTTATTTCTGACCAAAAAGTGAACAGTGCAGATCCTGATTAGATGTGCCAGCTAATCTGGATCTACACCGGTCTCACACTGGTAAAAAGGCATGTCTGTAGAGTAACAGGGTAAATTTCTCTTTTATTTAAAATCTCCTACTACAGTACTGTATATTAAAATTAAAAAGGTAATACTCAGTAGTTACTTTGAGAAAATTATGTCTATACAATTAATAAAACCTGAAATTTCATACATTTAGGACAATCTGTCATGTATTTGGCCAAAATATAAAAAAAAACATAAATTGTTTCTGGAGGTACCATGTCAAATAGGCCACAAGTCAATTCAGGCAGTACTTGTAAGTCTGTTGTATATGGCAATCACTGTAAAGAGTTAGTTTTGTTTTTATATTTACACAAGCTTTTAAAAAATAGTTTCATTGCTTAATTGATATCTAAAATTGTGCTTGTCATCATGAAACCCAGGATCAAATTAAAACATCATCTGATTGTCATTTTTCCTTAAAAAATTGGACTGTCATCATAAAGTAAAGTAATTTATGTTACAGTCATAATCTCTTCTCTACACCTACCCAAGGTGTTGATTCAATCAGTTTTGTCTGGCTGTCACACTGTTATATAAGATCACAATTTACAACACTTGCAGTAAAAGTCAGAGGTGCTAATGCAATCAAAGGTGTCATATTTAATAAATAAATAAATTTATTTCTAAACCAATTTCCATGTTGGACAATGCAAAATACACAGCTTATGTTGCAACCATCAATATTTGATTCTGTGCTAGTGTAGACAGAGTGACTTTTGTAGACTAAGGTCATTGATCAAAAGAACATATTGACATATAAATGATGTCTTTTGTTTTGTTGCAACATTTTTTTTATTGTTTTCCCACCTTTGTAGTCATGATAGTCTTGGACAAAAATCCGGAAAAAGTACGTTGCTTTGTACAAAATGTCCAATCTATGAAGCAACTTGTTCATGAAAAATATTTTATAAAACATCATAATATGACATAGAACATATTAACACAATGATACTAAAAACTATTTTTGAGGCCTATTTGAGCATTTTCAAAATAAAGTGTGGCTCGATTGACTTGTTTGTGGCCTATTGACTGTAATCCATATACCAATTCCATGGTATTTGATCATAAATTTGGTGTGAATAGACTGATAACGATCCCAATCTATCAACCAAAACAATAAACATGTTTATGCAGTGTAGACCCAGTGTAGACCCTCATTGTTTAGGGGGGAGGGGCGGCGGCCAGTTTCTTTTTTTTTTTTAGAAAACACAGTCAGTCTTCAACGCCCCTGTGGTGTAGATTTGCTCTTGTGCCATGTGTTTTATAAGAATAAATAAAAGAAATCTCATACCTCGTGTTCAGTACTCTCACAAACAACATCGTTGACTGCCATGAGCTGTATACATGTCTGAATGACGAACATGACCAGTGACAAAAAACTCTTATACAAAACTGAATTGTGGCGCTGGTCTACGCTAAGCTCAGTGTGTCTCACAATGTGACTGAATATTGCGAGCCGCGAGGTCCAGTTCACAATTCAACTTCACATAAAAGTTGGTTCTCACCAGCCTTACATCTTGTTTTCAAGAAAAACTCCATGCATCTAATTGTTCCGTCGATGGGCCTTATGCTTCTTTGAATTTAAAGGCCTAATAATCCACTGACAAGCTAACATTCAGTAGTTTTCAACTTGACTTCTTCAGTCTAATTTCTCAAAATGGCCGATTGCTAGTATTGCTATTGGTTACAACGAACGACAACCTACTCTCTAAACAGACGATTTAGTTTTTTTAGCTTTCCAAAATGCTAGTCCGATAACAATGCTACCGAATAATAAGTTTTAATTTTTAAAGATATTTTGCCAATAGCAATTTATAAAAATAAAGCCAATAACAAAATTTGTAAAAACAATACTTTGCCGTAAGTTTTTACCGGTCAGGTTTTTTCCCGTGTTTACATTGCCTTATGCTGTGCACAACCGGAAACCAGCGCACAACCGGAAACCATCGTTTTTTTCTCCTTAGTGAATGGGCATTCCTGCGACCTTAAGACGAGCTTAACGCTCGATATAAATAAGTAAGTTCAGTCAAACAACGAAGAATAACAAAAAACGTTATGATCATTTAAAAGCACATCAAGAAGTTTATGCGCATTTTAAACATTGTTTATCGCGGTATTTTCAGGACGCGAGTAGGCCCTATCCAACGGATTTGTTTGGGTTTTTTATGAAAATACACACGTGAATTGTGTTTACTAAAAATAAATCTGTATAATTGACAATTCAGACGAACATTATCAGACATTTTACCGTTTTACGGCATTTTTTTTTGTAACGCTATAATTTATAGTGGAATGAGACATAATTATATTCTGATGTAGCTCGTCGGCGACTAGGTTGATATGTGTTTTGCTTGTTTTGCTTTTGAGAAAAAATATTACGTATTTACATAATAGGATGATTCTAGCTACAACCCGAGAAATCGTTAAATTGATTGAACCAAACGAATATTGCCGGACGGCAGGCCAACCAAAACCTATTCAAAAAAAATCCAGAGAGTTTTTTTTTTTAATTAAAACTATTTTGATGTTGAAGTTCGTAATTGTTGTCGCTGAAGCTTTTGAAATATAATATTTTCATTTCTGTTTAAAATCAAAATGACCATGGACCAAAACAAATGAACGGGACTGCGATATTCAGGTCCGAGTTTTATGACACTTAGCTGTTGTGTACATGTGTGCCCGAGGCAGCGTGTCACTATCACGTAATCTCTCAATAAACAGGAAATTTTGGAGCCGTGACCAAGACCAAGTTTCTTAATATTAAATAACATAATTGTAAAACCCATTCTAAATTCAGTTAAATTTATGTTTCATTAATTATCCTTTTCAATATTTTTAAATCCTGAGATTTTGCCTGAAAATCCTTAGATCAGGAGAAGAACCTTACAGTCCGGAGATTTCAGATAAAATCCTGAGATTTTTGAGGTCTGCGGACATTTTATCTTCTTTCTACATCATTCCCGTAACACGTAGATATTCATGAAATGCGACTTAAACTAATGTCTATTGACTATGGCTGACGATTTTATAAAAAAAATGATGTTTATAATAACATGAATAACTTAATAAGCTTAACGGGCGTTGAATACAACGACGAGTATTCAACGCCGATACATTGCTGAATTCTTACGTTTACCTCCAATTTAGAGAGATCATGTAACATAAAATATATTTCTTGAAGTAAACGCATTTTGTCAGAAAAACTCGATACGCTTATATATGTGTCTGTGGAAAATATACAGTAACGTGTAATCCACAATGTATTTGTTTTCATATAAGACTTCCCGATTCAAAGTGGCAACCACGTCTTTGATTGTTTTACGCTTTTCACAGTCAAATCTTGCCGACCAGACGTTTTAAGCCTATTATATTCGGAAATTCTAAAACTCGAATTTATTATGCTTTATCATAATTATTATTATTATTTATCATTTTTTAAGACGACACCGTGATCATATCTGTTCATTCTATTAGCAATGACACAGTTAAATGCCCCCCTCACTTGTCGGTTTAGGATAAAACCAATATTTTCCGCACCTAACGTGGCGTTCGACGCATGCGCACAACAATGTGAAAGACCTCTATTAACCCTGCTAACTACAGTATATTTGGAACTCATTTGCAACGGACTTTATGGTGCAGTTGTAGTGATACATGCGTCCGAGAAGTGTAAAATAGTATTGAAAGGTGTTGAGGTAAAACCGGGATAGTACGGACGCAGTAGGCAAACTACGGACACCAACAGGGAAACTTCGGACAAACTTTAAAATAATGATAAACGTAATGGTAAAGTACGGACACATAAATTTTTACATGAAATAGGATAAAATCTACTATGCTTAACATGAATTTTACTGACACTGGGTTGCGAACTGTTTTGTGCGAATCAACGACGCTATTGACAGGAAAATATTGCACTAAAATCACAATAGGTTAAATAATAAAAATTGCTAGAAACGAGTCATTTTAAAATACTAAGTTTATAAATAATCAACCTGTTAACAACATTACTTTTTATACTTTTTATAAAGTATAAAGTAAATCAACAACTTTAATATTTTACGTTGTAATATTTACGTTGTCTGTTAATTTTTAAGGAAACAACATGCCTGAAAAATCTAGCGTTTAAGTTCATTTAGTGGATAAGAAATGAATAACTGCCCGATCTTGTACATGTCATGTTCAGAACTGGGATAAAAAAACAAGGCGGTCTTGAAGATTAACGCTATTTCTAGTTCCGCTCAATTTATTGAAGTCTTGTAAAAAGAAGTTATGAATTGAATGTTACATAAAGTTTGAAGATTATAATACCAGGCGAATATAGTTTTATTTCAGATCCTTAAAAAAATGGTTTGATAACTGACCCAAGACGAAATGGTTAAAATGTGTATTTTGGTTACATATAACTATACAGTACTCGATGTAATTTTATAGTGTAATTTGTGGGCAGGGTTTATCTCGCAGTCGGTGAAGGGCCTGGTGAGTTCCAAAGCAACGAAAATTTGTTGTCTAAACTCAAGTTTAGTCTGTTTAACAAGCTAGTATTTTAATTTTCCATTGAAAAGAATTGATAGATCGACAACGATCCGCATCACAAACTACGGAACTACCTTCGTCTTTAAATATTAGTGAATATTCTTTAAGAAAATTGAGGGACCGAAATATAGTTTTAGAAATTTGTGACAACAACAATGTTTGTTTTTTATGACACCAGTTAAAAAATATCATTGATTGGTTTGTTTAATATAATAATGTGATTCATTAAAACACACTATAGACATAGGTGTCCGTAGTAAAACAGTTCGCAGAAAAAGCAGGAAAAGTGCGGACAATTAGATTTTCTTTAATTTTTGAACTAATTTCTTGATTTTCTCTGCAAAAATATTGAGAAAACAATTTTAAAAATTAACCTTTTCTTTGAAACGCACAAAAACTTAAATCAATTACTTAATAAATTCCCGTAAAGAACGGTAGAAGTATAGCGTTTTATCTAGCCTGTCAATCAAGGTTGACTGTCAATGACGTAAGAGGTTGATGAGGTCACTTCCGATCCTAGTTAAAAGAATTTCTACGCACAGACACGTGTGCAAAAAATTTGAAATTTGATGGCGAAAGCCTTGTGGTAAAATGTAGAAAATGTTTAACGAAATTTGATAGCTTTAGGATATTTGGAGGCTTTAATATTCATTGTCCGTACTTACCCCTATGTCCGTACTTACCCGGATTGACCCTAATCACTGATTTCTGTTTCAGGTTGTTGTTGTGGATTGATTTCATAGACTAGGTACAGAGTGTGTGTCGGAAACTGTGAAATTACGACCGGTTACTGGCGTCCGCCGCCTTATGAAGAAAACAACAGATTTTCACGAGGGAAAAACAAAAAAACACAACAAACCTTGCAAGGTTTTGTTTCAATAACTTTTTTGTTAGGACAGCTAGAAAGCTAAAATAAAAAACCGAGTCAAGCGTTAACATCGCAGATCCGAATGGGATATGACATTAAAGGAAATATTTGAATATAGTGTGCTTACCATGTGAAAATATTCCAACAGGTATCAAACTTTCCCGATTTTTTCCGCCATATTGGAAATCAGCCACCAAATTCCTGGCTTAAAGTACGGCAGCCACCATTTAGGCTGTACCCCCTGATATACACACCTTTATTGCGTGGCGAACAGTGTTGATCCAGGTTAGCCCGCACATCCATGCCGTCTGATCAGGATCTGCACTTTTCGTTACTTGATTTATTAGTTTTTTTATTTCTGACCAAAAAGCGACCAGTGCAGATCCTGATCAGATGGCACGGATGTGCCGGCTGATCAGGATCTACACTGGTCGCACACGCGGAAAAATGCGTATATATGGATGAAAGGACTAATCAGCAACTTCAGACATCAAATGTTATGTTGATTACCAGAGATATTAAAACTTCACAAATAATTATAGATACAGAGGATGATTAATAAATAGAACTGAACAGCATCCGCTAGAAATTTTTACCTAGTAAAATACACTGCCAGTAACAAAACACTGCAGGGTTAAAATCTCCTGCTTTTTCACTTCATTCTCCCACTTCTTTAGAAACCAATCTTCAACCTAAGCGATTTAAAAAGTTAACAGGTATGCAAAAAATTGATGAAGAAGCTGAGTAGTTGTCTGCTAAAATGCAAAAAGTTAGAAATAAGGCAGTTTTCTTGTTACAGCTGCTATTTAACTGTAATTCAAATGCTGACATGGAAAATGTTAACCATTTGGCATTCATGTGTTTTGATGCGACTTATAATAGTCTCCCAGAAGTCTCCCTATTCTCTGCTCACTTCTCCCAAATTCTCCATCAGGGAAAAGTCACTTCTCCCTAAAATTTTGTTCCAAGTTGATCCCTGTCTGGGTGCATAGAATTACCGAATGCGACCGAAAATACCAAAAAATACCGAATGCGGCCGAAAAATACCGAATGCGACCGAAAAATACCAAATGTGACATAAGAAATACCGAATGCGACTAGAATGATGTAAATTGCGTGTAAAAAGATATTAATAAGCATGTTTAGTAGCGAAATTATAGCGATACAATATTCATATTTGCTTTTTAATAGGGACAAAGTTCAACGGTTTGACCGCGCGATTCTGATATATCAATTAATCGTTTACGATAAAAGTAAATACCGGGTATTATTAATTATTATCATAATTATTTACAACAGATTCATTAGATAAAATATGTTTGGACTTTGTTATTTATTAAAGAATTATTAAAGATGTATAGGTTCGTGTTGATTAATGAGCATTTACAAAATTAAACTAGTCTAGCGCGGGGTGAGATTTAATTTACAAATGCTTAATAATGAACATATTGCATTTCAAATATGAAACTATGATTCCTACCGACGCGTTTGATGTCATTAACATCATTTTACATTAATGTAAATCTATTACATTATTTTAAATCTATGTTTGATTTTCTTAATGTCACTCTTTTAATAATCTAAGTAAAAAATACAATAACTTGTAAAATTGACATATTTCATAGGCATGTAACTAAAAACGTCATTTATAAATAACCTTTACAAATTACAAGACACAATAAACTTCTTATTCGGATATTTTCGTAAAAAAGTAATACTAAATATTTTCCCAGGTATATACAACATGGGTATATAACATCATCATCCAATATACAACAAACGACATTGATTTAATTATCTAGTGCACCACAGTAGTAATTAGATTAACGAGCTGCAGGGGGTTGTCATGTCAGCGCCCCCAATAAACAGGAAATCCAAAGATTTTAATTGACACCGAACCTTTGGTAAATCAACAATATTTTATCAGTTCATAACTGAACGGGCGATGATATATTCATTTCAATTTTATTATGCTCGTTAAAACATATAAATCTTTCCGTACCCATTTATGGATTAAAAAATGAATTGTATTCAATTATTGAATAATATAATCAGAATAATTTCACTCATTTTATTAATATTAACGTTTCGGCGTATAGCCTTTATCAAAATATTTATGTCAGAAAACTTCTTACATTTTTTGATCAATTTTATAGAAACATAATCATTGTTATTATCATTTTGTTTCTGTAAAGTTTATTAGAAAAAATGTGAGAAGTTATCTGACATAAATAATTTGTTCAAGGCCATAGGCCGAAACGTAAATATTAATAAAATGACTGAAATTACTATACTGTCGTGTATTAACACTATCCCTTTGGATTAATTCAAATAATATCAATAACTTATTGATTACAATATTTTTCCTCTATGTAACGTGTAAATTTCGAAATATGATCCACAAATTGCATACATTCAAAAAGAAGTATTGCCTTGATAACGCTCCCTTGGCATTATAATCCTCTCATATGAACACACAACACTTGCACATACATTTAATAGATTTCTAAGATTTTATTTCATTTTTGTTTAAATATCTGCAATTGCCCTGAACTCAGTTTCGACAATTACTGCACTGAATTGCATTTTGGTTGCACTTTATCGTGCATATCACACACAGTGACTCCTCCATCACTCAGATTTTGGAGAGATGATTTTGAACTCGGATGAAAAAGTTTTTATATATATATCTAGCAAATAAAAAACGTGAAGAAGCAGCTTAAGATTTTGTAATTTTGTAAAATGTTGTAATTTCTATATAATTTTATTTTCTAACTGAACACATATTATAATTTGTAGAAATTCCCATTTACGAATATCCTACATAAATACAATGGTACGGTTCGCTAATATTTACCTTACGTAATATATACGAAATATTTTAGTTTCGTAAAACTCTCCTATCGGCGATCTTTACACAGACCAATGAGTCGGTCTTTAAATTTCGCTTTCGAAAAGGCCGTCCGAAGTTTGGTCCGGTGACATAAAACATACGTAACTTTCTTATAACACAGAAATCCCTTGCTTATTTACATTATAGTCAAGGGAATCTTTATATAACGTATGTAGACCTACCGTGCATACTTAAAGTGTAATTATATAAAGCATATATTAAAAAAATCACGATATGGTGGGAAAGCAAAAACGATATATTCATGCGTTTCCGATACCATTGTATATATGTCATACAAAACTATTTTATTTAATTGTGGTTCATTTATACTGAGTCGTGAAATATTCGCTTTAACACTTAATGCGAGGGAGATAAACCTTAAAATCTAATCAGATACCATTGTATACATGTCATGGAATACTATTATTTAATTTTTATACATTTGTACTGTTTTGCAATCTTCTCTGTTAATTATTAGGAACCATTTCTATTAAATTAAATCTATTAACCCGTGTTAAGCTTTGCTTAATTTGATGTCGAATAAAATACATGTTATGTTATATTTATGTTTTGTCAGTATGTATGTTAGTTGTTTTGTACAAGTTTGTTATTCGTACTTTTCTCTTATTATGTACTGCTCATATTCGATCGCCATTATTATTTGTAGGGCGACAAACCTTTGTGTTTATGCTAAATAAACTTTTGAACTTGAACTTGAACTATAGAGGCTTAAACTCAATCAAATTAAATCAATTAACAAAGTGATAATTTTAATCGACACCTTACTGAACCTTACCTGTGATCCGCCAACTCATCAAAGTATATCAAGAATAACTCATGTCTTTAATCATCAAATTTACAAGAATAAGTGCAATAATGTTTTCACAATAACAGAAAACAATCAAATTTCAATTAATTACATGCACGCTCTTTTGAAAATTGACATTAGTTAAATTCTTTATTATCAAAAATTATACATGTAGGTGTTTTGTTACGCTGAATAAGGCTTGAAAATTAAGCGGATAATCAAATTTGACGCGGTTTTCAGTGTTAGAACGAATACCCCGATCTATTATTTCATATTATACATTTTTACTCATCGTAAGATACGAAAAATATTCAATGAGACAGAGACAGTTTCTGTTTCTATCTTGTTAATATATTTTATTTTCATTTCTTGACACGTTATAAAACGTCTTATTGAAGTCGCATTCGGTATTTTTAGTTAAATTTGGTAGTTTTCAGCCGCATTCGGTATTTGTCATTTAATTGTTATTGTTGTACATGTTTCAACTCAAAAAGAATTATAATTTCGTAATTGATAAGTTATTTTTTTATATTTCTTGATAAGTTATTTTTACATTTCTTGACTGTTAATATATTTTATTTCTTCATATCATGACACGTTGATGTCCGTGTTTAAACTCACAAGGAGTTAAAATTTCAATATTTACATGTTATTTTATATTTCTTGACACGCATTTAACGTCTAGCTTAAGTCGCATTCGGTATTTATCATGTCACATTCGGTATTTTTGGTCGCATTCGGTATTTTTCGGCCGCATTCGGTATTTTTTGGTATTTTCGGTCGCATTCGGTAATTCTATGCACCGTCCCTGTCTAGGTCTTCTCAACCAGGCCCGGTCATGAAGCCACTTCCTTCACAGAAATCAACATAAAAACAACATAAAACAAAAACATCAGAAATAAATTTAAGGAAGTGTCTCCTGGTCTGGACCTCTAGACTATTGGGTTTGAGGTACAGTTATGGAGGCATCATGTTTGAGTTTTCTCAGGGTTGAGCTTGTTATGTTAATTGTGCATTTTAATTATATTTTTTTTAAATGTTAAAGAGACCAACATTTACTTGTTGCCCACTAGGCTGCTCCAGATCTTTAAAGGAATGCATGCAACTTTTAACTTTGACATGAACATCATAATATTTTACTACAAATTTTGATTTCAATTAGATATTGACCCAGCGAGCAACCTCTGTAAACACCTGATGCACTGCAACACTTAAAAAGACGCCTATCTCGTTTTATGTCATGTGACTGTTAGAACTGCCACTTTAATCAGAAGACACTAACTGGGTTCAGCTTCCAAATAAGTTTTTGCTGTCAAACAAATTTTTGTCACTGAGATCTTTCTCTTCGCGAAACGAAAACTTTGTTTTCTAATGACAAAATTGTACATGCAGCACAGAAGCAATAACAAAAGGTGTGACCTAAAGCAACCTGAAGGCGTGATTAACTATGACTAGTGTTCTGTCAATTAAACTTTCCCGCTATTTCATACTAAAAATATCAGTCGCTTCTCCAATTGTTTGATGTTTTGGTTGCAAGCCAAAATCTAACTGAAATAAAAATTTGTAGTATATTCAGTATATACCTCTAAATCAGAAGAACATCAAAAACATATTGCATGCATATTTAGGTTTTAAATAAATTCTCTAGAAGTCATAATTTCCACTTTTAAATTTACAAATGAAAAACAAAACTGAAAAACTACCAGTTTTTAAATTCAAAAACTTTGTTAGATGATGCTATATTTTATTTTTCATTTAATGTGTGATATTTGCACATATCTGGACATTTGATAAAGCTTGAAGATGGTGTTATTTTTTTCACAGAGGTCAAGGTTATCTCCTCTTTTCTAAATAATGATGATATTGATAAATTGTTAACATTGAAGTCTAAAACAGATTATTTTAATGTCAAATTAAGAAGTTAATGTCATGTACAGAAGAAAAAACACAATCTTTAAAGTCCACTGATGAAAAGAAATAAGATACAGTTGCTTAAAAATTCGTTTTTGAAAATTACCTTTTAATTAAACAAAGAACAAAATCCAACGCTTAATTTTCCACAACTACATATTTTTTTTTCTTCTTTCTTTTTTAAACTGATAGATACTGAACAGACAACTTTTAAGATAAACATAATGCTGATCAAATTCCTCCAGATATAATCATTCACTGACATTATTAATAGTAATATGAGTTTTACATGTTATTTTTGTCAAGTTTTCATTTTGGCTCAGTATACATTTGTATGGATGAAGAAATGCAGAGTCAACTTTGATTCATAAATTAAATATGGTCCAACTAAATTACTAATTTGTAGTTGGTTTTTTTTCTGACAAGGCTATAAACTTGTATAACAAAACTTTGTACCATTACATGTATTTCTTATGACAATGATTTTCCTTTTTTTACTTAACAAACTAATAACACATAACTTCTGAATCAGGAGACTAATTTTAACCTTTTCTTTATGGTATGTGGCTGTTTGCACATGGACAAGCAGTGTAGATCTAGATCAGCTGGCTCATTCCTGCCATCTTTGCAGGATCTCCAGTGTTGGCTTTTTGATTCATTAAGCAGGGCTTTTTCAGCTAGTCTCACAGGGCCGATAATGGGCCCCATTCCCAATGCCAAATAGGGTTCATTTTTTCCAAATTCAAGAAAAAAATTCCCAATTTCAAGAATAAAATTCCCATTTCAATAAAAATAATTTTTTGCCTATAAAATAGAAACAAAAAAAGAGAATCCATATAATTAAGGGACTTTCAAATTACAAAATTAGTTTGTTTACTTTTGATCAGGGATCTGTGAAACCTACATTCCTTGAATTTATGTATGCAACCTGTGTAAACCAGTGTGTACCGTGTAAAAAAAAAATTCCCAATTTGAGCAAGGGCCTTTTTCCCAAAACTCCCTGAAAAAGCCCTGTTAAGGTATGATAAGACAGCAGGGATGTGCCAGCTGATCTGGATCTACAATGTTGACACATGGGACCTATATACATTTGTATATCGACTAGAGGTAAAATGGCTTGACTTTTTCTAACATCTCATATTTGTATCTTATATAGTATTTAAAATGATTTAGTATGAGTAAATTATAAAGCTTCCAACATATTTCAGAGTTCAAGTGAAGACAGTAGGTTATGACACGAAGTCAGCAGTCACATTGTTAGCCTGTGCATCTACATCAGTGCTGTCCAGAGATGAAGAAAAAATACAGAACTTAAAGGAAATGCTGCCAGGAGGTTTGTGAAGCATTATTCACATACTCATTGTGAATGCCCAACAAATATGGGAGTGCCTGGTGATATCATGATTTGGAACTAGCATGATCAAGATTCTGCTAATACATTTTACCTGATAAAAATTATGTCCAGTTGTCCACTGTCTCTCAATTACATTTAATTCTTTATAAGTGCTAAGAACTGGCTGTTTCAACTGAGAAAAGTGTAGACCTAATTTTGCCTATCTAGGGACATATAGGGAAACACTTCTCCTTTGGTTGATAAGACATTCCCTGATTTGAGTAAACTAAACAAAACATTTAAGCTGGTGAGATACATTGTTCTCCCTATTTTGACATTAAAAAGTAATATACAAATGTATTTGAAATAAGAAAAAATAGAAGAAACCAGGTTGATTTATAGATGATGTGCTTTTGTCACTAACCAAGACTGCAGGTGGAAATAATCTGCTTGTTTAAAAAACATTCCTTAATTCCTCATATATTTTATTGACCAAATTTTATAAGAAGGTTTTAGACAACAAAATTCCACATCTATAGGCTTCTGTTAGTTAACATTTGAAACAAAAAAATGTATGGACTAGCTCAAATGGATAGAAAGAGGTCTATTACATTGAATCAGCTGTTAATCTCAAACTTCATATGACTTCCTTGTAAAACTTCATGGTAAAATATGTGTTAATTTTCAAAGCAAGGCTGTCAGTACCATTATACAAATAGCCAGTTTGGTTGATTTGTCATCAATTTAATGTTTCTGTTTTCAGGTGTTACATTCGTTGGTATTTGCATGCTTCACACAGACAAGACTCCTGATTTTGGAAATCATGACACATACTTTGTAAGTACAGTGCTTCTTTGCACCAAGATGCCTGAGTGTGAAGCATAAAGCAATGGCAAATATGAATACAGTAAAACCCCTGATAAAGACAACTCTGATTTTAAGACCACACCAGTAGTAAGTCCACTATTTGAATGTCCCTGTAAACTGTTTTACATTATTCTAGACTGCCCCTACTATTAAGAAACACTTTTGTCCTGTCCCATAGGTGGTCTCAAAAGAGGGGTTTCAATGTTTATTTGATATTAAGTGTATTCATTTACAGAATAGATTAAACAAATTATAAAAATATGTCTGTTATCAAGAGAGTTATGACCATTCTGTTGTTATTACCTTATGCCATGACCAAATAAAGGCTGAATATTCTGTACATATGTAACATGTTGGTCTTGATGTATTTTGTTTTACAGAACATATCTAACTAAACTACTCTTGCTGCAATTGGTGTCAGGAATAATCTTGGATAATGAGGTCTGACTGAAACTAAAGTCTAGATAAAATTGCCCTATGTTTACTTTACTTTAGAATGAAATGGAAGGGCACAGATTATGTGTCAGCATCTCGAAGGCAGATGGGAAATTCACGGCTGTACCATATCAGGAGGCACATGATGTTGAAGTACAGATTGTGTCTGACAACTTCCTGGAACAGTTATTATGATGCAAAAATTTCTATTTTTGTATTTGAATCAATAGTTTTCATTTCAGTCATTCATTTTTCATTCCTTCTAAGTAAGAGTCAGTTGTGTGTTCAACAGTTTGTTTGGGATATTGAAATAATGTTTTGAGTTAACAATAAACCAATCATTTTTGACATCAATTAAATTAAACATTTCACTAATGATGGACTATTTGTGAATGTTTAAATTTGATATTCCTATTCCCCAGAAAATCATTGTGAAGACTTTTAAAATTTCAAAGTATTGAATCAAGTGAGTAGGAATTCAGAATTAAGTACAGTGTAAGAATTGGAGCTTGTTTGGGATTTAGCAGTTAGATAACAAATAATAATGGTTATGATTAACATACTTGAGTATAAATGGTTTTAGAAGCACTTTAAAATTAATATCTTTACAACAAGCATTTTTGCATCCCCGATTATTACAGCAGCAAACTAATTATTTCCAGGGAGATGGAAACACACACTAAATAAACAAATAGACAGAGTCATAGAAAGAGTCACATCCCAATACACATCGTTCCATCTGACATCTTCTAATATACTGCTGAGGTCAGACGGGTGTAGTGAGATACCTTATAACGCAAGAAGTGATACATTGTTCTCCTATGTGGAAACAGGTGATGGGGAGGGCATGAGCACGAGGTCAAGAAAGAAAGAAAAACATGAGGTACCAGAAAATTAAGTTTTTTGTTTGACCGTAAAAAGACCTTTTCAAGCAACAATTTTAGGAATGCCTTTATTTGTTCTTTCCATATTTTGCTGAAATTTATTGACCAAATATCAAGCAGTGTAGAGCCTGATCAGGTGTACATAAACTACATATTGTTGGTATATTTCAGAACTGTTTATCGTTTGATGTCTATGCAGACCTGAGCAATGCCTGTTTGAAGGATAAGTTTCCCTCATGCTCACCAGTTATAAACTACAACAGAGGTAAGCTCTGAATTATTATACAAGAAGATGCACAGTTTAACTCCTTTGTTTACAAAATGGGTCTTTGCAAGACACATCCTAAAATGGGGCGTGTCATGGGAAAAGGTACAGTCGACATTTGACATCAATCCTTGAAATGATGTCATAAAGTTGAGGAGAAAGCATTACTTATTATGCATTTCGTGGAATAATTACTTTTATATTGTCTGAATGTGTAACAAAATATCCAAGATCATATGAGAAAATAAAATATAATTGTAAATTAATTCCAAATATAGTAACAACTAAAATGTCTAAACTATGACTGAAGACACCTTTTGCCGTGGCGTGCCTCAAATAAAACAACTCCCTGCAAACCTCATTCTAAGATATTAAACCTAGCTTACTGTGTGCAAATTACTGATTTGACGGAGGAATAACTCATCTGATTTTGAAATACCCCTAAGACATTATTTTGCATGGTTTCTATACAGTTGCAGTTTAAATAAGCGCAAGCCATGTACATGAATCAGGGCTTTTCATCAGAAAATTGGGAAGAGGTCCTGGCCTTTCCAATTGGGAAATTTATGGGCGATAATTGTTTATTTTGGGAAAACAAAATTAATTGAAAGATGGGTTCAACTTTATGAAATTGAAAGTAATAGGTGTTAAATCTACTTTGTTAAGCACTTTATTTTCCAGACTTCAATTTTCAAACAATCCTCAGAGGGGTTTTAACCATTTTTGGACATCTTACCTAGCATTTTAGGAAGAATTTCTGCCACAATTGGGAAAAAAATACTATATTTTTGGATGGGAAGAGGCCTTTTATAGGCCTCTGTTATATAAGGATGAAAAGCCCTGTGAATGAGAATTCAGGAAAACTAAACAGCCTTGAAAATAAGTGATTAACAGTTAAACAACACATTCTGAATTGAATTGATAATTGAACTGCTGCTTGGGATGTTAATTTTCATTTACTTACCTAATCACATACAGAAATGAGGACAAAATGAACCACCTTGATGATAGAGAAAATAACGATGTTAGAAATCTCATTGACAGTCTAAAATATCTGTAACCACATATCTGTCAATATGTTGTAGAGACAGTAAAGACTGTACACATGACCCTCGGGATTGATGCAGTCTCCATCTTTCCCCAAGGATCTCTTGTTGATGTTATGGCCTCAGTGATGAGAGGAGCAATGAAGAATCAGTTAAAAGCCATGAAACGCTGTATATGTAACCATAGCAAGGTTTGAAATATCTTCTTAGTAAATTCTTTTATGTGTGGCCCATTGGCCATTGCACTATCCAGTACGAAATTCGTAAAGCATATATTTGACGAAAAAAAAAAACAACAAAAACATATCAAATTGAACCCCTTGAACAATTCCAGGGGAACATGCCACGAACCCCCCTGGGAAGTCTGCCTTAGTGCTTTTCTGCTCAGTATACGGACCTGTATTTGTTTATTCTGCAGAGAAACAGAGATTATAGTGCAGGGTTTGGACTTCTTTATCCTAATTTTAACATACTGTGGCAAATATGATTTACCATCAATGTTCCCAAGATACACTGTATTAACCTAACTGGTCCCCTTAACTGATCCCATGATATTAACCCTTATTTATTGGTTATATACTAGGGGTGTTCAGGAAGTTTAAATGTATGATGTTTTAATCTAACACTAACAGAAATTGATTATTTTAATAAAACAATTCATTCCAAGAATTATCCCTGAAAATTATAACAACAATTTTGTAACACAATATGATTAGTGCATGTTGTGAAATACACATCTATCAGGTATCACGATCCCTGTAGCAAATGAAATATATTGATATAAAATCCTAGGTGTTTTAATTAAAACTTGAAGCAATTGATCAAGTTCTTAAATTCCAATGCAGGTTGATCTTTCTATATCTATTTCTGAAGAAAGGAAAACTGTTGATTTAGTTTTGGTCTATTTTTTAATATGCTACATATATGTTAAGATTTTGTTAATACATAAGTCTTTTCTGCTTACTGGGCAATTTATATCTTAAAAAATAAAGATATAGTTTTTTTGCTAGTAATCTAAGATCGAAAAAAGCTCGTAATATCTGAGTTACATGTAACTAGACAGTTTGTCAGTTGATGTTATTTGTGATGTGATGTGATACAAATGATGAGATTCCATTGTCTATTTATAGCATTAAATGAAAAAAATTAAAACAAATTAACCCTTTACTTCATACACCTCTATTGCATCCTTGCCATCTAATCAGGATCTACACTGTTTCCTTTAAGATTCATTAGGTTATTTCTGAAATGCAACCAGTGTAGATCCTGATAAGGAGGCTTCACAGATGTGCCTACTGATCTGGATCTACACTGGTGGCACATGTGTTAAAAGGCATATATATGGAGCAAAAAGTTTAAATAAATATCTTGGAAAAAGAGTAAACAAGCTTTCATTTATATATGATATAAATTTGAAAAAATTCAAAACTCAAGAAATATTCCTCAACATTAATTTTCTTATGACATGGCTCGTACGTGTAAAAAGTATAAAATAGGTTGCTATGATTCTATGTTGCAGAGCAAGAGAGGAAGGACATACACAGGTGCCTGTGCCTGCCCACTGACAGACCCTTGTTCAGACGGTCAAACAGATATAGATTCCAGAATGAAGGAACCACTGATGGCTACCTGCTCAATGTGCACAAAAAATGCCCAAAATCAAAAGGTTTTACAATGTCTTACCATTATTTTTACTAAAGGTATTATGCAATAAACTTTTGTTTCATAACACCCTAAAAATAAAACCATCATTCAGTAATATTTAGTTCACAAATTTAACCCTTTACTCCATAGAAATTGACAAACAGTGTAGATCCAGATCAGTCAGCACATAAGTGTCATTTGACCGGGATCTAAACTCTTTGACATTAGATTTAACTGGTTATTTCTGACCAAGACACTAACAGTGTTGTTCCACGTCAGACAGCAAGATATGCCAGCTAATCTGGTTCTACATAGATCACAAGCATGAATAAATGTGTATATATGTAGTAAATGAATAATGTCATGCTTTAAAGGAACCAAGTTGAAAATAAGTTGAAAACAATTCTACTTAACAAGAAAAAAGATTGTTCATTGTAAGTTTTCAATACGACACTGCTGGGACCTTTGGGCTTAATTCAGCTGTGCTTTTTAGACATTTAATACCTGCATTACCCATTCCACTGAAATGCTGTCAGTTATATATCTACGTATGGTAAATGACATTCTCCTGGTATAAACCAAAGTGTGTTATAAAAGTTACCATATGCTGCTGATTAAACTTTGTAGACCTTAACCCTTTCCTCCATAGACACCTTTATTCCAAAGGTGAAGAGTTTCGATCCAGATCAGCCGGCACATCTGTGCTGTCTGATCAGGATCTAAACTGTTTGCTTTTTTAATTTGTTAGGTAATCTCTGACCTAAATGTGATCAGTGCAGATCCTGATCAGACGGCACAGATATGCCGACTGTCTGGATCTACACTGGTAACACATGCGTAAAAAGGCGCATATATGGAGGGAAGGGTTAAAGGATCTTTGATTCCCCAATGCTTGCATTATTTTCCACATAAATAAGTAACAAAACAATATATTTATTAATGCATGTATTGTTGTTTTTTTTCCTTTAGTGGGTGCATACAAAAACATTTATTTGTATTTAGGAATAATATAATACAGGTTTAGGAATAATATAATACAGGGCTTTTGCTTGGTTTAACATTACTCCATACCCTATTCATATTATGCATAGAACTTTTACTTGCTAAAGCACAATGTAACATCTGTGACTAGTGTAGATCCCGATCAGCCTGTTCATCTGTGCAGTTTGATTAAGATCTTTTCAGTTTGCAGTAAATTCAGTTTGATTTCTGTAAAACATCAGAGTGAACAATCGATGACAGTAGTAACATGCAATAGATTGAGAGGCACCAATTGAAAATGATTTCAATGTTTATTACATTAATTTCATGGATTAAGATGAAATGCTAATTTACTCTCAAGAAATTTTTTGCAACATGAAAGATTATTGATTTCAGTGAGTGATGGAACAGTGTACGCTGTTCAGGGTAACTACAGCTATCATCACTACATGCAGGACCGGTTTGATGATAACAAGTGGGGCTGTGCTTACAGATCTCTGCAGACCCTAGTCTCCTGGTTCATACTGCAGGGTTACACAGAGAAAGCCATTCCAACACACAGCCAAATACAGCAGGTCTGTAGGCCACTGCTACTTAACATACTGGATCATACTTCAACCCAACATTAGCAAAATCTACTCATCAACTTTATGTGTTTATGCTGACTCAAAAATAAAACAAATCATGCAGTAAAGAAATCAACATTAAACAAAAACACATGTGTTAGATCAATATATTGCAAATTTAAGTCTGAAACTTTGTGAGAGGTAGTTATCCATGACATCTGATCAGGATCTGCACTGTTTGCTTCTTGATTCATTTGGTTATTTCTGACCAAGAAGCAGATAGTGTAGATCCTGATCAAGTGGCATGGATGCTACGGCTGATTTGAGTGTACAGTGTTCACACATTCCATAAATCTTTATGTATGAAGAAAAGAGTTAAGTTAAACTGTTCTAAACACTGTGTACTAATCTGTGTCGAGCACTCTACTTCTATTTCAATCCCGAGTTACAATAATGCTTTGCAGGACTTTCTTTTTTTGTCACCTATTGTCTAGCAGCAGCTGCCAGTAGTCCCTCAACTTTAACATAAAACATAATATTGCCTATTAATTTAAAAGTACTTGTCATTTTAACTTTACACTGCATGAACAAAGATCTTGGTGGCAACATGAATGATAACCCTTGTTTCATTTTTTTATATATTATATATAATTTTTTGAATTATTCCCCTTTCAAATGCAACTTTAACACTAAACTTAATGTTGCCTATAACTTTGAAATTAGTTGTCCTATTCACTCAATATTTGGAATTATATCATCTACATAAACAAATCCATAGGTGACAACAAGTCTTTAGAATGATAACTCCTGTTTCAATATTTTTTATTTATACCCTTTTTTAGATTCAACTTTATGATGAAACTAAATGTTGCCTGTAACTTTGAAAGTACATATTCTATTTGGAATATAGCTTCTACATGAACAAAGCTATAAGTGACAAAAATTCCTGTTTCACCATTTTTTAGTTATGCCCATTTCAAAAGCAATTTTAGAGAACACATGTGTTCCAAGGAACACCAAATTCTAGTTTGAATAGCAGTAGTGTAAATTGTACTACTTGTCTATGTCTACAGTTGCCTGTTTAAACCAGTAAAGGGTTATTTGAAGTTCAATCTTCTAAACACTTCCACCATCCATAACACGACAATGTGACAGCATGTTAATTAGGGCCTCCATTATTATGCCTTTTTCTGAATTTAGAAATACTTTAGAGTGTAATGATTGATATGCATGTTCAGATTTGGCTTTTCCATTGTATATTGTTTTGGTTAAATGACTTCATAGGGTACTTGTAGAATCTTTACTAATTGCACAGAATTGAACTTCATTTGCTTTATTTCAGGTTCTGGTTGACATTGGTGACAAAGAACCCAGTTTTGTCGGCTCCAGGAAATGGATTGGTTCTATGGAAGTCAGTTTTGTCCTAGATACTCTGCTAGGGGTAAGATAGTTTTGACAAAACTGCTAGCTTTATATGTTGCCCCATTTTAATTCTGTTAACCCTTTATGCCAAAGGATACAGCTTTTTTCCCCATGTGCAAGCAGCAGTGTAGATCCAGATCTGTCAGCACATCTTAACAGTCTGGTCACTATCTCCTCTGATCACTTTTAGATTTACATTGTATTGCAACAATTATGCAATATTTGTCTTGTGCGTGTTTATAGATCATTTGTTTCCTGCTTAAAACCTCCTCAAATTTTGCGTGTTTTGGTCTATGTTTGATAACTGGAGGAGTTGTGGTATTTTATAAAACCCCAGGTGATGCTGATCAAACAGCCCAGTGTATCCAATGGTTACAGTAAGGAACAACTAGCCCGGGATATGATTTTGAGCTTATTTAGCTGTATAATAGTTTGTACATCTTCAGCCATTTTGATTATGAAAGAAACCTAAATGGATAGATTTACAAATGCTTAGAAATGGCCTATAATTATCTATAATTTTAAAATGGCATTAACTTTTCTGAATATTTGATATTTCAACATGAACTTAATTATCATTTTGGAAAATAAAACATTAGGAATGTCATATGTGTTTTGAAAATGTTTCATTTTTCATTAAATTCCTAACTCATTTTGTTTATACATGTTGGTAACAGGTGCCCACAGAAATAATGTAAAGTTTAAAATATGGTTTTGACCGACAAGTTTGCTCAAATTGGAAACCTCTAAAATTGGTCTGAACATTTACAAAATGCAGATATATTGCATATTTTCCTCATTTTAGGCAATTTTGATGGCCCATAATCCAACTGCATTAAGAGCAACTGAAAACTATTTGATATCAGTTGTGGTTTCTTTTGTAGCGTAGTTACGTTGTTGTTTTTTTTCAGGTAACTTCAAAGATACTTAATGTTAGCTCAGGGGCAGATCTGTCCGGTAAGGGGAGAGAACTAGCAGCACATTTTACAACACAGGGTACCCCTATTATGATAGGTAAGCTTGTTAGAGATCAACATGTTATTTCTAAAACTGATGGATTTTTGTACTTCAGGAGCAAAATTCTGTCTGGACATTTTAACACCGGTCAATTATATACAGGAATAAGAAAAATTTCCAGTAATGTAAAAATGAATATTATTACAATTATTACTTGAATAGATCAAGTTACAGTTGATTTGATTTTAAATCACAAAATTCCTCTGATTGCAATATAGTTATGAAGCCTGTTGTCGCAGGTATTCATATTTTGTCTCCATTTCAGGTGGAGGTGTTTTAGCCCATACCATACTGGGTGTTGACTACAATGAAGTCACTGGTGACATCAACTTCTTGGTGCGGGATCCACATTACACTGGGGCTGGAGACATTAAGACTATCATAGACAAGGTAAAATGTGGCTGCTGATTAACTCTTGTTCATGTAATCATGGATAAGGTTAAGCAAATGCAATTAAGGTAAAACATACTGTTGCCCACAGGTTTGGAGAAGGTAAAACTGTAGCAATTGAAGATGAACACAGACTACATTAATCACTGATATTGTACAACCATTTTGCTTTATTGTCCAAGACTTTCAGCTGTATTCTCCTTACCACTGTATTTTTATCAGGCTGTGGCTGAAATCTATTGAAGACGCCATTCGGGAATTTTGTAGTTCTACTCACGAGGCCTTGTCAATATTATTATCTCAAATATATGAATTTTGACCAAACATGTAAGTCATTGTGATATGAACACAGGGCAAATATGAGAATGAAGAGCAGACATGATTTAACAGTAGAGTAGACAAACCTGAGCAGTTTAAGAGCTGCCGAACAGCTTTGAGACAGGAGACCAGATCCAGATCCCAGCAGTAGGTCAAAGTTAAGCACATTCTTGGAAATGTCATGAAGTCAGTCTCAATTTTATAACCTTAAACCTATGACAAAAACTACTAAAAATCATGGATTATCAGTAATACATAAACTTCCCTTCAATGTCATGTGACATAGTGTAAAACTGATCTATCAAATGTAAAATTATGAAGAAGATAGAACAATTTTGCACTTATTCCTTTGAAATGTTGGGGAACATAAGTTTATGTGATGAATGAAATTGTTTGTTTCTCATATTTCAGGGCTGGTGCGGTTGGAAGGATGGTAATTTCTGGGACAAGAATGCTCACTACAATCTGTGCATGCCTCAGCGACCTCATGTCATATGAGAAAATGTGAACATAATACTGATTTATAATTTGCAACTCCACAAAAACTGTTCTGTTGTGTACATTCAGGTGGTGGAAAAATAACTTTAACACAGCATGAGAACAGTAGGCAGTCTGTGCATCAATTATTACTTGGCAGGAAGAGCAACAAGTCAAATATATGCTGAAACAATGAGATTCCTTACACACTAGAAGGTCTAACTGGAATAAACTGTGACTAGTGAAAAGCCTGATCGGATCAATCATGGTCTCCACTGTGCATTATTCAGTTGATACCTGCAAACTATATAAGCTGGATCCTTACCTTAAGTATGGCAAGATCATGTCCCAAATTCAGTTGTAATTGTTAACTTTGACTTTTACTTAAAGAAGAGTGCCCCACACTATACAAGTTATTGTTGCGGTGAGATTATGGGTCTTCTCAGAATCTGTCATTATTAATTTAGTCAATTCTTTATCTTAAGCAAGATTTTAAATAAAGTAATTGTGCCATTACATGCAGCTCTCATGCTGTTAGAGAAGTTTTTGGTACTTAAAATGTCAAACACAGTTTGTTAATTTTAATTCTAAAGTTTGTAAAGCAAATAATTAATTAAATTTATTTATTTAAAAAAGTTAAATATTTGTTGATAGATTGATAACATTAATGTGGATAAAACAAATGAGTGTGATTCACTTTAATGAACCAAATTTATATCAGACGAAATAACATATTTAGCTAGTCAGCTTGTTTGTGTACCTTGTCAATCAATTTTTAAATGAATATATGAACACTATTTTTAAGGAAATAAATAAATGTTTAAAATATATTGTTCCCTTTTCTTGCCTGTAACAGTTTAATCTTCAGCAAATACAAGAATGAGATCGGTTCTCGATTACTTCTTCCTATTAGAATACTTTTTGTCCAGTTGTTAAACATTAGTGATGACAATTATTTGGTTTCTTGGCATGGTATATGAGGATATATTGCCAGTCTTGTCATATCACCCGAGCTGCAGGCGATCGATAATCTGATATCCAGAACCACCACTATCAGATTGTCAAATTCCTCACTGTTATATTTTATGTAATAACATGCACATCTTAAACTAACGCCATAGACTTGGGCTGTAAAAAATACACTGTAGGTTAATCAGTATTTATTTGACTGCATATCTGCACCATATTGTTACTTTGACACCATAGCCTATTTCTTTCAACCAAAAATTTTAAATGATTGGCATAGAACATCCATAACATCTAATTGTCAGTAACAAATGTGTATAAAGTCAAAACTAGACTAACGTCTAGCAACATTAAACCATCAAAATATCAATGAAATTTCCGACTCGAGTATTTAACATAACTTTTTAACCAGGTTTACTTTGGAAAACCCTGGTTATGAGATTGGAGTATGTCGTCAGGCCGGCAGATGAGCGCCAAAATTTTTGTTAAAGTTTTTTTTTTAAAGTCTACTTTCCCTCAGTATCCATTCAAGGAATAACTTTAAATTTGACACTGTTGTCTGACATCACAGTAGCAGTTATCAGGACAAGTATCACAACTCTTAACTGTATTTTGTCAAAGTTAAGCTCCTTTTGCACTGAAAATGTGAAACTTGGTGTTTGTAAAAGTCTTCCCGTATTTCACATCAGTGTATTTCTCAGTTCCAATTACCCTAATAGGCTAATTTCAAACCATGCAGAATGCCAATCATTGTAGGTGGCAGTATAAAGGCTTACTTGAACTGTCGTTTTTTCGGAGGATATATGCCCTATGCCTGTTGCTTGCATGGTTGGCTAGACGCTGCCACCGTGTTTTTATAGTTTTGGCGTTACCTATGGATTTAAAAAGAAAACCTGGTTTCGTCGCATTATGGCGTTCTCTTGTCTTTTTGTAGAAAGTACACTTCTTTATTCTAGGACCAGACTGTTTCTGACAACGCATAAACCAACTGTTTATTTACAACATGTTGAGTTATTCAAACATAAGGTATTCCTAAAACAGGAAAGTGAACAGAACGGTTGATCAGTTCAGAATGACAGTTTTGCAGGCCTGCCAAAACTTCTTTATTAAAAATCCGGAGATTTTGTCAATGATGATGACGACGATGATGAAAATGATGATGTTGTTGTTTGTTGTTCTTTTAATCTCTTGTTGCTGCTGATAACTGTGACTGAATGATAATAACAATGGTATGAGTGTCTTGTTGCTCTGTTAACTATGATTGTGACTAAACAAAAATGATGATGATGATGATGATGATGATATTTTTCTCATATTCTTTTTTGTTGTTTTATTCTTCAAAGGATAAATGTAATTTTCCGATTTTGTTAGAAATGGGTAAAGAACTTGTTTAAAAATGAATTTTGTCTATTTTTATCATTCATTTTTAACTTTCTGTTTAACCTGTTAAGACCTGTTTTGACAATATTAGAATGAACATGCAATGAAAATAGATGAAGTCAGGTGTAACATCGAGGCCCTTGTATAGTTTATGACACGCGGTTATTGTATACAGTACCAGAGGCACTGTGGCAGCATGTCACTGACCACGTCCTCGTTATCTCGTAATCTCGTAATAAACAGGAAATGTGCGACTGCGGTAGAATATCTGTTACGTTATTTGCACAACTTCAATCAGGTTTAAATAATCTAATTCTTTTTGCAATTTCATAGAAATCCGGAGATTTTAATTATAACTCCGGAGATCCGGAGAAGTAGCTTAAAATCCTGAGATTTCGGATAAAATCCGGAGAATTGGCACCCCTTTGAAGAAAAGGCAATACATAGGGATCGATTTTGCTGTCTGTTCTAAAATTGGCTTATCATTTCTAAATATTTTTCATGAAACTTATAAATGTTATTGGTTTTGACAACAATGTCGTGATCGCGCAAACATCTTCAGGTCAAGATCACATCTGACAACATTAGTAACATTCATTTGTGCAAAGTTTCATTGAACGGCATTTTGCAAATTATTGAGATTTTAATAATCTTTTTATCAATGAACGTGATTGGGAGGAGTGAGGTAAGCCCTTAATGCACTCAAACTGCACAAAAATTCCATTTCAATGAGTTGGAGTGCCGCTTTCAAGAACAAATGTCCTTCTGCAAATGTCACACATTTCGTACATAGGTCAAAATCTTTGCAAATTTAAAGTTTCCAGAGCATAACTTTGATATTGATTTAGATATCTTGCCCAAACTTCACAAAATGGTTTACTTAAATGAAATGGAATGTCAGGTGTGATATCCATGGTAATACCTCAAAGTTGAATGTTACATGTACACATATGGTTTAAAGGTAAAAAGCTTTTAGCTCATTTATCACACATTAGAATAACGATCATCTAAATGTAATGAGCGTCATTTATCCAAAAAATGACCGTGTGTGGGCATGGGTTGTGAGGAACCGGTAGAGGTCATGAATTTCCCCGCCACCTCACTCAGCAACTGTCTTCCACATCCAAAATGGAAATATTGGGATAGGTGTGAAAAAAAATATGGGTATAGCAGCACATGGCGTTGTAGTTTCAAGTTTATTCACATTATTTCTCAGTTTGTTACATAACAAAAGCATGAGAAGTACATAAATATACATTAAAATTGTAAAATTATTGGTATGGATGTAGCACGGCATGTGTGATGGGTGACATGTCAAAATGCTATCTATGGCCAATTTTTCTGACATAAGACATAGTCAAGATTAGATGAAGGGATAATCTAAATCAATTCCATATTTATTTTAAACACTGTATGTGCAAAAGGAATTTTTTAAATGCAGATGTGATTATGTCAATACATCTGTCTGCTTTATTAGCTGGACTGCAATTGCTTCATCACATAGAGATTTCATTCTTTATAAAAATCTATGCTTTATAGACACACCATAATTTTCAAGCATTTTATCTAATATTTGATTGTCATTCATATATAAATACTCTTTCCTATATATTCTCTTTATTTCCCCCATTTCTGTGATTATAACAATATAACAATGAATATTTAGCATATGCATCTGCAGAGGTAAAATAAATATAACATTTATGCTATTTGATGTAAGAGAGAAAAGAGCATGTAATAAAACATGAGACATGAAAAGAAACAATACAATTTTTACAGACAGTTGGACATATATTACATTACAGATGGCTGTATTGATTTGCTAATATGGAAAGTGTTCCGACATTATTTTACACATAAACAATATGAACAGTCCAATCTGTGCTATAGACAAGCTGTAAACAAAGAATACCTAATTTCTTTTATTCCACCGACTAATTGAAATAACAAATTTACATGTGAACAAAGACAGCCTGCTTTCAACGACATCTTTTGAGGGTTTACCATGGTGGGCTTTGAAGACAGGTTTGACTATATTCCCTATCACTAGCATTCAAGTTGATTTATCATGCAAATATCACTTAATCTCCATAAAAAAGTTCTGTAGAAGCGGGACTTTAGTATCGTCTGTTTAGAAACTCTGATTATTTTCAGTAACAAATTCTTTGTTACAATGCATTCAATATTAAAAGCGTTTACGATGTATACTTATTCTCAAACAATTGCATGAATAACCCTTTTTGATAAGAACTTTTATTCGGGACCAGAGATCAGTTGTTCATAGCATGTATCCAAGTTTAACATGATCAAATTTACAAATCGAAAATGTTTTAATTAACGGAATGGGTGTTTTATCATAATATTATATTTCGAAACCTAACACAGTTACAGCGCGAAAAAAGATGGTAAACACTACGCAGAACGTTGTCATGATGTACTACATTTTTCATTCAATTATGTACATATATTATGATTTAAAAATGTTTCCTCTTGAAGTTTATACTTTCGCAAGTTCGGGTGAATTGCGTCGGGTAGAGCAAAGACAAGTTGCAGTGACACTTCCAAAATTTATTGTTGGTTAAGTCCACACAATATAAGTTCCAATTGATATAATATTGGGTAATTCCACAAATATCAATAATTTAACATAGTTTCATGTAGATGGTAAATTTCCAATCTGCCTAAAAGCATAAGGATTACAGTTTTTATACTAAAATACTTAATTGACACTATTTTGAGATTTATATCTCAAACAATTGATATCCTGACAGATCAGGAAAGTAGGACTTCAACTATCAATAAAACAATAGGTGATAAAACCTTCAAATTGTTAGCAGTTTGACACTTCTTTGCATTTCAAAGAAAGTATGATAAATTTAATCAGATAGACGGAACGTCAAATGCTCGTGATTCCTCCTAAAACACACGGATTAGGCAGTTCAATTCTGATGCCTCAGAAATCAAAAGATTTGAAAACATTATTGTTATATATAAAAGTAAACGTCTAGAATTGCGGGTTTTAATAGTGCAAAAATTCTTTTTAAAAATAATATTTTGTACGTAAAACGAGCCGTCGATATTCATATTGATATGACAAAATTCAAATGTCCCATGTTACATTTTCAGCCATCCTTCTCTAATGATGCGTCAGTGGGCCGTTAAAAGACAGGGAATTTTACTCATGTCGACTGCAACGTTGACGTGACATCATTGGCGCATATTTCTGTCAAAGTTGTTTGGGAATTAAAGACTTATTTACGAGCGAATGAACGAAAATTTGAATGAAGGGAATTTGTCCCGTGCGCGATAAAATATTTTAGTACAGTTTTTGATAACATAGTTGACATAAAAATTTTGTCATTCAAGCTTACATTTTTGCCATGAAAATACACTTTTCATCTTGTTTGTGAAATTCACTGATTTTTTAGAAAGTCATTTACATTATTTCCGTAATCCGTAAAATTGTTTGTCCTTTCAAATGTCCCCAAATAAGAAAACTGCATTACATTTGTTTACAGATAACTAAACGTTGTTCCTTTATTGAAAAATCATGCGTTGTATTTTAGAAGTAAGTTGCCAATAAAAATACACTTTTTCTTGCGATTATTTTGATATATAAATGATTGTACTTTAATGCTTAGTCATTTTCTATTAAGCAAAATAAATTGTCCACACCCAATGTCCCTCGACGTTAAAGTAAGCATAAAAGTTGGCGTTAGTATATACTTATCAGTTAAATGCTATGAGATAAATCAACATACTGGAATATTTTGCAGTCTCTTAGAATTTCTTGACAAGGTATAATATTAAGACAAGAAACTTTCATTTTTAAGGATTTTTTAGTTTTATCCGATTTCCTTTCCCATAGATTAACGGCCTAGTACGTCACATAAATTTAAAGAAAAGATTAAAATATGAAATAATAGAAAGAAAAAAATAACATCGCCGTGAAAATAAATTGAAATCTCTACAGAAAGAAGATTGATGAAAGAATGTACCCGAATAAAAATACAAATTATATGAAAGGGACACACACGTGAATACTAAAGACGTGGTAAACTAAAACGCAAAATAATTCTAGACGTTAAACTTATGCAAAACCGTATTTTCCAGCAACGCTGAAAAACATAGATCGGTCATTAATTTAAAATGTCACATCAATATTTGTTTCAAACCCGTATCTAACATACGAAATATTCACTATGTACGTGTACATGATGAATTTCATTTTCTGCGCTGCGAATGATAGCGTCAAAAAGACAGAATTTAACGTAATTTTACACGTAACGTCAAGGGTCACCAGTATTTGACGTTCCGTCATAGTCAAATTATTAATTTTCACCTATGGCTTCAGGTAACATTAGCTTCTAGTTCAGGAAATCGGTTATTTTATCAAAATAAAATTTTGATGATTTTTAAAGAGAAAATACATGTATTCAAAATTTGCATCATAATACATACATGAAGCGTAGTATGCTATTTTTTAATCAGTTAAGAGACTTGTGTTTTTATTTCGTTTATTGTTATTTATACAGAATAATCCAAACAAACCGGACTGTTACCACAACAGTACAAAGACAATACAATAAACAATGCATATTAATGTAGTTATAATTAACAAACAATAAATAGAGAAATTTACAAAAAAAAACGGAGACCGTTAATCCAGTATGTGGATTTCCATTCCGTGACAGTGCTTGCTTGTAAAGCTTTAAATTTAACCCCTATGATATATTTATAAGTCTTAATTAATAATTTATGAATGCTGTAAATACATATTTTTTAAAATATCACTGTCAGTACATGAATACCAGGAAACGCAAACGCAGGTCAACTGCTCTTCTACAAACTTTCATATTGCTTACATTTGTTAGACAAAAGCATTAAGTGAAAAACACCCACAGATAAAAATATTTCGTCGACAATGAGTATGATTTCCTCTAATTTAATTTTGAGGTTTTAGCTTAAGTTTGCTACTTGCCACTTGGAACATCTTAAATACCGTTTCGACGTTGTACTGTTTGGAAATGTTGAAAAATAATGTTAGTTAAATCATTCAAAAACCAAGCAGAACGATTTCCACAAACAACACATTCAACGAAACGTCGTATATACATATTAAATGATTATAGCAGTGTAATCTTTGTAAAATAAATTATAAGATTAACGCTAGATTAACAAATTACTATTAGCGACTTCAGAAAATGTCCTTGATTAAGGAGAAAACCAATCAAGACTGCAAAAAATAGGATAAACAATTTATTATTTTATTAATAAAACAATACAAAGGTGCAACAAAATACAAACACACATGCATATACAGTAAAATACAATTTACGTAATTATACAGGTAAAATAACTATACATTTATATATAAGCCGACTTGACTCCGTGAAGAATTCAGCTCTTCATCCATCACCGAACTTTCCTTCAGAAAAAACATGCATGCAGTTAACAGCTGCAATAATTTCTGTTTTTAACAAAAAGTCCTTAAATAATAAGATATTATCTTTCATGTAGACAAATTTAAACATAAAACGAAATCATGCAAATAAAACACATATTATGCAATAGAAAACATATAACAGCCCTATATAATTTGATACGCATTACAAAATATATGAAACTCATGTTGGATTCCTTGGAAATGATTATTGTTGTAGTTCAAAAGATTCAAACAGAAAATAAATAAATGTGGCATCACTGAAGTAATTATTATAGCAGCTAAATTCAGCATTAATTACAGGACATAGTAAAATAAAAATAAAGCGTTTCATTAACGATCTCCATTGCATTTATTTCCCATATCCTGTTTATGTAGTATACAAAATATAATCGATTAATTTAAATGAAATACGAAACAAAAACATGTCAGCGTTTATATAAAGTACTGCATAATTATCTGCCTTTTAGAAGCAAATCAACCTTTTATTACAACTAGAAATGTGTCCATAGGACACGGATGCCCCCGCTATGCATCGTTTTCAGATACTAAAGTGCAATGGTGGGAATAATAGCATTTCAAAGACAGTGATGTTCGAGTAATTAAAAGAATATGCATAAACTTGATGATCAAGTATTTTTTTGTATTTGTGGCACTGTTGTCTTCTCATTACGGAAATGTCTGTGAAGAAGTTGGTGGTAATGCAATGCAATGTCATAGTGAACATTTGTGCCAAGTTATTTTGAAATCCCTCTATTCCAAACGAAGTACGGAACATGTAAGAGCAAAACCCCACCTTTATGCACAACAACATATCAGGCCAAGCATTGTGGTAAAGTTTCATCAAATTCCCAGCAGAGGTGTAGGAGGAGTTGCGTTCACAAGATATATTCCTATTAAAACTAATGTAAATGGAAGTATCAAAGGGCCATAACCTCTGAACGGAACATGTAAGAGCGAAACCCCACCTTTATGTACAACAACATATCAGGCCAAGCATTGTGGTCAAGTTTCATTAAATTCCCACCAGTAGTGTAGGAGGAGTTGCGTTCACGAGAATATCGGACGGACGGACGGACGAACGGACGGACAGGAGCAACTCTTAATGCCCGTCGCCATTTCATGGCGGAGGCATAAAAATGTGTTAAAAATTCAAGAAATATTCTTTGTGTCAGATAATTTTATTGAAATCAATACAGCAGTGATTTTCAACGACAGACAGTTGTTTTAGAAGGTATGATTCATTGAGCAAATTATTGGAACTTAAATACTATAGTTATCTCTGTATCACCCTATAAAGGTGATTCAATATTATAATTGATAATCACTCGTTTTGGCACTAATTCGTGAATAATTGTTTAAATCTTGAAGACTTAAGATATCACTTTATTTTAACACAAACTAATTATTATTTCTTTTGCGAAAACGAACACAGAACTTATTATAAATAATAACAACAATAAAGAGGTGGCTTGGTATTCAATGTGGCTGAGCGATGCCTAAAATACAAATTATTATATTTAGTGTGGAAATGCTACAAAGTTCCAACTTCGATCATTCCAGACTGAAAATGATGACCTGTATTTAATTTAAAAGTTACTAGTAGGACGGAATTGATCCATTCGCAGATCCTCAGGACTGTCTTCCTTTGAAAAAAGCATTAACATTACAAGCAATACACATCTTTGAATCATATTCGATTATTCTGAATCGCAGCTGATCGCGAGGTTTTCTAAACCTTTGGTTGATGGGTGACAACATGTTCAGCATGACATCCGTGACAGTTCACTTTAGTATCGCAACTTCGTGCTTCAACGTTTCTCTTGCAGTTGCATGTAATCTGTATAAGTTGTTTGACAAGAAATGCCTCATAGCCACGCGACATGTTGAATCCTATAACAAACTCAACTCTTGTTCCTTGGTAGTTCGTACCCTTCAATTCGGTTAAAGCAGGAATAAAAAATACTTTTACCGGTACTCGGTTTTCAGGTCCAAGGTCTAAATCAATAAACCCAGTCGTGTGTTTGTCATTCGGTGGACAAATTGTTCCTTTCCTAACTTCGAGGTTTTCGGGAATTTCTGCATGATTGTCATTACCTCCATGCTGACCACAGAACCTTTTTCTTTGGTAAAGCCGACGAATTGTTGTTGTTGCTGGTCCTAACCATTCTCTTGGATAGCGCGGCTTTGCGACGTTCTTTGAATGCCTCAAGACCTCGTCTTTTAAGGTCTGTGCTTGTGAAAGAAGTTCCCTATTTCCAGAGCGACCGTAGCACCCAATTCCAAGCAGACTTTTCAAAACAAATAAATAAAATCTTGCGTATGGGGTATTTAGTCGTTCAAACCATGACTGGACATGTTTCAATACATATTCAATCTGGTAGTCTTCGCGGAAAAGATGATGCCTAATAGCAATCAGCCATTCTCGGTAGTCCAAATCGATTGCTCTGGGTGAAGGTAAGGTTTCTTGTAAACCATGTGCTTGATGTAAATGTTGTCTACTATAAACCAAGAAATTACGTTCATGCTCCTTCACTATGAAACAGATGTCACGTTCGCTGTTGATACGTTCCAGTATCCTAGGCGCCTCGTTCGTGCTGTATTTCATCTTTACTTTTGCAATTTCCATTCGTCGAGATTGAACGTCGTCCCTAAGTGTTTTTCTTCCGATCGGTGTATTAAAAATCGTGGCAAACCAGTCTTGAAATTTGTGGACGTTGTAGTCCGTTTCTTCTGGCTCGATGACATTGAACCATTCATCGAAAAGCTCTCTCAATGCATTATAACATTCTTCAACAAACTCGGCAATTTCTGTATTGTTTCTTTGAACGTAGTCATTGAGACTTTTGCTGCCACTCTGACAGTTGACAAAGTTGCAAAACATCAGCCGGACCTGTATTTCGCTGAAATAGCCAAAACTTTCTTCACTTCTTGGCGGAGTTATCTCTCTACATTTGGAAAATAGTTTGCATGCCTCTTGGACGCTTGTGAGTAATTTTCTTCCCGTTTCATGAAAACTTGGAACGTCCGTTTTGATAGATGGTTCTTCTCCTAAATATCTACCAGTATATTTTGCTATTCTCCAAATGAACATATTACCATACATGTGGTAAATATTCCTCAAGTCTAGCCGCTTCCTGTGTGTCATACTTTCAATTTCTTCATCATCTACTTTTAATGAATCAAGAGCTCGTCTGAAATATATTTCGGCTTTTTCCTCTTCTTCTGGTCTGCAGATTGTGTACAGTCTTCCTAAATGAGCCATAAATTGTGGTTCGTTTGGGAAAGATACAGTCAGTTGTCCTAGTACGTCAAATCTTTCAGTATAAGGCGGATTACTGTCGACATCTTCTATCATTTTTGACAATTTTGATTGTTTGTTCCTATTTGTTGGTGTTTCGTTTTCCCCCACTGTCTTGTTGTTACGACTAATAAATGTTCGTGTCATCGTTTTGCAAATGGCAGTTAAAGAACTGTCTTTGTTGATTTCTCCAGACAATTTGATAAATTCTACAGCAAATTTTCCAAGCTCACGTTTAGCCTCAATGCAGATTTCAGGTATCAAAGGCCTGTCAAGTTTTGCAAACCTCGTTAGAACTTGATCCAAAATTTCTTTGGCAACAAGATAATGACTGATGCGTACTACATTCTTCTTCAAGTCATTTACATCTTTCACGACAAGTTCTTTCATTTCTTTGGGAAGATCGTCAATCAACCTGATTTTGTCATCTTGAAGTACCTTTGACAGGAAATAACACGGTAATGATGACTGTCCGTAATAGTACACAAGCGATAAATATGCCAGAGCTATCTGCCAATTTTGAGGTCCATCTTGTCGGGTCTCATCAAGCTTGAGATATCCTCTGACATACGCTTCCAACCCTTTGTATTCATGATCATGCATGCAAAGTCCGAAGTCAAAGAAACTGTGCGGATGGCCACATTCTACTTCTTTAACAAGTGTTTGAATAGCAGATTTCTTTTTAGTAGGGCACTGCTTTTCATATTTCAAGCCAAGTACACCGACTTCGATTTCTGATACATGGCTTTGCAACCAAAATCTGTCGAGGAATCTGCCTGGCTTACTTATTCTGAATGGTCGTCTCCTTACATAGAGAATGATCACACAGTTATCTTGAAGTGCATTTTCGATGGATTTCACACGTTGTACATCTTCGCCGTCAACCAATATAAGAATTGGTTTTTGTGATTTGCCACACAGAAAGTCGATTCTTTTGCACAGTTCGGATTCTGACGAACGGTTTTTGGCTTGAGCACACGGTAACTCTTTTCTCATTTCCCACAAAATTCTCTGTGCCATTGTTGATCCACCTGAACCCGGCGCATGTAACACAGTTACTGTGCAATTCTTTGCAAGATTAACACGATCCCTTATACACTTTAAAACATCTTGCATGACATCTCTTTCAACATCAAGGTGACCTGAACCAACCCTGTACCACCAGGCCCACGAAAGAGTTCCGCCTTTAAAAAAGTTATCTTCTTCTTGTTGCAATTCTTCTTGACTGTATGATTTTCCAGTATGGTTTCTGAGATAAAGAACTTCCAAAACTTCCGATAACCACTGTGCATTTTCTTCTGTGATTTCTGGGCCTACCTGGCATGGTATTTGGTAGCTTTCTGAACAGGTCTCTGTTCGTAAACTGAAGTTTGAGGCTATCACTTTGCAAAAATCTTGAAAGCTCATAGATATCTTTTGAAGTTCGCGGTGGTCTTCCTGCAGATATTCAAGGACCGTTTCTACCTGCTTCGTTTTATTTTGCTCATCATCTAAAAGCACTATAGACGGAGAAAGCATATCAGCGAACTTGCCGATAGTGTACTGGATATGTCTTAACTTGCTTACGTCATTTGGCCATATCACTATCAAAGTGTACTGCGTATAACCTTGTCCAAATGTTTTAAGTTGTTGAAGGTGTGTTTTATAACTGGAACTAATTTCACTCTTCCAGGTTTTGTAATCCTCGCTTGTGAGTGTTTCAGTACGCTCAGATAAACCTGTCATAAACATCCAATTTGTTCGTCGTTCATTGACGATTGATTTATCTTTGACACTACATATATTTAAAGACCGATTTTTTGATAATGTTAACTGGTTAAATGACAGAATTCCTGAGGATCTGCTGTGTGGGTCAAAGTCCATTACCATAATCCATGGAACATACGCGAGTGCGTCTATATTTTCAACATTTTCATAGTCGTACCTATCTAGTAATAAAATAAAATGTCCTTTGAAGTCATTTACTGAACTAAGAAATTTTCTTATTTCTTTGTGTTTTGGTTCGCTGAGATGTGGTTCTTCTTTTTCTGCTGTGTTTATTGTGATGCATGTATTATTCACTATTGTAACTGTTTCATCTGATCGAGAAGAACTGACGGCTTCAGCATACGATTTTTTGCTTTTGTGCAAAGTCGGCATGATGTCGGTTATTGGCAAAGCACAAGCACCTAAATTATATATCTAATTAGACTTTGTAAAGTATGTGCAGCTATTCGATATTCACGATAATTTTGATTCATCATGGTACAGTCATTTCACATTGTTTCAGTGGTAGATACAATGTATTCGTATTATAATAAAATAGCATCTTCAGCAGCAGAAAATTAGTAATAAGGCACAAAAAACAAACAATTCTGCTTCGGGTTCGATTTGTGCCGTTAATACCTAAGAATCTTAAGAGTGCGTTCAAAGCCTTCCAGTCTAATAAGAATTCAAACTATTATTTCCATTGTAAAGATTTTTATATTTCTTGTGTTGTAGAAAAGTATAATAAAGTATGGTAAATGCTACAGGAGTTACTGTTATTTTTGTACTATAAAAGTTCTTGACATTTTAGACTGAACTATTTGTAATTGCGCAGAAACGTGTAAGAATGTGCGCATTATCAGCCTTTATATGTTATATGCACTTATTAAAATGATCAAAACAGCAAATAATCGTTAAGAAATTTGAATAAATGATGAAATATGTGATAAAATAGACATTAACACATATTACCTTCAACGCTAAAGTCATCTCCTTCCGAATCAGTTGCTCGGGCAATCTGAATCGTATTGTCGCTTCCAACTTGAACATTTTCTCCAGATATATGTTGAATTATATTTATGTTTGGCTTCACTGAAAAAGAAGTTATAAAACACAATGTCCTTGAATTCGTGACGTTTTTGCAATATTAATTCAGCAAGATAAACGACAGCCTGTGTAAATCTTAAATTAGTCTTTTATCAAGGAGTATGAACATGCTAAAACTGTGAATTCCTTCCTGTCAGAATGCACTTAAATATAATCGACCAATGTATACAAACCTTCGACTCGGACCATTTCAGTTTTAAACTCTCCCTTTGTTTGGCTGGTTCCATTATTCTCTGTAGACTTTATTTGTTCGTTTGCTTTACCTATAATTGTAAATGATTTTTGATGAAATGTGTACCTTATTTTCGAAGTACTTCTGTTAAAAAATTAGCCCACGTCGTACCCATTTTAAAACTCTTTGTATACTGGTCAAATAAGGTCACAGAAACATATATAATATAACCTAAATATAAGTCTGTCGGGTCTTCGGTATTTAAAATTAACACGATGCTTTCAACGGCAAAAATGTAAATAAATAACAACAACAAATTAACGAAAAACTGGACAAGCATTACTGGTGTCTTCATGAGAAATGTAAAAGTAAATTTTGACAGATAAATATTTAAACTAGAATGTTGTGTTCCGCGGAACACATGTGTCGCCTGCTGGCAAAAAGTTGAAATGTGGGCCTATGGTTAATCATATATAATTAAATGTTTTTATTCAAGTTGATTTCAATACTACACCACAGAACATACGAGTCACCTTAATTGTATTTTAAAGGGGAATAACTAAAAAATGGTGAAACCTGAGTTATCATTCTTCACCAGCTGGTATGTGCATGCAGATGAGATATTCAAAGAATTAAGTGAACTGAACAAGTACTTTCAATTTTACAGGCAACATTATGTTTCATGTTAAAGTTGCATTTGAAAGGGGCATAACTCATAAAATATTCAAACAGGAGTTATCATTCTTTTTGTCACCAATGTCGTTGTTCATGCAGATGATATATTCCAAGTATTAAGTGAATAGGACAAATACTTTCAAAGTTATATGCAACATTAGGTTGCATTTGAAAGGGACGTTACTCAAAAATAGTTAAACAGGAGTTATGTTGTTGTATCCGATGGTGTTGTTCATGAAGATGAAATACTTCAAGTATTATGTAAATAAAAAAGTACTTTACAAAATATAGGCAACATAAAGTTTCATGTTAAAGTTTCATGTGAAAGGGACATAAGTCATAAAAAGTCAAACAGGAGTTATCATTCTTGTTGTTAGTGATGACGATGTTCATGAAGATGATATATTCTGAATATTAAGTGAACAGGACAAGTACTTTAAAAGTTAATGTCAACATTAAGTTCCGCGTTAAAGTTGCATTCGAAAGGGGCATAACTAAAAAAATATTCAAACAGAAGTTATAGTTCTTATTGTAACCGATGTTGTTGTTCCTGAAGATGATATATTCCATGCTTTAAGTGAAAAGGACAAGTACTTTCGAAGTTATGAGCAACATTAATTTCATGTTAAAAGTTTAATTTGAAAGGAGCACAACTCAAAAAATATTGAAACTGTAGTTATCATTCTTGCTGTCACAGATGACGTTGTTCATGCTGACGATATATCCAAAGTATGAAGTGAATAGGATAAGTACTTTCAAAGTTATAGGCAACATTAAGTTTCACGTTTAAGTTGCATGTGTAAGGGGCATAACTCATAAAATAGTCAAACAGGAGTTAACATTCTTGTTGTCACAGATGGTGTTGTTCATGCAGAGGATATGTTCCAAGTATGAAGTGAATAGAACAAGTACTTTCAAAGTTATAGGCAACATTAAGTTTCATGTTAAAGTTTTATTTGAAAGGGGCATAACTTAAAGATATTGAAACTGGAGTTATCATTCTTGGTTTTACAGATGAAGTTGTTCATGCAGGTATGAAGTGAATAGGACAAGTACTTTCAAAGTTATAGGCAACATAAAGTTTCATATTAAAGTTCATATTAAAGTCATTTGAAAGGGGCATAAGTAAAAAAAATGAAACAGGAGTTATCACTCTTGTTGTCACAGATGGCGTTGTTCATGCAGATGATATATTTCAAGTATGAAGTGAATAGGACAAGTACTTTCAAAGTTATTGGCAACATTAAGTTTCATATTAAAGTTCCATATTAATGTCATTTGAAAGGGGCATAACTCAAAAAATACTGAAACAGGAGTTATCATTCTTGTTGTCACAGATGGCGTTGTTCATGCAGATGATATATTCCAAGTATTAAGTTAATAGCACAAGTACTTTCAATGTTATTGGCAACATTAAGTTTCATATTAAAGTTGGGGGACTACTGGACGACGGCACTGCCGACGACAACGACGACGACGACGACGACGTCGCCGGACAATAGGATCCCTATGTGTCTACCTGCTATCGCAGGCGACACAAAAAGCATATGATGTATATCTATCTCTTAACAGCTAAGTAATCGCATTATGCATAACAGGAATCGCTCAACATTATCAATAAGACACGGGTCTGCTTCAACAGACACTACTGATGTTTAAGTAAATTTTGGTTTTATATCTTATATCTTGATAGCATTACATTGATTATTTACGGCAAATAAGCGTATATTGCAGGGTAAGTGTAAATACTTGTTTACTATGCATTGATTTATCGATCACATTTAAACGAATGCACGGTTACGTAACAATGTTATCTTACCAGTGCTAGTTTTATTGAGAGGTTTCTTCTTTCGTTCCATTTTGTTAAATTTATTTATTCTTTGTCTGAAAATTAAAATAAAATAATAATAAGTAGTTTTGTTTTACAATGATTGAAAACAAAACAAATCAAAACAAACTCATCACTATTCCTAGGTTAGAATAAGTATTTGACTGAGGAATCGTAGAAACATCTAATTAACTGCATGATTTGAACCCATGACCTTTTCGTACGAAAACCCCTTCGATTCCACGATACCTCTTAAAGTTATTAGTTATTAGAATAATTAAAGACAAATTTATTATCTATAAAAATAATATTACTAAAATTTATTGGCGCTCAAAACATTGAAAATGAAAAATCATCTCACCCTAGTCAGCTACATTCAGCTGGACATGGCGAACATGTTCAGTTATCTGTAATGATCTAAACATCTTAGCTTATCCGAAAATCAATCATTGCCATTAACCAAATTATAATTTATTACTTTTAAACCACTTGTGTCAAATCTGTCAAAAGGTAGGTCAATTTCAATTTTCAGAAAATGTTAAAAGAGAAAGTAGAATATGAGGAAAAACCCTAGTGCGATATCGATTTAATCAATAAAAAATACTAGTATCTTTTACAATAAAATCATTTCTATACAAATAACCATCGCTATATTGGCATATTTTTAAATTATTATTATTATTATTATTATTATTATTATTATTATTATTACTGCTGCGGGGCCTAAATTAAAATATTGTTTGTTTCCCCATCCACGACCGACCCGGAAAAATCGGCGCGACCAGAAATATTTTATCGCCGAAACCTAAATGATATTTTTTTTATTTGGTACGTAAAACCTGGAGAAGAAAATGCATTTTTTTCGAATCATTTTGAGTACAAAATTGATCGCAAGTAAGTACTAGAATATTCGGTGGTAATCAGACGCTTGGCGAAAGGCGTTGGAACATCGGAAAAGTCCGACAGATTTTGCTTCGGTCCGGTCAAATGTTGCATGTCTTTCGTTCTTTCTGTCCGGCAGCTTTCAATCTAAAGTAAGCAACCATTTTTTCTTCATGAACTCTGGTTATTTCCCTTCAGTCACAGTAAAATGATCTGTGATTGGTTGTCTGATTCCTACTATCCAATCGCGAATTCGATAACATCATCTCACGGCGATGTATGTCTAGCGTTGGCAGAGGATATTCTGTGATTAAACTGGGGACATTTCACGAATCACAGAGCAAATGCCGGCGTCTAGGCCATAAAGTTTCGATTTTATCGAAATTTAAAATGGCTTTGTTGCCTGTGTTGATTTTCGTCTCACGGCAACAATAAAATGGAAGTCTAACAAAGTTTCATGGGATAAAAGTGCGAATTTGATTGAAAGATAGGCGATCGGCAGTCGAAGTAAGTTATCTTTGATAAACCGGAAGTAGCGTAATAAATATCGTCCGGATTACATGTACCTCTCATCCATTTTCTTGTTTGTAATTATGTATAAAAATGAACTCGGTCCAAGCAAATACTGTTATTTGAAGTTTTATTGGTAATAGTTTGTTAAAACTGAAATAAAATTTAATACAAGTTTTACATTTTGTTTCAAACAAATGTACCTAAAAAGACAAAACTGACTAAATATTTAATCTCCATCTTTTTCAGTCCGGCAGATTTTCTTACGGTCCGGCAGCCTGAATTTCATTGCTCATCGGACCGAATGACCGGCAGTTTTTTGGCCTTTCGCAAAGTCTGTAACCTAGGGAACATTCTATTTGCGTCTCTGTTAAAATGGAGACACCCGTCGTTCTTTAATATCCAGGAAAATGTGTAGATTATCAAAAAAGTTGACATTATCTGACATTGGTGGTGAAGTTGTTTAGCCTGTTGGTGATAGGGAAATTGAAAGCAAAGGAATACCACCGGCTGACCTGTTTACAGACTTGATTTGCAAAGGTGTCAGAGTGTCCGGTTTCATGTTAAGATTATTGCAACACTGAGATGATCGGTACCTGAATATATCTTCGTCTATATCTTAAAAAATAATAATTACAGTACTTAAAGTTTTCATGGTCAAAACGTGAAAATTGCATTAAATTGTATTTAGTTTTAAATATAAGGAAGTTTTTTTTCATTATTTGTATAGCACTATTCCTGAGCAGGCTTAATTATCACAAGGACGACTTGGTCATTTTGGATAAAGCATTCATCTGTAGTACATGTAAACTTAGTACCTATATATTTAAATTTTATAGTGTTGGTATTACCTTTGGCGTTAATTCTAGAATATTTAATTATGGGTCTTTTGTTTTCAAAAAATATCAAATAAAAACAAATATTTTGACCTACCTACCTACCCATACTAAGTCTGCTTGGGTCGGGATGGGAAAACAGAGAATATTTTAAGTCTGGCCCGGATTATAGCTCGCTGATTTTGCTGTTCAATAATAAACAGAAACTCTATTGAGGTAACAAAATAGATTATGATTTTCCGAAGGGCCATTGACTTTCTGAGTTATTTAAACCTTTATCCAATGGCTTGTTCGCGATTTATATTTCAACAAGAACACACTGATTACAAAGTATTATTATAGCTAATGATATAGATGTTATAGCAGTTATCAGAATTGCCATAACCAGAAAGCACATCCTCCCATGCAGCCAAACAATAAGATAGAAATAGAGAGCATTAGCTTATAAAATGCTCAATTCAAATCACACTTTACAAACAATGAACGAAAAAGAGAACCAGAAGGATAACCCACTTGATGTAACCTTTTTTTCTACAGAACATCATTATGACATTATGATTATTACAGCCTTTAACACCCCGAATAACTAGATTATTTGTTAAATATTAATAAAAATTATATTATTAAAACATTATCATTTAAAACATTGACACTGAAAAATCTTCTCACCCTCGTCAGCTAGGTTGATTGGACACGTGGATATTTGTTCAGTTATCTTTTATTATATAAACCCGTTAGCTAATCAGAATCAGTCATCGCAATCAAACAAATTACAGTTTTATACTTCCAATACTTCCAAATCACTCGTTCCAAATTTGTCAAAAGCTAGGCCAATTTTCAGAAAATGTTAAAAAAGAAAGTAGAATATGAGAAAAACCCGTATTGCGATATCGATTTCATACTCTTGATACCAAATGATTTATTTACAATTGAAATGGTACATTTTCAAACGAAACGATATGTGTCTTATATCGTTAGTTTTCTACAACAAAATAATTTTAGGATATAATGCGCGAGAAAGAAAGTAAAGGTAAGGTGACATCGGTTTTTCCGTTTACGTTGTTTCAAAACTGTAAACAACTTTTCAAGGAAAAACTAACAGACTTTTATTTGCAAAAGTCAAGATAATGATCTGGCTAATAAATGCATTAAATGTGGTTGTTTAAAAGTGTTTTTTTCCCTCATTTTTATATTTAAGTACTCTCTTTTATTATTTTTTATTTTAACAATATTCCATGTGGTCGTTGTATCAAAGTCGTTCTTATTTGGCAAAATACAGTTATAAAACATAGTTGTTCTTGAAGACAATCATAAACATCAAAAGTTAAAACAACTAAGAACATTGTTTTAGGCTGCAAACTAATTGTAAATGTAGACTCAAATATAATGTTTGATGAGATTTAATAATTTGTTTATGGTAATGATCATTCTATGTTTGCATGTCTACAGCTTCTATCAGATAACAAACGAAGGCATTACTTAAATACAATTATTATATCAGCCAGTTACAAAATCATACGGTAAAATAATCTTACCAAGTCACGGAACTGAATAATAAAACTGCCTGAAATTTATTAATTTAATTGGTAATTCCCCGAGACAAATTTATATTTATTGTAAGCATATGCAGCATCGGAGCAATTTGTAAGTTCCACAGAGACTCTCGATAGTGTAACCTCAATTTCGATATCAAAACGGCACGAATATACTGACTCCGGTGTTCTCGTGGTCTAATGGAAATATAGAACTAAACCATTTCAGAAATTATGTCTAAAAATGGATATTCATGATACACAATGTTTTAAACGCGTTTTTAACTTTTTGAGGAAAATTGATTCAACCTTTCATTTTGTCGAATGGTACTTTATTTATAGATTTACCTACTTTAAAAGCAGGAGAATTACAAAATGAATCATACCGTATTATTAACAACAGCCTAGCCAATTGAGAACGTGTAATATAATAAATTAAACAGCGTATTGTTCGGCAGATATGTCGAATTTAAAAAACAATGTTCAAATGTAATAAAAAGGTGAAATATGCATATCACTGAATGGTCACATTCAGCAGATACTGCCGCCCTCACACAGCCAAAACGTAGGAAGTAGAAGAGAGCATGGTTATACAATAATAGGTTTGAAAATAGACACCAAAAACAATTAACGATTTATTTCATTTAGGTATTATACGATAAAAATGGGATAAGAACTCGAAACGTTTAAGTTCGTGTACGCCTTAATGGTGGGTTAGAGTGATTTCACCAAGAAGACTTGTACTTGTTTGGTGATAGAAGAACCTGTTGGGCCAAGTGTGTGGATGGTGCACCGTAGAACCTGGTTTAAACCACCAGTTGCAATTCTTTTGCCACTGACCGTTCCAAGGCGATAACCCAAGGGTTCGGCGGCGTGGCAGTAATATGAACTATGTTTTAACTAATATTTGTTTTCATTGCCTCAAAAGCCGGAATCGGCATTCTGAAAAGATGTTCTAGAATCAATTGTTTTTTACCAATAAAGCATTATTTGTTCGCGTGCAAACAGTTTATATTATGGAAGTCTTAGACGAGGACATTTCGCACTTACAGCAAACGTTATAATTTTATGTGCCACAGAAGAACTATCCGGCAACGTCACGATAAAGACTTACACAACTGCTTCTCAATTATCATCTGTATTTGTTATTCCTAGAGACAAACTTTGAGCAACGAACTCTTAATAAAACGTTGGCGGGGGTGGGTGGGCGGTAAATAATGTTGACTACATGATCTATATCGAGGGTTCGTCGCAAAAGTGGTAAAATCAAAATTTTGATAGAAAATGTTGTGCTAAGAAGTGACTATGAGGTCGGTCATTCTAGTTTCAAGGGAATTGTAGCGTACTGTTTTGTGTATAGGTTTGACTCAAATTTCTGGTTTTAGATAACCTAATACCGGTAGTAATGAACATTCAATTCTGAACGAGTTTTAAGCATCAGTAACAGTAATTAGAAAACATATTGGTCAATATTATTTAGAAAAGAACTAAATTTTATTATGGCACAAAACTATGACTTTCAAAAAAACATTATTCTCTTCTCGAATTCTCTTCTCGTAGGAATATACTTTTTGCTTATTTTTGAACATCGAGTTGTTACTTAATTAGAAACAGTCGTTATTAAAAACAAAATCGTGATCATATGTTATTAACAAGAAATATCTTTAAAAAAAAGATAAACGGCGTTGATGGAAGAGATTTATATATACATGTATATAAGCAAAAAAAGAAATATAGAGAGGCGAAGCAGACACAGTTTAGTTAATTTATTTTACTTGTTAAAGCTGTTGACGAACCCTCCCTGCCTTCTTAGTATGACCTAGAGATTAAGCGACCGAATCATGACAACTCGTAAATTCATTGAAAGTTTCTTTCAAAAAAAATGTTGAAGCTGTTGCAACAATCTCATACGGTGATAATAAGTCGATTAAAGAAGCAATGTCTTACATTAAGTCTTGATCTACATTTATTTAGTTTCAATAAAATACCTCTTGTAGAGTTAGAACTCAAGATGAATAAATGTCCTTGAAATTTCCTAAACATAAATAATAACAGCTTGTTACAAGAGCGAAATCTACCAACTATTACGTAAAATTAACTTTTAAAAAAAAGTGTCCCTTCTGAGTATTGAACCCGGGGCCTCCGCTTGCGCGGCGAGAGAGTTAGCCACTACATTACAGAGAACTTGAATTTCGGGCTTGAAATTAACAATCAGTATCAAAGGAACTATAAAGGAACCAGTAAGAACTAGAATTATCTGCACTTCTCTTTCGTTATACACTTAGTATTGCACGCAACTTTTTTCCTGACACCCAAGAATATTCCATATAAAATTGTATTGAAGCCATCAATATTGACTTAACTGGTTATTTAATTCGTAAATATGTTTTTCTCCAATACAATTATCGCGTTTAAAAACGAAAATGCTCGAACATGTAAGTGCAAGGTAAATTCTTACACAAAATTTAAAAAATCGTTACAGTAATCGTAAACAACACCCAGTAACAACTAATCGAAATAATCTATTTGATTATCCCGCTGCATAATAATAAAAATCCCACTAGATACCTCTCCACCCTGCTAGATGCCTCTCTGGTGTAAATAGCTACCAATCGAAATAGATTATTTCATTTTCCGTTGCATAATAATAGAATACGAGTATTATTTACAACATTTCATTAGTCGAAAAACTAGGTCAAAAGTGAGCTTAGACAACTAACGCCGAATAACGCCGAAAAAACAACAACACACAAATGAACAAATCGGCCATTCAATTCTGATTACTTTCCATAAAAACTCGTGTGACGGAAACATGTTCGAAACCTGAACTTTTCTAATACTCATCAGTATTTCACATAATTGATTTTATATAAAATCTGCAAACACGCAAGTTGAATAACTGCATATTTCTCGCACTTACTTTGCCAAATTCCATTTTGCTCATTGGCATGTACGGACAACTTATTCCATCATGTTTATTTCCTTTCTCGAGAACAGGTACAATAACACATACAAACCGCGATTCAGGATATGCACTTGTTAGAAAAGTAATTACCTAATTAACACAATTAGCTTTATTTATTCCAGCGTAACTTTGTAATTTCACAACATCGAATGCGTATTGTTTAGAATAAAGCTTCCCAATTAATCTTTTTTAACATCATTTTTTAATGTTGGGTGTAGAAATCAAAATAAACAATCTTAAAATGTAAATAAAATGTTCCTTTGGCTTATTTCCGCCTTTATATCATTTCCAAGTTATTAATCTTTGTGAATAACGAAGGGACCAAATGTTTTCCAAAGAAAATGGAAACAGTTTAAAATAGATGAAAAGGGAACTTTAAAAGCCATCGAACACGACAAACATGAAAATATTGCAGGCTCGATTTGATTGAGCCTGTTCATGGACAGTAATGGAAAATGCATTTTACTGTCCACGCCGCCTAGCCCCGGGTTGAGCGCAACTCAATATTTACACCAATAAACAGTACAATTTTGACCATCCCAAATGATGAAGAAATACTTTCATTGTAGCAAAGTGCAAGATAGGTGTAAATATTTTTTAAGACAAATAGCGTTGTGAATTTTACAGTGGATTTCTGCAAATGTTATCCTATTCAGTGAAATAATTTAAAAGGTCTGACCATAAAAAGTAATCACGGCTAATAAGGGAGAGCGGTTCGTGAATTACTAAACACATATCATGAAAATATTAAATATCTTTGTACTTGTTTTGTGATACGAGAACCTGTTGGGGCAAGTGTGAGGTTGGTGCACCCTAGAACCTGGTTTAAACCCCCAGTGGCAATTTGTTTTGCCACTGACCGTTCCAGACGGTAACCCCTCTGGTTCTCACTTTCGTTATTTGTTTGTGGCGTCCATTTTGAAACTGATTATTGTAAATACCATGCTCTATTTTCCTCTCTACTTTTTGGCTGTGTGGGGAGGCTGTGTATGCTGGATGTGGCCATTCCTGATATGCATATTTCATTTTTTTTAATTCTTTAAAAATATTAAAATTTATTAAATTATTAAAACTATTTATTTCCTACGATATACTCTGATTAAAGTATACGTAATGTGTAGCGCTTGTAAAATTAACTTATTGTTAAAGTTTATCGTCGGAATAACTTATCTATTTGCTGTCGTGAAGTAAATGGTGAGTAACGAAAGAATGTTTGTAAAAAATAATGGCTTTAATTTTTTTTTATTTTTTCCACTGCAACAAGCTCAACGCTTCCAGAAGTGTTTTATACAACAAGACATATAAAGTCATTAGAGAAATAAGACAACAATAAATTAAAACTAAGCAACAAAATATCTCGCCAAAATGTCTTTCGTATTTATAACTAGTATTGACAGCTTATTTCCTCTGCTATATCAAAGCTATTCACGCGATGCTCTTTCCAAGTTCTGTGCACCCAATATTAATGTTGATTTGAAATAAACGTACATTTAAGCAAAAAATTCAATTTGAGAGTAATGCAATCCTGTAGTTAATTATTTAAGGCCTGAAAATCCAGTATTTCTGTCTATGTCTATGTCTATCTTGTTTAATATTAGTGAAAGTATCTAGTGTATAATACATTTAGGTAATTGGAAAACGAAGAAAATGAGTTTACGCGTGTCAGTTCCTGCAATAACGGTGTCTTATTTTTGTTAGTTGCTGTCTGTGCTGCATATGCTTATAATGATAACCAAATTTTGTCTACATCCATCCGTAATATACTCGATAAATGCAAACCATTTGATTATTTAGTAACGTGCGTTAGTCAGATTGTTTTACAATTTGATTTTCTTAATGGCTAAATTTTGTAATTTTTGTGAATTTTGGTGTCTGTTTTGAAACTGATCATTTTCTTAACTCTGCTCTCTCTTTCTCTTCTCTGCTCTGTGGGGAGGCTGTGTCTTTTCAATGTGGCAATCAATCTCTGAAATACATATTTCACTAGCAATAGCTTCATTTTTTTGTATTCGGTGGCTTTCAAAGATTCCTTTTCATATATTTCAATACCACAATAGCGATGTTTGTGCCGTATGGCGGGTGAAAAGGTATCCTAGTACATCCAGTCGGTGCTGTTATCAGTTACGTCCTTTGAAGGTCGTTGTGCACAATACTTATTACTATGTTCATAGTATTTCTAAATTTTCTTTTGTTTGAATATTTCGGCCAGTTTAGAGAGGGTTGTTTCAATATCCCAGCCAATATAGATTTGAATATTGTCCAATCACCCCAAGGCTTTACTTTCTGCTTTTTAAATTTTGCTTTTGGCGTTGTCTGTGATATGTAGGTTTTATATTCTCAGATCCCCTGTCAAAACTCTGTTTTGTTTAGTTCCACCATTTGTTCTCTCGTTTAGAGTAAACCCATTTTTTTCTGGGGACCATAAGCCGCTGAACATTGAATGGTACTAATCTGAAAATACCACTTTGAATGTTCCATGTTCACCTCCATATGCATACCGTCGTTTGGGATGGATCAAAATTGTACTGTTTATTGGTGTAAATATTGAGTTGTGCTCAACAATTTGCTAGGCAAATTAATACCAATCCTACCGCATACACAAATTGAAATGTCGATCGTCTTATTGAGACCAGACCATCTTGCATTAAAGGACAATGGTGGGATAAAAGAAACTAATTGAATTTTTTTGGTTTAAAACTTATTTTAACACTCTTGACACGTTTAAGCAAAACGATCGACTGTAGAAGGATTGATCACCGAGCACATGGAGCGCTTTATAATATCCTGGTTTTACTCAACTTTCAAGAAACACTTGTTGAGAAACGTTATTTTTAACTGCAATTGTATTCTTTTAATTAAAATTATCTGAATGATGCTTTTCTGGACTTTCATTTCAGTTTTTATTTTTAAAAAGGTGAACAATGCATAAAAGTTTAAATAATGCATTTGATGTAGTTATAGTTTTTTTTAAAATATTTTTCATCGCTGCGTTCTATATTATTATGTGCATAGTCACCACCACCCATTTTTTCATCAAGCTTTTAACACATTTAATTTAAAAGGTGTATGTTTACTTATTTTAAAAAGTGGTTAATATGGTGGCTGATTTATGCCATTTCGTTTTTTCGTTATTTATTTCGCCGCGAAATAACGCCAAGCGAAAAGACGAAATAACGAAAAAACGCCACGCGAAAAGACGAAATAACGAAAAAACGCCACGCGAAAAGACGAAATAACGAAAGAACGCCACGCGAAATAACGAAATAACGCTATTTTTGCGCGAAATAACGAAAAGTCGCCGTGCAATAAAACGCCAATTTAACTGTACAAAATAGCGTTCTTTCTAGTTTCGCCTGGCGTTTTTTCGTTATTTCGCTTGGCGTCTTTTCGTTATTTCGCTCGGCGTCTTTTCGCTCGGCGTTATTTCGTTATTTCGCCTGGCGTTTTTTCGTTGTTTCGCGTGGCGTTTTTTCGTTATTTCGTATTTTCGCGTGGCGTTTTTTCGTTATTTCGTCTTTTCGGGTGGCGTCTTTTCGTTATTTCGCTTGGCGTTTTTTCGTTATTTCGTATTTGCGCGCGGCGTTTTTTCGTTATTTCGTCTTTTCGCGTGGCGTCTTTTTGTTATTTCGCGTGGCGTTTTTTCGTTATTCTGATTTTCGCGTGGCGTTTTTTCGTTATTTCGTCTTTTCGCGTGGCGTCTTTTCGTTATTTCGCTGGGCGTTTTTTCGTTATTTCGTATTTTCGCGTGGCATTTTTTCGTTATTTCGTATTTTCGCGTGGCGTTTTTTCGTTGTTCCGTCTTTTCGCGTGGCGTCTTTTCGTTATTTCGCTTGGCGTTTTTTCGTTATTTCGTCTTTTCGCGTGGCGTCTTTTCGTTATTTCGCTTGGCGTCTTTTCGCTCGGCGTTTTTTCGTTATTTAGCGTGGCGTTATTTCGCTTGGCGTCTTTTCGTTTTTTTCGCTTGGCGTCTCTTCGCTCGGAATGCATGTTTCTGGCAATGACTCAAAGTGCAATGCACAAGAACCGTAACTCTACCTTCTTTCGTTTTTTAATTATTGCCCTTTGATTTATTTTACAGAGCATTTCTTGTGCGAAGTGTAACTGTCACCATAGGTTCAAATGACTCCAAACTTGGTATGCATGTTTCTTGCAATGACTCGAAGTGCACTGCACAAGAACCGTAACTCTACCTTGTTCAATTTTGAATTAATTTTCTTTGATTTTTATAGAGCATTTCTTGTTAGGAGCGTAACAAGGTCACAATATGTTCAAATGACTCCAAACTTGGTATGCATGTTTCATAAAAGCAGTATTAGGTATGCTTTGCGACAATATTGCTCATATTTTGTCCCATTAATGTCATTAAATTATTCCCATTTGATTGACTTTATAGAGCATTTCTTGTCATTCTTTTAAATTATTCCCTTGATTGATTTTAGTGCCTTTCTTGCCAAAGACTTAACTTGTTGTGCATGTTTCTTGCCATCAGACAATTAAAAGGTTATTTTGTATGTGAATTTTGTGCAAATACATTGCTAATAACTGTAGATCAATAAACTAACAAAAATTTCGTTAGGCGACACATCTGACTCGCGGATTTCTAGTTTATTTTATTTGTTAATCAACTCAAACCAACAAATGTTTTTGTTGTTGGGATTTGGTTGGAATTCAGGCACCTATCAATCACATCCCACCTGTATTTCTTTTTTTGACTTTCATTTCTCAAAACTCGCACCAATCAAAACTTTTTGGTGGTGGAGGTTGGGAAAAATCATTGGTACCGCCTCTGCCCTTCCATTTCTATCCCCCGCCGCGTAGCGGGATGGGGGTATAGGAATTGTCTTCGTTTGTCCGTCTGTCTGTCCTTCCCTCCTTCCGTCCGTGAATAGTTGTTTTTACCCATATGCCCAGCTATACTGTTGCTACACTTTGCGCATGTCAACCGGAAGGCGAAAAGACGAAAAAACGCCAAGCGAAATAACGCCACGCGAAATTACGAAAAAACGCCAAGCGAAAAGATGCCAAGCGAAATAACGAAAAGACGCCACGCGAAAAGACGAAATAACGAAACAACGCCACGCGAAAATACGAAAAAACTCCAAGCGAAATAACGAAAAGACGCCACGCGAAAAGACGAAATAACGAAAAAACGCCAAGCGAAAATACGAAATAACGAAAAAACGCCAAGCGAAATAACGAAAAGACGCCACGCGAAAAGACGAAATAACGAAAAAACGCCTCGCGAAAATACGAAATAACGAAAAAACGCCACGCGAAACAACGAAAAAACGCCAGGCGAAATAACGAAATAACGCCGAGCGAAAAGACGCCGAGCGAAATAACGAAAAGACGCCAAGCGAAATAACGAAAAAACGCCAGGCGAAACTAGAAAGAACGCTATTTTGTGCAGTTAAATTGGCGTTTTTTCGCACGGCGACCTGTCGTTATTTCGCGCAAAAATAGCGTTTTTTCGTTATTTCGCGTGGCGTTCTTTCGTTATTTCGTCTTTTCGCGTGGCGTTTTTTCGTTATTTCGTCTTTTCGCTTGGCGTTATTTCGCGGCGAAATAACGAAAAAACGAAATGGCATAAATCAGCCACCATAGGTTAAAGAGAAAATTCCAATGATCATATTGCACAATGGTAATATGCTTTACATACTTTACAATCAAAAGAAATGTCACAATATAAATCCGCAAGAGGTCGGGTTTGTTGAATATTAAGGAATTGCCATACTATATATACAGAAGAGTATTTATTTGTGGCTGGATTAAGAATATTGAACACTGTGAGCTATGTGTTCGTTCATTCTAACTCGACTATATAGAAAGCCTATTCGCACATAACGGATACTGCACATTATGATAGAAAAGATGAAAAGGGAACTTTGAAAGCCACCGAACACGACAAATATAAAAATATATTGCAGGCTCGGTTTGATTGAGCCTGTTCATGGACAGTAATGGAAGTGCATATTACTGCCCACGCTGCCTAGCCCCGGGTTGAGCGCAACTCAGTGCCGATGATGTTTGAACTGAGATATAGTGTCATCTCATAAACCCCCTTCCCACTTTATTCATTACGGAAAAAGCATCTAATACGAGTAACACTACCAAAAGGTCAATTTTGTAAAACAAAGTAAAAACTCATGCAAGGTACTTCTATTAAAGCAACGATGAAAAGATGGGAAATCCGCAGGCGGTATACATGAAGACATTTTTTCCGAAACGATGAATAGGTAGAACGCGCCGATCCGGCATTCATAACTGGATAATAATGTTTTCTAAGTTAAATCTGTCCTGCATTTGTTTTATAAAGAAAAAAACTGCTCAATATTTGTTGTTTATTTATTACTTAACTACAATAATCTAACGGTAAAATTATATATCTACAAATAACATTGTATGTACATGCATATTAACATATAGCACCGAATCACAAGCAAAAATCACAAATATATATAAATATTTATTGACGAAATGACGGAATCACCTCACAGGGTCAGTTCCATATTGCAGCGATATCTCACAGAAAAACAAATGACATCATTAAAAGTAACACATTTTAAACCAGTTGTGTACAATGTACTCCATCAAACCGTTTTATGAATGAATTGGGATAATAGCATTTTCTGAAAATAGTTTTGTTTTATCATAAGTGTTTATGTGCAAATCTTAAAGTACATGAAAAAGGACCTTTGAAAGTCACCAAACACGAAATATATGAAAACAACTCCAGGCTCGGGTTAAGCGCAACAATATTTACACCAAATAACAGTACAGTTTAGATCCATCCCAAACGATGGTATGCATATGACCGCGAACATGGAATTTTCAATGCGGTATTTTTAGATCAATACCATTCCATGTTCAGCGGCGTATGGTCCCCAAAGGTAAAACTTAATTTAGGAAATTATGCAAACCGCAATTTAATTTTTGAATATTTTATCAAATGCCCTTGAGAATCAACAAAATGTCTTTAAGAACTAGCAAGCAATGCAAGCCTGGATAAACATTGTGAATGGAGGCATTGGGGAGACAACGTGGATTACAGTTCAGGTTTAAAACAAATATTTCGACCATGTGTTCTAGCCAAGTGGCATTTGTACTGAAAATATAACATCTAATATGTTTTTTTGAATTTCAGAATTTTTGCATTTTGTGAACTGAAATATTTAAGATAAATATGCCTCCGCCGTGCTCTTTCTTGCTTTAAGCATGGTTTAAAAGAAACGACTGGAAGCGCACAATAAATTTTAACATAAACCATTAACAATCGTTGTTATAGTGACATTAGATGTAGTGGCCGATTAGACACTTCAATCGCTTTTGTATTGGGGCAAGTGTGAGGTTGGTGCACCCTAGAACCTGGTTAAAATCGCCAGTGGCAAACTGTTTTGCCACTGACCGTTCGAAGGCGGTAACCCCTCGCGTTTGTGGCGTCTATTTTGGAAATGATAATTATAATACCCTGCTCTCTTCTTCTCTCTACTTTTTGGCTGTGTGGGATGTTGTGTCTGCTGGATGTGGGCATTCCTGATATGCATATTTCACTTGTTTACTAAACATCGGTTCATTTCCATTCAGATATTTAGTTCAGTGTGATGCGATGTCGTTCTACTTTGGTATACATGCTATTCATTCAGCATAATAGGGTAATGTGTAATGACAATAAATACAAAAAAAAACCTTTATCCGAAAACACTCTAAAATAGCACAGCTTTCTTCAAATATATGAATACATATTTCTATAAAATATAAACATATCAAGACATACAATTAATAAAGGAGTTATTGAAACAATATCGACGGTTTGTATTTAGTTTAGTGTTATTTTCAGTTTATTAAATGTAATAAGAGGGTATCTAGTCTTGCTGATGTAGCATAGATATGATGTGTGATGCATTTATTAATATATATATAATAGGTGTGCAATGAATCTGGTCTGCGTTATTTAACAAGAACTGAACATTTAAAACTGATAAAACATTCTGCTTTGATACAATGAGGGCTAATCATTGTAAATGGCTGTCATTTGCACACTCGGTAAACGATAAAGTCTTCTTCAAAGGTACAATAAACATGAAGTATGTAAATAGATGGACAGTTTGAAATAGACTTTCTAGGATAGTATTTGTAATGCACATCATTGCACATGTATCTACGATTCTAAATCATGTCCGTTGTGCTTGTAATTTTCGTAACGATCTTCATAGGAATTGAACAAACATTGACTCTTAAACACGTCATGACTCTCCCATCCAAACAACTACCGCAGCAACAACCGAACAAGATCATTCATACAATTCTTGTTCATCGGTTACTGAATTAGTTTTCTACGAATACTCTTCCTATTGCTAAGACTGTAGTATTGAGCTGCAAACTTTCGTTCCGGGTTCACTGTCCGAGGTTATAAAACTGAGCATGGAAACCAGTCTCAAATCTCAAGCATCTGATTGGCTGAAATGGCGACCAGTCGCCATTTCAGCCAATAAGATGCTTGAGATTTGAGACTGGTTTCCAAACTCAGTTTTATAACCTTGGGACCACGTTTCTTTTCCTCTGGGCGAGTAAGTATTGACGAGAAGCTATCTCTGTCCCACGTCAGGATTAACTAAAATAAGTAAAATTAATTATTTAATAGTTTGAATGTGAAGTACCACTCAATCGGTGTTTGTTATGGTAAGAAATTCGTTTTACTTTAAAAGTCACATATCTCATAGTTAAAAAAAAACATTTTTGTTGTAATCTTACCTTTATATGATTTAGACACTTCCATGGTGCACATTCTGGTCTGAAATACATATTAAAATGCAGGGTGACAATACTGAACTGCTGATATTGTGTAATTCTTATTATGTTGAGATATTGTAGGCCTAAACAAAAAACTAAATAAAGTTAAGTAAAGCCTTTGGGGTTACAAATTGCAACATTTGTTGTTATACTATTACATGCATGACGCCTAGCTCAATCTTATTAGCAAGTATCTGTTAGTAGGTTTGGGGTGATTTTAGTTTCATTTGCATTAAAATATGTTAATGGACAGGTTTGAGTATGTTCATCGAGACAACGTATAATTGCTTGTTGCTTTTCGCTTTATCGAGATGGTATGCTGTACTTTTGGCATAATAATATGACATTTGCAGATAGGTGGATATTTCAATTTTCTAATGCTTCTTCATTTTAAGGTCAGTTTGTTTAATAAACGAATTCAAGTAACATTAGTTTCCTTCCTTCTGATCAATCTTCAGAAATGGTTGAGGTAACAGTCTCTTATATCTCGAGATTAGGGGAAAACAACTCTGGATAGATATGGCTTGTCTCTTGTTGCGATCTCATTTTCTTTAACTGTTTGCGGTCTCTTTTTTGAAAATGACCATTTTAAAAATTATCTTATCTTTTCCTCTCTACTTTTTGGTTGAATAGATAAAACTTAAACTTTAAATGCCATCATTGACGACAAATATGAAAACCTTGCATGATCGGTTTAATGTTCATGGGCAGTAATGGAAATGCATATTACTGCCCACGCCGCCTAGCCCCGGGTTGAGCGCAGCTCAATATTTTCACCAATAATCAGTACAGGTAGGCTGTTTCTTTTGGATGTGTCCATTCTTAATATGCAAATTTCACATTTTCGTCAATCCCAAAAAGTCATATTGCTCTTGCTATTAACATTAACAATTTTTCGGGGATTCAACCCTCTGACAATTATTTAAAAGGAGCTTTATATCACTATCCCGAATTGACATTCTTGTTTAATTGTATTATAAAATGTAAATTGAACTATAACTGTGTGGAGTTACTTTTTTAGTATGAAAGTTTTATACAGAAATGTATTTCATTGTCTTTAGTTATGCTATTATACCCTGTTTCTGACGTTGATGTTGGTTCGGACGGTTCTGTGGTTTAAAGGCATCACCGGACGTGCATTAGAATCTCTCCATTCTTGATAAGGGATACGTCGTAGATCTTCCATCTGCAATAGTATGATATAAATAAAAGTTTAAGATATTTAGATTTAAAAATGAGCAACAAATGGGTTTGCAAAAACTACTCTAGGGGACACACCAATCACTGAATTAATCTGTGCGATACATTGTTGTTCTCCCGGCACAATTGGTAACGTAAACGGATTTTCTTGGCTCTTTCTTGGCCATACGGTACCGGTTAAAATCCAGGTGTGAGCAGTACTATATAAATTTGGCACACTTCAATAATACAGAACTTGAAACGGAAAAAACACTTAACGGAAATGTCCCTAAGATCATTAACAAAAAGATGAAAAAAAAGTCTGTGTGGTTGATGGGAAGTACTAGGCTGGAGGTTATAAAACTGAGATTGGAAACCAGTCTAAAATCTCAAGCATCTGATAGGCTGAAATGGCGTCCAGCTCAGTTTTATAACATAGGGAACTGGAAACGCATATACGTATTACTGCCGACGCCTACGGTTTAGTGCATATCAACATCTGCACATTCATTCCATACGACGGTGTTTGAATATGGCAGTGATCACTTAAATTTCAAGGCAGTATTTTCAGTAAAATACCATTTTTATCAGCGATTTATTGCCCGAAGATAAATGAATGGGTGTGCCCTAAACAAGATAAGAAACTGGTTAGAAAAGTACGGACTAGAAGTGTGACAACGCATCTGAGAACATAAATTTGGTGTATCACAAGAAACCCCTCCGCAGTTTGGCATTGGTGTGATCAAACAATATTGAAAAATATTCTATCTGCAATAAATCATTGATTCAGAATAGTAAAGAGTAAAAAGAATATTTATTGGTATAACATATCAGTACTGGAACAATGAGCACTACGATATTTATTTCGGAACATTCAGAATACGATATACCTGTTTGTATGAAATATATATAGGTTTATTCAACAAAATCCAAGTGACTGTTTCGCGGCAGCCAGGCTGCGTCAATGAACCGCTATATGTCATATATTGTTCTGTTCGAGGTAATAGTTTCTCTATAGGCAATCCATTCAATTCTGTACAAGTGTCTGTAAAATAAACAAGAAATATCTTTAAAAAAGATAAACGGCGTTGAGTGAAAATACATGTATTTATATATACACGTATATAAGAAAGAAAGAAAAACAGAGAGGCGAAGCAGACACAGTTTAGTTATTTTATTTTACTTGTTATAGCTGTTGACGAACCCTCCCTGCCTTCTTAGTATGACCTAGAGATTAAGCGACCGAATCATGACAACTCATAAATTCATTGAAAGTGTCTTTAAAAAAATGTTCAAGCTGTTGCAACAATTTCATACAGTGATAACAAGTCGATTAAAGAAGCAATGTCTTACATTAATTAAGTCTTGATCTACATTTATTCAGTTTCAATAAAATACCTCTTGTAGAGTTAGAACTCAAGATGAATAAATGTCCTTGAAATTTAATAAAAATAAATACAAACAGCCTGTTACAAGAGCGAAATCTACCAACTTTTACGTAAATTAACTTTAAAAAAAGTGTCCGTCCCGAGTATTGAACTCGGGGCCTCCGCTCGAGAGGCGAGAGTGTCATCCACTACACTACAATGAACTTGTTTTTTGTACTTGAAATTAACAATCAGTATCAAAGGAACTAGAAAGGAACCAGTAAGAACTAGAAATATCTACACTTCTCTTTCGTTTTACACTGTGTAAACTTGTATGCAAGTGTTTACCTGACACCCAAGAATATTCCATATAAAATTGTATTTAAGCCATCAATGTTGACTTAACTGGTTATTTAAATCGTAAATACGTTTGTTTTTGTTTTTCTATAATACAACACCCACTAACAACCAATCGAAATAATCTATTTGATTTTTCCGCTGCATAATAATAAAAATCCCACTAGATACCTCTCCACCCTGCTAGATGCCTCTCTAGTGTAAATAGCTACCAATCGAAATAGTTTATTTCATTTTCCCTCTGCATAATAAGAGAATATGAGTATTATTTACAACATTTCATTGGTCGAAAAACTAGGTCAAAAGTGAGCTTAGACAGCTAACGCCGAAAAAAATCATTTCTAAATCATTCATCATCTTGAAGTGACGTACACAATGATCGCTAGTAGGTTAAGTGTATGCTTTATTGGAGACATATATCTTTCGCAAACTATAATAATATAGCGTATTTTAAGGATTGTGCTTTACAAAAGTATACTTCGTTTTTAAGTAATGTTTAAGATTGTGGTTCGTTATTAGAAAGAAAAGTATATTCAAGATTGAAATACCTTGCCCATCTATGAGATGAAATTTTTGTCTTATTATGTCAAATGCTGAATTTTCGTATTCTCCAACCTGAAAGAAAACAGAGAAATAAATAGATATGTAAAAAATAACTTACGTATCTTTTGTGTTCCTTTTAATACAATGAATTGTATTTGTTTCTTTAACAGGTAGAAAGCAAACCATTAAAATCCCATAGGCATTTTGATAAAAATACTCTTTTCGGGTTTGCGATATCACTTCGACAAAATAAAAAATAACGAGTGTACACAATTAAGAACAATACCACTAGGCCTAATAATTGATTAAAAACTTAATTACAGTTAGTTTAATTTGATTTTTCAAATGATTGTTTTGCTCTCAGAAGTTTCACTTGTTTTTATTGTAATCATATAAAAAATTCGTAGAACATGGTGGTGCTCACTAAAACCTAGTTGAAACACTGACTTTTTAACCGCCCCGATTTCACTGTTATATTTTGTCTAATTTTGAATAACTGCCTTCCGGTGATGTTAAATACTTTCTCATTTATTTTTAATCTGTTTTGAAAAGCTGATTTGGTGTGGAGTTTTCAAACAGGTATAATTCACTTTATAAGTATTTACAGCGTTAGTATATCGTCGTGCTAATTGACTCAATATTCGTAATAAGTACATCATTTAGTCAGAGAGTAAATAAGATAATGTAATAAAAATAAATGAAATTACCGATAGAAATACGGCGAGTACTGCTATTCCTCTAGGATTAAGCTGAGCCTCTGTGTAATTGTTGTATAGATCCGAGTTGAACGAGAGGAACTGTATCTGTAATACAAATTGACACGATAACGCTAATTTGATTGTGCAGTTTTATTGTTCAGTTCAGATTGACGGGATAGGATGATTCAATTGTGCATTGGTTTGAGTTTATTTAATTTAGATAAATGGTCTAGAGATTGACTTCAATATGAGATAACGGCGGTCTTATCTTCATCAACTTCTAAACAATCCTAGGATCCTAGTCATATCGGGATATCACAAATCGCCGAAGCAATGATGGAAATAATTGTGTTATAAAAGAGTTTTAGAACTTCCTGGTTCCTTTCTCAAAAACAGTGTTGGTTTATCATGTCATGACTAAATGGTGAAACAAAGTTTACATTTAAACTAGCCCTGAATGATGTGTTTACTTAGATCATTCAAATTCAAAGTCTGGAAGAATGACCATTAGCAATTTAAGAATTTAAGGTAGAGAGATGAAAATGCCAATAGCAAAAGAATAAAATCAGAATTCCTAGTTAGTTTTCAAAAATGGTTTATTGAATATTTGACCTTATTGTTCGGGAGTAAGCTAATAAAGTATGTGCTTTAAATATATATAGATTAATCCAATCTAGCCACAAATCCGCTGTGTCCATTACAAAACGTGACGATGATAAAATAATCATGTTAAGGTACTTCATTCTTACTCATAATACAGTTTTACTGATGATGTGAAAATAAAATTATCATTTTTTTAACAATTTTCAAAACTACTGTTATTATATTGTTATAAACAGATGAATATTGATAATTACAGAAGACAATTGTTGAAAAAAAAGAATTTTGTTAGAATAGTAATAAATCCGGGTGTCAAAATAAAGCACTTTCCGCTCAAATATATCAAAAATAATTAATTACAATATCCAGTTCTATATTCCATCTAGGGTCAACAAGTGTTACTTTTTCAAAATAACTTGAAAATATTGCTCTTATAATTCAAAATCCAAACACATCATCCTTTGTCCCATGAGGTCACTCACCCATGCAAAAAGCATGCAAATCATGCTCACTTGTGTTTACCTGTAGGACAGTTTAATCTCTACATGTATAACAATGTAAATCTTGTGTTTGTGCAGTGTTTTGAAATTCATTATAGTCAATGTTTAAAAAGTTATTTTGAAAAAGTAACACTGGTTGGCCCTAGATGGAACATTGAACTGGATATTGTAATTAATTATTTTGGATTTATTTGAGTAGAAAATGCTTTGTTTTGACACCCGGATTAGACAACATAGCAGGTACCACATTTTATTACTTTCTTAACAAAATTCATTTTTTTCAACAATTGTTTCCTGTTATTATCAATATTCATCTGTTTGTAACAATATAATAACAGTTTGTTAGGAAATTGTTGAAAAATGATAATTTAAGTAATTTTCACAGCTCATCATTAGTACAACTGTATTATGTGCAAGTATTAATTACCTTAATTGAACCTCATATGAATATATTGATGAGTTTAAAAAATCTTCTATAATATATGATATTGCAAACAAGGTATCAGTGTACAATTCTGTTTTTTTTATGAAAAGAAATCTTATTATCAAAGAATATCATATGAATGTTATTGTTGTTACAATAGTGATTGGTGGTTTGTTAAAATTGAAATATCTCGCTATATTACATGAGAGATTTTGTGTACGAACCTCACCGGCGAATGCTTTTCCATCAATTCTGTGCTCGGAGCCACTGGTATTCTGTCTACCGTAATGCAGTTTTATTTGGTATAGTCTATATGTGTAGGACAATGGTCCCGAGGACATATTTACATGGATCTCATTAGTTGCATGTAATAATAATGTCAAATCTCGCTTGTTGTTTCGTATCACACCGTTCACCTGCAATAGACATAAAGAAGTGTATTGTTTTCTGTCTAAATCAAGAGTTCCATCGTTTTTCATGTGTGGGCAAAGTGGAAAGTTTATTGATTATGAAGCCAAATGGGACTTCGAAAACATTAAAAACACGATTTTTATAACGTTTCCTAGTTACATAATTCAAGCACTTAACAAATAATTAACATATTACGGTTCGAGTGAATATCCGACTTACAGCCGAGTATATGCCCGCTTTGTTAAAAATGCACTTTGCATATTTTATATTTATATATTTATATTGTTGCCAACTGTCGATTGTATAAGCATTATGAATTAATTTTCAATACAACTTCAAATTGTTTTAGAAATGTGAGGTTTCTGGATTATAAACTCTGTTTCATTTCCCAGCATGAGATATATTTTAACACTGTTTGTACCCAACAGTTTAATATTATTTATTAAGCCTATGGTTATATGTTTCAAACCACAACTCATAAAATCTGTTTTCTTATATGTTCTTGCTTTTTGACATTCAACTTTCCTTTTCCATCTTCACTTACCTTTCTTTTACAATATTTTAATATGTTTATTTTCGAAATAAGAGTTTCTTGATGTGCATATTTAATTTATTTTCGACATTTCGGGTTGAATAAGTTTTTTGTTTGTCTGATTAAGTTGGTGCCAATAGGTGACTGTACCATTGACTGCTTTAAGGTTGTTTTAGTACCCATATGTCATTCGGTCATCGCGCATTGTCAATTATCAGTTTTCTGTTTCGGTAGTGCATCCATTCGCGTTATGTACGCTTGAATGTAAAATCATCCGGAAGAATGTGATAGTTTAATGTCGTGTGATATGACTGTTATCACACTTCTTTACGTTTTAACACCAGCCTTTCAAATAAGGTGTATTAGATGACTGTGCACTGTAAAAATTTACCGTAATTTTAATTATATTTTACGGCGTATTTGTAACGGGCCATACCCGTACCTAAACGTTACGCGTAATAACCGTTTCTCTGGTGCATTTGTTACCGGACAGTAATTGAAGTTTACGGTCAGACCCCTGTTTTTCGAACAGAATAATATCTTTGCACGTAAACGATACCTTTATAAAACATTTACCCAGTTTTTTTATTTCTATTAATTAAAATGGTAACGGTACTAGTGGGAAAATGTGGTACTTCAGGTAATTAAAGTGGATGTTCGGTAATTGTTCGCAGTTCGGTTTTCTTATGTCCCCGCGTTGCATGCTGGGTAGAATATTTTGGCGAACCTCGTGTTTTTTTCTTGAAAAATTATTCATCATTAATATAGCATCAAACAAGTAATAATACAGGTAATTAACCTTACCCAAAGATAAAAACATAACAATGAAATGATCTGTCGAAACATTAATCTTCAATAACGTTAGAAAATGCTTCCGGGTTGTGGGTAAAACCCTGACCAGACCCAGACCAGACCCCGGAAACTAACGATTAGGTACGGAAATCTTCGCTCGTTTCCGACAATACAGTACAAAACATTACCGACATGCGTGCTGCTATTAGCGGTCGTGTTTGTAAATGTATTAATTATTTCCTAATCTTAATTCTGTTCACTTTCAGAAACATGAAATAATAATTTCCGAATTAACTCTACAAAGATTGTTTTACATCTCCAGAATCATATTGTGCTCGACATAACATAGAGTTTATATGAAAAAAGCTCTGATTAATCTTCTGTTTATTGCAATTTTCGCCAAATACTTTCATCACAAGTTATAAAAAAATTTTCAATCACACAAGACGTTTATGTGTTTTATTATTTAAAGACATGTCAGCACAATTATCATTATATCATTCTTTTATGCTGAGTGGTGCGGATTTATACAAATTACACAAAATTTATGTGATATTTTGTAGCACAGCTTAGATCAGTAAATACTCAATACAAACAACAATTATCTTATTTTCTATAATTTTAAAGAATTTCATAGAATAACTTTTAAAAAATTTCATAGAATTTAATTGCGTACCTAATCGATTATAAAATGAATACAATCCAAGAAGTGAATGACGCTTGTTCATGCCCTTTTTATCTAACTTTGCAATTAACACCGTTTTAGGCAAATGTCAATTGGAATTTGATAAAAAAAATCTTATGCTCCCACATCTTATTGATTATTATAGAATAAAATAAGTAGAGTAACATTCATCTTTATTGATTTAGATGATTGTCGGAAACGGGCGATGATTTCCGTACCTAATCGTTAGTTTCCGGGGTCTGGTCTGGGTCTGGGTCTGGTCAGGGTTTTACCCACAACCTGCTTCCGCGAATAGATTAATTACCCCACCCAACAAGTTTTGCCGGTTTTAGCTGAGTTTTGCCAATTTTTCTTTTGCATTGTGTTTTATCTGTAATGTTGGCACAATTATGTTTTCAGGTGTGTGTTGATGTTTATATCAGTTATGTTTTTGCGTGTTTTTCTGTGCATTATTGTACTGATAGGGCTAGGTGAGGCAAGTCCACTCGAAGAACGACAACTGGGCATCACTTTTCCTGTGTTGAAAGCAGAATATGTCAATATGTCAGATACGACAGTCATCTGTAACATTTGTACATTTAAGACTGATAGTGTTTCGAAACTTTTGTCCCACTATAAATTTCACCAGAGTGTTCCAAATGTGATGTTTGACTGTCCTCTTAAAATATGTCCACAGAAATTTGCAAATTTAACTTCTTTGAAAGTGCATGTAACACGGAACCATTCATATCAGCACCAGAATAATATTGCAATTGATATTGATCAAATTAATATTTTAAGCTTTTGTTCAAGACCAGAGTGTGTGCATAAGTCATTTAGTGCATTTGTTGATCTGAAAAAGCACTTGAAACAACATTTACTGAAACATGAAGAAATCACTTGTCCGATCAATGACTGTGTCTCTAAATTTACTGTCAAGTCTTCATTCACTGCCCATTTATCAAGAAGACATGCAGGCATCAGCAATTTTTCATTTAATTTTACAGACCAAGTTAATTTACTGACACATATGCCAAATGTACTACAATCAGTGGATCCTTCCTTGGGTTTAGAAGTTGATCAGATTCAAAATTCAGAAGATATTTTGGGTGATATAGATGAGTACAGTTTTGATGCTACTGCAGAAAATGAAAAACATGTTTGGGACAAAATGGCACTTTTTTATCTAAAACTGCAAGGGAAGTATCTTTTACCATCATCAACTATACAGAGCATTATTGAAGAGTTTGAAGAATGTCATGAAATAAGTCAAGATTTATTGGCAAATAAATTGTGTTTAAAATTAGACTCGCTTGGAGTGGCAGCAGAAATCATTTCTGAAGTGAAAAATGAGTTTTTAGTCAATGATGCATTTGCTAACTGTAATAAAGGACCCTTTAAAACACCAGCAAAGCGCTTTTCATTTTTTTTCATAAAAATTTTGCATTTTGTGATCCAGTTGAAGTGTTTTTAGGCTTTGATGGTGATCAGAAGAGAAAAACTTACCAGTATGTACCAATTTGTCAATCGATAGCAAGTTTGTATCAGCATTATCCAAGTCATTTTAAGTTTTGGAACACTGCAAACAACATGGCCTGTAAAACTGTTCTTCATGATATAAATGATGGAAATGTCTTTGCATCTAATAAATTATTCATTGATACCAAGTCAGTTGCTATAATTTTGTATCAAGATGCATTTGAAGTTGTTAATCCATTAGGGTCTGCAAAGAAAAAACATAAAATGGTTGCTGTTTATTATACATTGGCCAATTTTGAGGTTGAAAAAAGATCCAACATAGATCACATGCAGCTTGTCTTATTATGCCAAGAAAGGAACTTGAAAACCTTTTCTGCCAGGAAAGTGTTTGAAAGGCTTGTTCAAGATTTAAAAGTTTTGGAAGAAACTGGGATTGAAGTTAATGGTGAAATTATCAAAGGAAGCCTTGTGTGTATCTGTGGTGATAACTTAGGTTCTCATACAGTTGGGGGCTATGTTGAGAGTTTCTCTTCAAACTTTTTTTGCAGGTATTGTGAAATTGACCGAAGAGAAACACAGTTACTTACAAGATCATGTCTCAGAACTGTTAACAACTACAACCAGTCTCTTGATTTACTTCAAACTGGTGACTCTGTGAAGGGTATTAAAGAAGACAGTTGTTTTAATAGTATGATGTTTTACCATGTAGCATCTCCTGGGTTACCTCCATGTTTGGGACATGATTTGTTTGAAGGAGTAGTGTCGTATGACATGATGCTTGTTATAAAGTATTTAATAAGAATAAAATGGTTCACTTGTGATCAGTTAAATCACAGGATTCAGTCATGGTCATACACTGGTACAGATAAACTGGATACACCAGCTCCTATCTCAGTTAGTTCAGACAAACTTGGAGGACATGCAATTCAGAACTGGGTTTTTGTAAGGTTGTTTTCCTTATTAATTGTTAACTTTGTCAGAGATCCATGTGATAAAGTCTGGCAAATGTACCTAAACTTAAAATGTATTGTTGAAATACTTACAGCCAAGTCAATAACCCATGGGCAGATCGCCTATGTCAATGTTTGTATTGAAGAATATCTGTCTGATAGAAGCCATCTCTTTCCAGATAATCCTTTGAAACCTAAGCATCATTTTTTAATGCATTATCCTGAACTTACAATTTCATTTGGACCTCTCATACATTTGTGGACAATGCGATTCGAAAGCAAGCACACATATTTTAAAACATGTGCCAGGCATCTTCATAATTTCAAACATTTGGCCAAAACACTGGCCAGCAGGCATCAACTTCTTCAGACATATTCAGACATATTACACTGCCGGTTCCCTTTTTAAACCAAATCTTGTGTGTGAGAAGGTCAGCAGTTTAAATTCAGCTATGTACAGTGAAAATGTGCAATCACTTTTTAATGTACATGGCATGTCAGACAGTGACACTGAGGTGTGTAGTAGTGTAATTTTCAGAAATATAGAGTACAAAGTTGGATATCAGGTAATAATTTCTGGTGAAGAACACAATGAGCTTCTTATTGGCAAAATTCAGCTCATCTTGGTGAAAGATGGTGGGTTATTTCTTATTGTTATTGAATCTCCATACCGTTTTGTGTCTGAAATAGGTGTTTACCAGCAAATATCAAGCCAAAATAAATACTGTTGTGTAAATGTGTTATCATTAAAATGTTTTCAGCCTGTGTCAGTGTATGAGATTAACAGTAGACATTACGCGTCCCTTAAAAGTCTTCAAAACTGATAATGACTACTCCAGACGACCAGTCATGCGTGCCTCATAGTGAATTAAAACATTTTGTTGATCAAATGTTCAAAGATTCTGATGTGAACCATGAAGCAGTGTTCCTAAAACTGCAGGACCTGGGTGTAAATTCTGTTAATGACCTAACATTCCTGGAAGAACCAGACTTAAAAGATGTTTTGAAGCCCATACAGATAAGAAAATTTCTGAAAAATGTGAAAGAACAGAAAAAAGAAGAAACAGGTACGTTATTGTTATTTGATATAATATAATTTCATAAAATAGGGCATAACACATGCTTTTTACACTGTTATTTTTTCATTATTGTATGTTATTTTGTGTATTTGTATCAGTATCCGAAATAAGCAGTAGCAAGAAGCAGTTTTTGCTGCTACTGAAAGTAGTGCATGTTACCTGATTTAAACTCAAGTAGCAAGTACTGCTACTTAACCCTCAGTCAAGACATTTTGAAAATTATTATTTCTTCAAAATCAGAAATTCAGACATGTTTTGCAAACAAAATAAATAAATTAACATCGTAACCTAATCATTTTATGTCACAGTATTTTCTGATTATTAATGATTAGTTCCTTCAAAGGTAATTTTAAAGAAACTTGGAAACGGTTTGAAGTTATTTTTTTTTCTGTATGAAAATGACTGCTACTTGGTGATGAGAGTTTGCTGCCTAGATTTACATCAGGTAGAAAGTACTGGCTACAAGCTTTGTTAATTTCTAACATTAATATTATCATGTACTCAAGCCATGGTGTTTCGATTGGTGTTTAAAATTTTTGTTTGACCCCACATTACAACTTACTTGAAGTTTACATGTATTCAGATTTTATGAGATTTCTATAAAATTCCAATTTTAGGTAAATATTTCACCAAGCCCAGCTTTAATAGTCTATACCTGTCCGTTGAAAAAAAAAACAACAGTAAAAAGAAGTCTGTTTTGTGTTTTAAAGATGATTAAACAGAGGAATTAATAAACTACCAATTGGATTCAATATGTATAACCTAATGTCGCCAATGAGCACATTCTTGGTTTGTGTTTAATTTGAGATTTTTAATGATCAAACACATACAGTTTTGGCAGACAAATTTTAAATTTAACTGTTTAAGTGAACAGTAGGAGTATTTAAGCCTCTTATGTATTATTGCTGTCTGTTGGTAAAGAATTATAGATGTATTTATTTCAGCATGCACGCCTACATGTAGTTCCGGTACATCAGAACAGGGCATCAATTCCAAGAGTGCATCTAGTCCTCACCCACAGTTTAATGTGGATCTGTTCAGTCTTGACAAAGTGCTTCAGCAAATGCCCGAACTCAATGAGACACTACAAAATGGAAACAGACTACCAGCGGAGATGAGAAGAAATTTTGTCAGAGAAGTGGTAAATTCTGTAAGACAGATCATCCATCATTGTCCTAAAAAGGGGTTCGAAGTTATTGCCCACATGGTTGTTAAGAAATATCCCAGTTCCTTTGAAGACTGCATCGATAAGCTCAGAATTGGAACGGGCTATGATTCATTGCTCAAACAATTTGTATCCATAAATGAGAATCTGAATCGCCCATACACTCAACAGAAAGCAGTGTCCAGTGGGTGTGAAACAAAGGAAAACAATGGGACAAAATCAGCAAAGAGAAAAGCTGAACAAGACAGTTTTGGATGTATGAATTGGGGACCTTCCCTCTCCCCAGAAGAAGAAGAAGAGCAAGAACAATTAAGAAAGGAATTAGTAAAAAGCTATGAAGCTGTTGAACCAGACTTGGAACTTGTAATGAGTAACATGCAAAAGACATATCCTCTGCTCAGAAAACACATTAACAGTGAAGTTGCAGTACTTAAACTTCTAGAAGATTGGCCTTTCTTATTAGAAAAAAACATTCTGTTGGCACATTGTCAGCAACGTCTTGATGTTGACCTTAAAAAGCATCTAATAACTTCTTCCTGAATAAAGGAGTGAGGATGCTTCGCTTCTTCATGTCGCGGATTCCTGAAGTTCGACCTTATATCTTGGCTGCCGAGAAGGATAAGGAGGAAGACAATCTGACTGCAATATTGCCGTTGATCATATTATGTCTACAAACAAGTCTGGGAGAAAAGGAGGAAGGACTATTTGCTGTGATAGATGAAAGTATGAAACAAAAAATCAACTTTAGGAGAAATAGATTGCTAGGTTGTCGGTCACCTGATTTATCGAAATCGACTGGGAATTACCGAAATCGGCTTTATAAATTCATTTTTCCCAGTTATTAAAAATTATTTTGTTACTAATTGTGACTATATAATGAATGTTCATTAAAAAAATGATTCAATTCAGAAGTTTGATTTGAACTTGTAAAAATGACCGTAGATATGCGTACTAACATACATTGTATAACGTTGTATTCCACAAACCGAAATCGGCTAGTAAACTTCCTATTTATATCTAAAATATGGAGTAAATCTTAAATAAATTGTTTTAAATCAAAAATATGTTCATACTGACCTCTTTATACATTGTTATTTATTTAATTTTTCGTAAAACTTGCTCAAAAAGTAAGGGAGCAAATATCCAAAAGTGGGTCGCAAAGTGATACAGAACTTAAATTCATTTTCCCATGTTATTTGTTCCTTTTTTATTAATTGAGATTATAAAACGAATGTTCATTAAAAAAAGATGATTAAATTAAGAAATTTCATTTGAAATTGCAAATAATTTTTCTTGTTTATTTATTTGCAGTCTGTTAAGCTCACCAAGTGTTTATGACGAGATTTTGTTGTTGCCTTTCGTCTGTTGGAGTGCATTTGTTTGTAAACAACATCTCCTAAACCTCTTGGTTGATTTTAACCAAACTTCACACAAATGGTCCTTAGGCGACACTCAAAGTTGACTTATTATGTTACTTTCCAATTCAGTAAACACAGTTTTAAATCATTGCATGTTACGGTGACGTGATACTGTCTTATTTCAGGAGATGTCCTCAGACGATTAAATCAGACAGCAATGTGTGGAAAAATCATGGCCGCCATGGCCCAGACTTGTCATGCTGGGTAATTTTATGTTTTCATTTAATTTCGACAAGTTTTAATAGAGCCAGGTCATGTTCGTAGGCCAGTATTCATAAAGGTTTTTAGGGAAATATTGTGGCGAAAGAAAAGTTTGGAACTTCAGTAAAAAATTTCTGTTCAAATTATCTTTCAGTAAATAAATTAAAAATGTCAAATATTGTAACAACTGAACATGGTGCTTTGCAATGTGCTATGTTATAGGTAAAAAATTTACAACACTGTCAGTTCCAAGAAAGTAAGTTAAGGAAAATTTTCCAGCGGCAACATTTCTGCAAAAGGAGCTATGGATACTGTCCCAGGGGTCAAAATTTTGCCCTGGCCCAGGGACCATATTTTTTGCATAGAAATATTAAGAAAAAAAATCAAAATCTTGTCAGCTCAGGTTAACCATAATGGCCATCATCACTTCATATTTAATTAATTAATTACCATGTGCACCATATATATTGCAATTATAATTCTTAAAAATATATAAAAAACAGGTATGTAAATAAAGAACACCTCTTTACTTAGTATCATTACTGTCTGTATTGTGTTGTTGTAAATTATTTAAATGCACTTTCCGTACAGCTGATTATTCATTCTTTTTTAAAATTCAATTTAATAATATACCAAGTTGTTGACAAGCATCTGATTTTTATATCTCAGGAAATAGTGTTCTGGCTGCCAACGAATCCATTCTGGTGGTAGACGGGCAGATCCTAGGACGCTTCAGCAGCTTCCTGTCAGCACTTGCACTACTTTTCGGGAGTTATTACATATTTAACATCCAGTATCCTAAGGAGTCGGCGGGAACTTTGGAGTTCATTCAGAGGTATAACCATATTTTTGTTTAAGTACCTTTAAAGTGACTCGATTCTAATTTCAAAACAAGTGACCACACTTACAACCTACACATGTACAACACAATTTTTCTTATCATGAGCTGATCAGTGTGGCACATAAGAATCGGGCCTGTACTGTATGTGTACTTATATTATTTTTGTGTTAATAGTGATTTGGGCGCTAAAACAAGTGCGCTTATTCATGTCCATGCATTCATTTGTACACTTGAAAAGGGGAAAAGTTGGTATGACCTGAACATTTATGCCTACATTTAATGTAATAATGTCAATGTTTGTTAATAAAGAAATAATAACATTATAATTTTTCCCTCTGATCTGTAAATTTGTAAATAAAAGTCATTAGTACAGTTAATGCACATTATTTTGATTACATTTGTAATTTTGAGTGAAAATCCCAGGTTGTTAGCTTTTTTCTACAAGAGAACTCGCAAATTGTTCAATAATTGGTAGAAGGCTGCGAATGTTTTGAACAACCACTATAAACACATGATAATAAAAAAAATAGATTATTGAATATATGAATGTGTTAAACACTTAACTGGGGGTAAATATTGGACATTTTTTTGTTTTATAGGTGCTGCATGTGTATTAACCCGAGCTCAGGCAGGAATGGGAAAAATGGGAAGAAAAAGAAAACATCGGATGTAAATCCCAAAGTGCTGAGGCTTATTAATGATTTGGCGGACTTCGAGTGGAAAGACGATCGGAAATAGATCATTTAAACAGGACCTATAATGTCAATTCCATGGACTAATTTTGTTTTGTTCCAGATCTGTTGTTGATTTTGTTCATTTGTTTATAATTATGATATTGTACTTGACTGAAATGTTTTTGACCGGTTTTGTCGGACTCGCAAATGTTGCAAGACATTTTGTTCTAAAACAAACATATATGTAAAGTTATTATTCTTTCTATATGTCAGTTTATGTCTTCCCACAAAAATGGATGTTAAGCATAGCTATTAATCTTGTCTCCAGATATTTTTGAGCACAGCTGTGCCCCTTGAAAGTTTTGTTGAAACATGTTCATCTTTGAATGCCAAGTTAGCTTTTAATTTTTATTATTTTGTAATGAAAATTTTTATTTCCTAAATGTTTTGTTCATTTTGTGGTACATTAATTATTTTTAATTAAGTTCACCTTTCAAGAAACAACTTAACCCATAGGGACAAATATATTGATACTTTGTGACATTATCTAGTTGTCTTCAGCAACCACTGTTCGAGTGAATTTTTTCCTATCCCTAGGGTCACATGTTTTATATTTTTGATTATATCCATATTATTACAGTTAAATAATAACTTATCAGCCTCTGTAAGAAACGGCACAGTTTAAAAAAATTAATGTTTAATTCAGTTATAAAGTAATTGAGGCTGTGCTCCATCAGTCAGTTACTCTTGCCATTGCTGTCAACTCAGCAGGTAAGCAGCTCGGGGCCATGTTATCATCTTTTTGAAGACTGTGTGAACAGGTAGTTCTTGTACAAATTACCCTCTTTTTTAAATTTACATTTGTTATTTTTTGTGATGTTTTTGTATTTTTATTTTTTAAGCTCCCGAATGCAATTCGGGAAAGCTTCTAGTCATCTAAAAATAGAACATTATTGTTAACAGTTCAGAGGCCACATTTATTGTTTAATCTTAATGAAACTTTGTCATGTTTTTTTCCCATAAAATAACAGGAGTTCACATCTGGGTTATGTAAGGTATAAATTGGTCACTAGGTACTTTTGCTTCTTTGCCTTAAAATGACCCCCAGGAACTTTTGTTAGTAATTTTGCATAATTGTAGTAATAATTTCAGAATTGTAGTAATTATAGAGAGACATACTATTCAAATAATTATGTGATGCAAGTGAAATGAAACATATGTGAGTTAAAATAGTTGTTTTTATAAATTGTATACAAGACCTTCACACTATCATTGAATGGGTTGCAGCGGGTTATCAGTTTTAAGAAGTATTATTCATAAAGTGCTGATTTTTTTTGTTAGTAAAACTACATTAGGTGTTTTTTGAAATAACATAGTGCTGTTCCTTTGAGAACATTGTTTGAAATACATGTATTTAGCCTAACATTCGTGAACAATTTTGAGGAAAAAAAAATTCTAAAGTCTTAGAAATAATTTATAGAAGCAAACACCTAAAATTATACTTTTCTTGTTCAAATGCAAATAAATGTTTTGGTGGCATTGTTCTTTCCTTTTACTCTTTTTATTTTAATATTTATAAGCATGTATTAAACAAGAATCCTTGGCTGAAACAGCAGTCATCACATGGTAATATAATTTATCATTTGCACAATGGTAGCTTTGATATAGCAAAACATGTCTTTAAATGCAAGTGTTACTTGTATTGGATAAATTTATGGTTATTTGACATTAACAGCCAAGAATACAATTTTACGGTATTTTAATACAATTTTACGGTACTTCAAAATTCACGGGAAAAGTCCCGGCAGCTGGTTTCCAGGACAGTTCCGTAAAGCTACTGATTCCCCGTAACAGTGTTGTCCCGTAAAAATACGGTCATTTAGTAAAGATACGGGAAAACACAGTTACGGGGAACCAGTAACTTTACGGAACTGTCCTGGAAACCAGCTGCCGGGACTTTTCCCGTAAAATGTAACGGTAACTTTTTACAGTGTGTATTTAAATTTGAACATACACTTAAATAGCGTTAGTAAAATTTGTTAATCAAATAGCAGTATTATTACTTGAAACTTCCACTTACCAAAGTTGTTTCTATTTTAAGAGGTTGTAGCTGTGGGTCGTAAAGCAGTGTTTGTGGTAGAATATTTATGGGAGATTGATTCTTTCCCGTTCTACATATCGTCCAGTCTTCATTGTGGTAGCCCCATCTCAGGGGACCTGTTAAATAACGAAACAGTTCCAAGATTATAAAACTAAGCATGGAAACCAGTCTCAAATTTCAAGTATCTGATCGCCAATCTTTCAGCCAATCAGATGATTGAGATTTGAGACTGGTTTCCAAACTCAGTTTTATAACCGTCAACCCAGTTCATACGTTATCGTGATCAAGCCAAATTGTCCAGGGCCCAAGATCATAAAACTAAGTTTTGAGATCAGTCTCAAATCTCAAGGATCTGATTGGCTGAAATGGCGACTGGTCGCCATTTCAGCCAATCAGATGCTTGAGATTTGAGACTGATCTCCAGATTTAGTTTTATGATCTTGGGCACAGATCTGTTTCATGCTATTATGTACATGGACTTTCTCATGAGAAATCAGCCCCTCGAGATCTTCATAGTAATGGAACACATCCCTTTGTGAAGTATAATGATCAGTGATTGATTCCGCACTTGTGAACATAGCCTGAAGAATATAGTCTAAAGAGTATAATGAGAAATAACATTTTTAAAAGTTTAAAGTGCTAACAGTTACTGTAGTAATCACACAATTGAAGCTGGTATCTCACAAAAAACTGAAATTTGATGTCTTTTACCCGTGTTTCTATTTAAGAAATAATTTTATGAAAGCCTATTGTATTATCAATCATCTTTACACCATGATTTTCAATATAGAAAATACAAATCCCTTAATGCACTGATAACAAAATATTTCTGGAAATAGTACTTTCCAATTACACTGACATTTTACATTATTACGTGATTGTGTAAGATACATGTATAAGTGTCTACTGAAATCACAACGTTTATATTGGTATGAATAATAGAACATGTACAAAATCTACAACTCACACGGAAAACAATGACTAACACGTCTAATTAAAAATTAAGAAACATGACTGTGTATCAGCAAAGCTCTAACTTTTGTTTGTGTAAGATAATCATAGTTCGACGCACTGTTAAATCGCGCGGAATGGTATATGTATCACAATGCAAGAAATTGAAAGACAATTGTGTGACGAGAATTCACAACGTTTTTGTGTGTGCGTGACTATGCGCAATAATTGAAATCGTCGTATCAGCTATTCCATTTACAGGGTTTGAAATCAGTATTAACAGCTTTATTACGAAGCGACTTAAAAGCTTGTATATACAATCATCAAGATAGTAATCTGAATAATAGATGCACTATGTTTATTTGCTCTGTTAACTGGAAAACGCACGACAACGGATTTCCTTATTTTACGACAAATAAAGGAACCGAAACACTAAATCTGCCATGTAAATAAGTATAAAATTGAGAAAACACGTATGCACAAAACATATCGTTCTTTAACTTTCACGATGGACGAAAGTGGAGAAGAAATATAACGAAATGGCAATTTTCATATTAATTATTGTACGAACATGTTATAAGAAACCTTCAAGAAAATCAGTGTGCTCCATTCAAGCTCTATACTATGTTGATATAACATTTTTTCCAATCAGAGTTCTATAATACCAACAAAAAACCTGATGAGATATATACATAGATATCCGAAAAACAAATATGATGATACTTGCCGCCTCCTTTGTCAAGACTTAATGGTATACCCTTTACATTTCTGCATAAGAAATATCATGATACTGGATGTATTCCACCAACTGCAAACCAAATTGTTAGAAATCAAATTGGTTACTTTAGCGAAAATATGTATAGCGGTCATTACGGAGAGTTCGAAGCTATAGATTTGCAAAATACCTTTTTCATTTGCACCCCACCACTTCCCCCGACGAGTATTGACAGACGCAATTACCTTTTGCTTCGTCCAAGTCCCTATGCTTAAAGCGATTTTTAATAGCAAAAATCAAAAATGGTACATAGTAACAGCATTTCAAGCTGCTACTTACTACATGTATCAGTAGATGCTGTACTACGAAATAATGGAACATATTCGTGATGATTTGTTCATTGATGACCGAACATAATTTAAAACGATGTAACTTTTCGGAACATGAGAGACGTTTTATTGTCACATGATATAATTAACTGACTCAGACAAAAAGAAATTTCCTTTCAATGAGTTTTGTCTGCGATTCATTAGATTCCGTTAGCCTATGAAACAGGTCATATATCACATATGCTTGTCAACCTGTCTTCCAATCTACTCATGAATGTTAAAAATATTTTGGAAAACAATCAATTGAGAAATTCATGGAATTATTCCTGGAAAATTTACTAGAAAAATAAATTAATCTAAGTATTCAAATTTCGGTCAAATTTAAATCCCGTTACATAGTCTTAGTGCAGCTGGTGGTATATGTGACCTTGAGCTCTGACCGATACCCGTAAATTCGATTCCATAAATATAATGAAAACCCACTGATGTGATCTCGGTATGCGTTAGACATGTAGTATGAAAAAGGTTAATATTTCTTGGTATAAAAAGGTTTTCCCATTTTTTCATTAACTTCCTTTTGAAAACCGGAAGTGTTAAGTTGTGTTGATCGTTGCTGAATCCTCATAAACAAAAAGCGAATCAAGAATACAATATATGACATATGACATTTAAAGAATATGTACATGTACGAAATGTTCAAAGAGAAGACAGTGTTATCGCTGCACGCCATATTATTGAAAATGTTACATCATACTGCCGTTTATGTTTAAGTTAATGTTGAATACAGTAGGCGGCATCGATATTAATAAATATAGTTAATCTGTTTTCGTCTTTCTTCTTTTCAAAGAGTACACGCTCGTGGACGTTCGTTCCAATATAATGGCCAATATAACGTTAATAGACAAATCACACAACAATAAATTACAAATAAGCAACCAATAACGCGCCAAAAAGTCTTCCGTATTTACTACTTGTTATGACAGCTTATTTCCTGCTAATTTCCTGATCGCAGCAAATCATCGGCTATATCAAAGCTATTCATGCCATACTCTTTCCAAAGTTTTGCACCCAATATTTATGTTATTTCCAAATGAACATACATTTAAGCCAAAGAATGCAAATTGAGATTGCGCAATCCTGTATTCATTTATTTTAAAAGTAAAGATGCCAATTTTCTGTCTATGTCTTTCTCATTTAATTTAGTCTAAACGTCGTACACAGATTACTTTTGTGAAATGGGAAAAGGAACAAAACGAGTTTAAGCGTGGTATTTCGTGCCATATGAGTATCTGTAGTTTGGTTAAATACGGAATAAATACTGACTGTCCCGAAGGAGTTTATAATTTTATTCAATCATCCGTATGAGTATAGTTAACCAAATTTCATCCACAAGAATTGGTAATTAACTTGATAGATTCGAAGCAGCTTTATTATTCAGTTTCGTGAATTTGTCAGTTTGAAATTCTATCAGGGTTATTAATAATCGAGTCTTGTTTGGATCGTTCACTAGATTCAGAAATGCAAACTATAACATTGTAACCGTTTTGAATTAATATCTCTTACAAATCAAGTATTTTTCTTGTGGAATAAATGGAACGTAGTTAAGTAAATTCAAGTCAAGAATGTTTTCTTAATGCCCTTTGTAATCGACTTAAGCCAAGCAGAAGTTGTGAGCTATTGTCAGAGAGCGATGAAAATGCTAACTTCCCAATGTCACAGGAAACCATTGCCCAAGGTTATAAAACTGAGCATGGAAACCAGTCGCCATTTCAGCCGATCAGATGCTTGAGATTTGAGACTGGTTTCCAATCTCAGTTTTACAACCTTCAACCCATATTTGGGTATGTAATCTCAGCTTTTCTTATGTAGGAAGATAACAGTTCCCCTGTTGGCATTTATACACCAGATAGTCTCAATACATAACAAAAATCCCGGCTGCTTTAATCTGAAGTGCTAGAAGGTCCGAACTACAAATAGTCATTGATCACTAGGGAAGAAAGACCCTCAGTGTGAGAGCGACATAAAATAGTTTGAATGTAACAAAATGAAACGATAATGGCAATTCTAATTTCAGCTTACCAGACATCCCATCATATCCCCACCATCCGCTCCAATGATCCGAGTCCGGACAATATGATAACACTGAAAAACAAACATCCAGGTAATTATTGAAAGTTGTCTTGTTGTTTTAAGTGAAAATAGAGTGGATTTACGGCACGGGGTTTGAACCTTTGATCGTAAAAGTCAAACTCTACCACGCATTAAATGACGAAACACTTAAATTGCTTCTGTTTTAAAGTAGGCTGGAGATTTCATGATTCTTTCGAAAGACTATGAAGCCCTATTAACAACCACTATAACAGTACGGCATTTTCTTTACTGTTGCACAGAAAAAAATCTCCTCAGATTGTTCGACGATCTTTTTCAGCGTGCAATCTCGTTGTTATTTTTTGGGCACTAATCATGAATAGATCAAGTGTTATTTTCAAACTCAGCAGTGTGTCAAGTGTGGTTATATGTTGGAAACGAGCGTGATAATAAGATAAAATATATGGTGTGGACAAAAATAGTTTGAAGCCTCCGGTATCCAGATATTAATAGTTACGTATAGTTAAATATATAGTTTAACTGAAGCAAAAAATCCAAATATAGATTGCCACGACCGGTAAAAAGGCAGTCTGATCCACGTGTAGTGGTAATTTAATGTCTGCTGTGTATAAAGTAAAATTGAAGCATTTTACTTTCATTCGTTTTCTTTATTGTGGCTGAGTGTGGAGACTTAGGAGACTTGGCTTACATTGATCAGTGTATTTCATTTAAATATAAGTTCCTTTTGGTGCCATTGTTTTTTGTATATAAATTTTATGTTGTATGATTAATTTCAGCGTGTGCTGGGTACATGTTTCTCTACTTATGGCTTTTCTTGCATAAATGAAGATTGAACAGTTTTGTAGGGCCATTTTCCTTGCATGTTTATTACAATATGTGTTAGTTTAAGAGGAATCCCAGTCGTTGAATCATGCAGTCATTTGTTCTTTAGTGCATTCATTACAAACTTCTATTAAAATTACCTTATCTTTAATACACTCACGCTATATTAGACAAATTGCAACGGTATTCAATTTTATAATAAAGTAATGTCTATATATCTCCGCACATACACTTTAATATCTTGTTTTCCTGGCGTTTCAATTCTACAGAGTAAATTAAACATATGGAGAGTGTTTTACATGCTATACTAATAAAAGAAATGTCACGATATAAATACACAGGGGACTAACGGCTTAAAGCTCAAAACATAGTAACGCATATTAGAGAACAATTTGTTCGACATGCAATTAAGCTCATTCTTATTTTACTGTTATTTGGTGAAATTATACTTGCAATAATTGTATAACAAATATTACGTGGAATGAAGTTATCAACAGTATCTGCATATAATGGTTGAAATTATTTTTGAGCCAATGACCATGCAGTATTTTTCAAATATTTCGAACCTTAATTCTCATAAAGTCGCGCGTCTGAAATGTGTTTATTATAGGTCGATTTCCTCCATAATATTGTTCGAACATTTATTGATAAACATGTATAGTTCGTGAACGATCTTCTACAGTGGTCAAGGAGGCGTGAATTAAGTCTGAAGAAAAGAAAACCATTTAAATATTTTAGCTCTTGAGATTTTTGGCTTATGATTATCTTCTTAAATTGCTTAATCATTTATTTCATAGATACGTCTGTTATCTCATTGGCGGCCAGTTAAGATCCAGATCACCAATAAAATCAATGTCATCTGATCAGTATTTGCACTTTCCCTTTTTTGTCACAAAGTGAATCTAACAGTGAGAATTGTAGATCGTGATCAGACTTCACGGATGAGCCCCTTGATCCGGATATAAACTATTTTGCCATGCTATAAAAGATTTATTTATGAAGTAACGGGCAAAATGGAACTTTCACGGATGAACCCTTGTTTCTCAACCCATGGAAAGACTGTTACACAGGTTGTTTTTTTCCTTAGATTCAGTTATGTTCACATGGTGTTTTCAGAAAAATGAATGGCATAATTCACTTTCTAAAATATTCTCTCAGTACATGTCTACGGGCCATTGAATAACAAAGCTACTTTCAGTTTGACTATTGATTTTGTGCATACCCATATATGGTAATTTAGGCGGCTACTGTTTTGTCAGTTACAAAAATAATTTCGACCATTATATACGTTATAGTTTATTTGGAGGCTTGAATGAAAACTAAACGGTCGCCCAGCTGCGCTGGGCCTGACCGTTTAATTTTCATACAAGCCTCCAAGTAAACAATAACCTATACGTACTATTATTTAAATCAATTTGCATAAGAGAAAACTCGTCTTGAATCAACCAGGATGTCGTATAAGGCCAGTGATATATATACGCTTATATTTAACAGGGTGCAGGAACCTTTTCAAGCGCACGCTATAGACATTTTGTATCGATCGTCTTTATTTCTGTTGGTTTTTTTTCGGACAAACTTAAGTGAAAGAAAAATAAAACTCAAAAATCTTTCCATAAACATTATCATAGCTTGAGTCCCTATGTTTTCCTGGATATAGAAAATTTTGTTACACAGCACAAACAGATAATCACACAAAAACTTCTTGACGGATTTCATACATATTTTATGTATACATTATTTGTATTTTTCGGCGTTAGCTGTCTAAGGTCACTTTTGACCTAGTTTTTTGACCAATGAAATGTTGTAAATAATACTCGAATTCTCTTATTATGCAGAGGGAAAATGAAATAAACTATTTCGATTGGTAGCTATTTACACCAGAGAGGCATCTAGCAGGGTGGAGAGGTATCTAGTGGGATTTTTATTATTATGCAGCGGAAAAATCAAATAGATTAATTCGATTGGTTGTTAGTGGGTGTTGTATTGGAGGAAAAACATATTTACGATTTAAGTAACCAGTTAAGTCAATATTGATGGCTTAAATACAATATTATATGGAATATTCTTGGGTGTCAGGTAAACACTTGCATACAATACACAGTGTAAAACGAAAGAGAAGTGTAGATATTCCTAGTTCTTACTGGTTCCTTTCTAGTTCCTTTGATACTGATTGTTAATTTCAAGTACGAAATACATGTTTACTATAGTGTAGTGGCTAACACCCTCGCCTTTCAAGCGGAGGCCCCGGGTGCAATACTCAGGACGGACACTTTTTTTAAAGTTAATATACTTAAAAGTTGGTAGATTTCGCTCCTGTAACAGGCTGTTATTATTTATATTTATTAAATTTCAAGGACATTTATTCATCTTGAATTCTCACTCTACACGAGGTATTTTATTGAAACTGAATATTTTGCTTCAGTATCTTTAATCGACTTGTTATCACTGTATGAAATTGTTGCAACAGCTTCAACATTTTTTTTGAAAGACACTTTCAATAAATTTATGAGTTGTCATGATTCGGTCGCTTAATCTCTAAGTCATACTAAGAAGGCAGGGAGGGTTCGTCGACAGCTATAACAAATAAAATAAAATAACTAAACTGTGTCTGCTTTGCCTCTCTGTATTTCTTTCTTTCTTATAAACATGTATATATAAATCTTTTCCATCAACGCCGTTTATCTTTTTAAAGATATTTCTTGTTAATCATTGTTATGTGTTTTAATGTAAGGTAATTAAAATCTAAAATTAAATATGCTTCGTAATAATAATTAGTACACAAATTTTGTACTGTCTATGTTTTATTTACTATTATTTCAGCTCAGTAGAAAGCGATTTCATGAGAGGAATGTTGAAAGATGATAAAACGGACAATGAAAATGTTGTGTGTGCCAAAAAGTATTCTAAAACCTTCCGCTCATTATGTTCTTAAGAAAGGAAACTTCATACTTTTACCGGGGGACCTAATGCCGCTGCTCCTGGAATGGAATCGTTCTAACTTATATTTTTTCATCGTCATATACATATAACTGTTTGGAATTGATTAAAGCTCGGACAGTGGTTTTAAACTTACCGTCACATGACTTTTGCGTTTAATCACTGTTGTATTGTAAAACTTTTGACTAAAGAATTCCAAAAATATGAGCTTGACAGTGTAATTATTTTTTTCCTAATTAATTATCAAAATAAGTGGTAGAAGATACCTAAAGTAATCGACACTTAGCCTAAGACAATCCAAGCTTTGAAAATACGACGCTGAACTCAATAGGTTTTTCTGCAAAAGGTTTTAACATTGGAATATGGGATATTTCAAATTAAGAATTATTGGAAATAAAAAAAATAATGATAAAGGCGTCGTGTTTTCCAATCTGGAAATACGTATGTTCTGTTTTGTATCTTACGAGTCGCTAGAGAATTAATTTGATATTAAAACAGAAAGTTACAGACTGCCAAGTGTCATCTTATCTCAGGAAATGTAATTCAAGTCATATAATGGCCCAGTGATACAAAAAATAAAGAAAATTGTTCATTTTTATCAATTTACGTAATGCAGATTTTTGATTCGCTAGTTTGTGCAAGCAGATCAAATATCTGTCTTCAGTATTCAAATATTTTAGCTTTTTATCTCAAGTATTAGATGAACATTGCATATTTGATTTCATTGCACATTTGAGATGTCCCAGGTCTACACAGATTACTGGCTGACTTCTGCCTTGTTGTTTATGAGCGGCTACCACGGCAATCATAAATAAAAAATAAAATGTGTTAAATCATGGGAAAGTAGGACTGAGAGAAACAAAAATTCAGTAACAGAATGGCTAAAGCGCCATGGAATAATACCAAATAAAATGGCAGATATTCTGGGGGTAAAGGCAAAATATAGAATGTATAGAGCGCATTTGCAACCTGTAAAAAAGTGAAATCTACATATCACGATAAGAAACTAAATCTATTGTTAATAATTTTGAAAACATGCTTTTATATTTTCATGAATTTAATTTAATAATAATAATAATAATAATAATAATAATAATAATAATAATAATAACAACAACAATGATAATGATAACACTTTTAGATGGTATTCATTCATTGAAAGGTTTGTTTTTTACACATTTTAAGCAATTTATTTTTATTAAGTTAATTTAAGTTAATTATTTAATAAAGAGAAAAAATATTTACCATTGTATATAATGCCATTTCCGTACAGACCATGCGTCTTACAGATGACATGCAGTCAAGAATAGCCCGAGCTGTACCTGTATATATTCTCAGTCTGGCTAATTCAGAATGACTGTTCCACTTTTATAGTCGCGGTAGATAGATAACAAGACAGGGCTTTCGTCAAAAAATGTGAAAATGTGAAACACGCTATCAGCAAATTATACACTCAGAAAACACTGCCACGCTGAGAAAATGGTAATACGTGGTGTAACAGGGTAACATACTGATCATAGCCCCGCAGGAACAATATAATATCCTTGGGGTAGTACTCCTTCTCTATAATACTGTATATTTGCTATAAGAGTACTAGCATGTTTTTATAAATTAAGTAAAATAAGTATTTGATGCTGAGTATAACGTCTACGCCAAACATTCTGAAACTTTAAATGAAATTAGGTGTGTGGAGGCTGTCTGCTGGATTCGGCCATTCCTGATATGCATACTTAACTTTTCTACTAAATATATAATACAACGTGATAAAAGCGTATAATCATACTTCTGGAAAATTAAATGTCAGGCATTTAAACATTTAATTAAATATATCGTCTCAAAACATTGTATGAGTGATAGTTTGTTTTAAGGTACATAAAGATGAATAAAACCCTAACCCTAACCATAACCATAACCACTGACATTTACTAAAGAAAGGGGTAAAAAGTCTCAAAATTGTCATTAGCGCGTATATTCTCTATTAATGAAGATTCATCTCTCCTTAATTAAATATGGATTCTTATGTACTTTTGAACAATTTTATGCGATTCTGCAATAATGCGATTGTTTCGCTGTTAGAAGATGTTTCAACAGCTTAGCCCAATTCGGTTTATTCTCTGTACAGTGATACGTTTGATATTGTGAGTATTGGTTTTACCCTCACATCGAATAAATGCCATTGGCTTACAAACTTTCGAGGGAGTTTTAATTGTAACTTCATAAAAAAGAAGTTAAAAAGTTTTATCTTATAAATGTTAAGAGAATACTCTAATTCCACGAATAAAAACTACATGGTCGGCGTAATTAGTACACCGGTTAAGTGTACATACGTTTATAAAATATCTCAAACTTAAAAAATAATACTCTGCTATCGAATTACGTATTTTCCCTAATCCGAAATTTATCTTTTCTAAGAAAACAAGTTAATGCTTTATTGTATTTCAATCTAGGACTATATTATCTGGATATCTTCCAGTCTACGGAGTAACTTACGAGTCGCTCGGGACCATGTTTGATATTTAACCAGTGCTATAAGCAACCTACGGATGTCGATTTTTCAAGCAGCTAATGTAATATGATATTATATAAAAATCAAAAACAAAATCTAGGGATTTGTCTGAAACTACACTATCTAATATGATTGTACATATAGAATGGATTTTTAGTTAACATATAACTCAGAACGGCCGTGGATACACAATAGGCTACAAACTATATTTGATGAAAACAAAATTTCTCCATCAAGGTATTTCAAGCGGTGCTTTATTGAGATCTAATTAACACACTGAAGAGAAGAAAATTCCATGTCACTTTCTGAAATTTATTCGTAAAATATTCGGTAAATTCCAATAAAAAGCTACCAACACGATATTAAACGCTCCGGATGCTTTTTGGTTAACCCTTTTTACAGTTGACGGCTCTACTTAATTTTGTTAAATGAAATGGTAATGTATTTAACTTCTTCTTGTAATAAAATAAGAATTAGATTTTTTATAATAAAAACTATATTAAACTGAATATACGAACCAATATAAATAAAATCGTTTTTACTTTTTGCGTTATAAAACTTGTTTTACTTAAATGTTTTATTTAAATCTTAATGATCATACATTTACCAAAACTATACTATATACGAGTTACTCAATACTCGTTTATACGAGAAATCACAAATCAAACTTATTTCACATATTTACGTAAATAAATTTACTAATTGCAAACAAACATGGCTGTTTCAAGAGTCTGTTGTTTTATGGGTGTAGCCCCTTCATTATATTATATTTTGCCTAGGAAACATCGGTATACAATAATTGTATTTCAATATAGAACGACATTACATTGATAGCTTCAAGTCTATAATACAGCTAATGAATCGCTGAAGAATGTGTTTTAGATCTGACTTATGCGAAACGCAGCTTGCAAATAACTGGCTTTCCTCATGTTATGTTATTTAGTCTTATTTCAACTCGTGTTTGTTCTCAGACTCCATCTTGTTTAAGGTATTGCGCCCTTTGTCATTGCTTTGCCATAGACTAAAAACAAAAATATAAAAATCTCTAAAACGGCCCAATGCACTTCCATCAAACTTATGCACAAATAAATCCTTTTAGTGTATGATTATTTTGCATACGTTAAGAAAAGTTAGAACAGTAGAGAAAAATAGTTAGACCTAACAAATCACTAAAATTCAATTTGCAATTTATCAAAAAAAAAGGAAGCAACACAAAACAACAATTCAAATGTCAACATGCGTGAAATGATACTGACAACAATATCTAAGGTCCTTTAAAAGAACTTTCAATTGTATAAAAAATCAACATTTTTATTTTTATATCCATTTTCGCGACCAGGAAATTGCATACATTTGTTAGACCAAAGGACCTTAGGTATCGTTGTCAGTTACTCACTACTCAACAAGACATTTAAACTGATGTTTAGTGTTGCTTCGTTTTTGGTTCTAACAATGTTTCTTTACTGTTCTAATTTTTCTTAGCTTATGTAAATTAAAAATATATTAATAACATTGGTTTGTGCAAAATTTGATGGATCTGCATTGAAGCGTTTGCGAGCTTTTTATATTTTTCTTTTTTGTCTATGGCAAAACAACGCCTAAAGGCGCAATACCTTAAAACAATCTCCAAACGATATTTTAAGGCTGTGTCATCTGAATAAGGAAATTTCTGATATGCATATTTTACTTTTTATATTCTTGTTGAGTACATTGTATCATATTGAGCAAAATCAAAATTAAGGAGACAGTCTGCTTTACCTGCAAAAAGCACCAGTTAAACAGAATATTTTTCTTTAGTAAATGTGTGCTTTATCAAGGGATTCAAAACGTTATACACACTTTATATCCGTTTAATTATTTCATTTAATGAGCATTAATTTATTGTAAATTTTGAAAGGATGCCGAATTTACAGCTATTAAAAGCAAATGTAGTCCTTTATCGCATGATTTTGGACTACAGATATGGGGAAAGATTATTTAGAGAGAACCAAAGAAATCTTTATCACTAAAACGATAAGGTTAAACATTTATACCCGGTCATATAGTTACATAAAGGGCTTAATGTCGTAATGCTGTTCACATTTGTATATAAAAATGATTATTTGAATGTATTTAATCGATGGAATCTTCCCCAAGTATTGGCCTTTAAATTATTGCTAACAAAAATTGAAATCAGGAAACTTTATTCCGTCTCGACTGATGACCTTCTCATTATTTAATTATTTTCAAACAATGAGACCATTTCATACTGAAATATCAATTTAATACAAATTTAATATTTGCACCATTTAAACTTATTAAACATAGAACACTGGCCTTCCGTTACTATTTACGACGTCAATTAATATAGAGTGTTTAAAATTGTAGCTTTTCTGTTGTGTATACTGATAATAAAGAAAAGTTATATATATGTTATAAAGAAATCTTACCTGGTTCCAGGAGTACAAGAATTACACCGACTACATAACTGACGTAAATTGGCATTGTTAAACTCGGTATACATGTATTATATCAAAACACAGTCAACGAGATCTTTTAATTTCTCAAGTAGTTTAATTTGTTATTATAGTCCTTTCACAAATTTAACAAATATATTTTTATCCATTTCGGAGAAATATTACCCCAAAATAAATATTTTGTTGCCGATTTATTTTGATCGTGTTGAATATTTTTTAAGATCAAACAACAAAAATTTATATTCTGAAAATTTCCGATTTGCTCTCTACATGTAATACGATTTACTGTTGATTATAGTTGTTTGGCAAGAAATGTCTGTCCAGAGATTACCAGCCAGAATTTCATTAGAATTATTGTTAGATAATGTCTCCGTAGCAATTAGCAAGTTTTGTATCCAATCGTACAGAGCTGAAACATTTCGCCTAATCACAGAGATATTGAAATGTATCATTGTATTGCATACCTATTTGCCCACACTTGACTATATCTCCATTAATTTCGTTCTTTCGATCGATTCCAGGTCAATTGTTTGTATCCAATGAATAAATTTCATAAAGAAAATCTCGTCGATTGAACGAGTAGCATTTTGTTTTTATCTGATTAATGCATCTTATTAGTTATCAAAACTAACAAGTTCCAAAACTGAACTAATCAATTTTAATTTATAGCAGCATATTATACCACAACACTGTTTTTATTACGTTTAAGACAGTAACGTAGAAATAGCGAGTCAAACTTGATTTGCTTTACAATTAAAGCACCTCTATTTGTGGACTTATTTTAACTTTGTTCTGACTGTTCAGCTCTGTTCAGTTCCAATTTCTCATACGGTCTAGCGTTATTGACAAAGCTAAGTACAGTCTGAAAGGTGTTAGTATTACATTTGTTTGCAACAGTTCATACGTTTGTTTAAACTGAAAATGTACAATATTGGATAGCTACTGTTTCGGATTTCCATTGAAGCATGTTCTCCTTAATTTCGTACTCAAAACATAATTGAAAGCTGTAAAACACTTTTTAAATACTGTTTTGTTTGTAATATACACCTATATAGTAGCTTTCGTTTAATTTTCTTCATAGAGGTTTGCAGAAAACGACGGCTTGGTTGGGAGAAAGGGAAAAGAGATATAGCAGTATCCATTTATAAACAGACTCAAGTAAAGCCAGTCAAACTGTGTTTGTTTACTGTGACTTAATACATCCCTAAAAGGTCTTAATAAAACATGTCTTAAACATCTAAGAAGTGATTAAACTTAAAAACAACTGTAGTTACTAACAAATATCACAGCTAACACTTTCTTGAGTATAACAAAACACATATTATGAACATGACATGCGTGCAGTCAGGGCAAACTAGAACGTTCACTATTCTTAAAAGAACGCACTGTAAATTATTAAAGTTACGATCATTATCTGGAGAAAGTTACTTACAAGCAAGTCAATTACACCGATAGTGAGTGTAAAAGAGGAACAGGACTCTTTCTACTGTGGGAAATATTCAGGCAGTTCTCTGTTCAACAAAAGAATCAAAACTAATTTAATTTAACATTTTAGGCTCTTGTTTAGTTTATTCAATGAAGTCGACTTTCTCAAATCAATTTCCAGTTTAGTTTGGATATTTCAGGTGTCATATAGTAACATGTTTATATCTTTATAGTATGTGATTCATTTTCAGTAAAACTCGTAATGTTCTTGTTTGGTTAGCTTTCACAGATAAAATTACATTTGAAAATGCTCACCAGTTACATCATGTGTTTTTTTAACCAATCGATATCCTTGCATGTCACTGCCTGTTATTTTATTTACATTTTATTAAAATATGAATCAGAAAAATGCATATCCTCTATATAAAAACTTCGCAATAAATTGATTTTAGAAAACGAAGATGCTATGAAATAACGCTTAAAGACTTTTCGTAAGTAACGTTAAAGTTAGACTCAAGGTTATATTTTCATGGGCAAATGTTTAACAATAGACTCAGTTTTATAAAAATATTAAGGTAAGACAAAAGTGATCTTTCGCGTATCAGTCGTCTTTCTTATCTATGTGATCACTATAAACCTCATCGAATTGCTATTCGTTGATCAACGGAATGATTGTCAACAGGCAACTGATGTAATAGCATGCTTATTTCAAGAGTTTCTGTCGTTCAGTCTTAACTGGTTTACTATTGGATTTACATTAAATGCATAACCCGAACAAAGACTATTTCCACTCATTAAAGAGTATATGCTCGACATTTGGCCTAGTCTTTTTGGAAAACGTGTTAGTCCAGCATACATATTTCGTTTACCTCCTCTTTACAAAATGCTGCATTATACTTTCTAGCATTTATTAATAAAGAATGTTACATAATACCTGAAAACAATGTACACACTTTTCCATCCTCAGTTCGTTATTGTATTTCTCCGTTCACAGTGTTTTCACGACGTCTAGGTGAAAGGCATTAAGAACATTTTAAAAATCTCTCAAAATATTGTTTCTATAAGAAGTCTAAATTAGACTTCATCAGGAATACGTTGAAAGATATAACGCTTGAAACAATCAAGCTTACTGTTTGAGATCATTAATCTAGACGACTTGATTACGAGAATAAGGTAATAGAGCCTGATCAGCAGAGAAAATTGCTCATTAAGAGGATTATTAAAGAGATAACAAATTGTTTAAGTGCACTGGATGCCTCAGAAATTAATCATGCTTACGACAATGAAAAGTGTAAAATTAAAACGAGGGCAGTTAAGAATAAAATTGCACATGTCCCCTGATTGTGTGTACTCATTAGAGAAATGGGAAAATCGCTTAACTACATTCTCTTTGAAGATATTATGTACCATTCAATTACACATAAAATTTGTACGTGTAGGCATCAAATAGTATTCCAATTTACCCAATACTTCTGTTGAACACACACTATTTTGAATTATTTTTGAAATGTTCTTCACCTTTCAACTATAAGTGTTTCGTTTAAATTAAAGAAAATAAACGGCAATATTAATTTCCCTCGATGGCCTTATTTGTTAAAAGAATTGTATAACATATGTGTATTGTATATATTGATTTCATTCAATATTGTATATATTGATTTCATTCAATATATTAAATCTCTCTCTCTCTTTCTTCGATATTGAGTATTTTATTTGTTAAAACAAATTTTTACAATACTGAACAAAAATGTAAAGATTAAAAAAATACTATATGTCAACTTCTTTCTAAAGTTAAATATGAAATGCTACAAGCATTATATACTACGACACTCTTCATGTTTGGTGAAAAAAAACTATCTACAGATGTTCATTTTGCTTACATCTTTGTTTGCCAGCTGTGACAGGGTTTTAAGAGTTTATGAAATAGATGAAAAGGGAACTTAGAAAACCACTGAACACGACAAATATAAAAATATTGCAGGCTCGGTTTGATTGAGCCTGTTTATGGACAGTAATGGAAATGCGTATTACTGCCCATGCCGCCTAGAAACGAGTTGAGCGCAACTCAACATTTACACCAATAAACAGTACAATCTTGATCAACCCCAAACGATGGTATGCATATAATAGCGGCTAACATGGAACCTTCAATGCGGTATTTTCAGATAAATACCATTCCATGTTCAGCGGCCTTTGTTCCCCTTATAAATAATGGGTTTGTCGTAAACGAGAAAACAATCGGCGGAACTAAACAAAATAGAATTTTGACAGGGTATCTGATAATACAAATCCTCCATATCACAGACAATGCCAAAGTTAAAATTTAAAAAGCAGGAAGTTTAAAATTTAAATAGCAGCGCAATTAGTTTCTTTTTCTTCTGCCATCGTATAATTATTTAATGAACTCGAGGTGTTCCGGTCGCAAAGAGGTCTTCAAGTACCAAATTCGCTTCACAATGTCCTTATGTTTTAAGCTTGTGATCCTGTTGCATGCAACATTGTGGAGTAAATGGGTGTGTTGAAGTTAAAACGTATTGTTACTTACGTGTTGTACGTATTGTTCTAAGAGGCATGAGTGGGGCTAGTGCACAATAGAACATGTTTTTTACCCCAAAGGCAGAATGCTTTGGCTCTGACCAATTCGAGGTTGTAACCACTCGGTTCCATTTTTCGTAAATTGTTTGTAGTCTCATTTTGAAAATTTTCTAATTTTTAACATGCTCTTTTTCCTGTCTACTTTTTGGCTGTGTTATGAGGCTGTGGTTTCTCATTGTGATCTTTTCCTGCATTTATCACTTTCAACTAGTTACTCCTGTTGTACGTGTAATAAGCTTAGTTTTACTGTTTATAGAAAATGCAATCTTTCGGCAAACAAAACAGTCGCAAAATCTAGCAGATGCGAGTTCTATCCAATAATCATGTGATAATCTAATATCGCTGATTGTATTACTTTAGTGATCATTTTGTCTGTCAGATGTAATTCATGAAAATTTCAAATTATAGAAGATTATGTTTTCCTAAACAATTCCTAAACAATTGCATATTGTCCAGAAGCTCAAAAATATCTGCCGTAGTTTTGATTATCTGCTCAGTTAAACAATGAGGGTTTATGATTTAGTAAAACCATTATAGTCAAACAATTGTATTTATTAGTTTTGTTTTGTTGCAATAATGGTATTTTGGGGGCAAACATAGATTACGATTTATTCTTCCCATATTAAGAATTCCTTCCTGCTTCGAATTTTGTTGAAATATGCATTATCTATATCCTCTACTATTGCCTGTCACTATTTTGTTTTCAGCAAAAAACCCAGACGATACGCAGCTGATAATAGACTTGCGTATGCATCCCTTTAAAAGTAATACATTGAAGGTTACATTCTAACATTGAAATGCACAGATACAAGGTAAAATCACGGGAATAACCGACAGGTAGCCAACAACACTTTGTAATCGATCAGTTGACGATTGATTAGAAATCACCAAAAAATTGTGCCCACATTCAAATCTTCACAAATGTACATGAATCATGTATGTCAATTTTATATTTGTATAATACAACAATTGCACTAGGTTTTCGTTGTGTGTGATATTAATTATCGGCGTCATAAATATAATTATGGTCTCTCTTATTGTTTGTGTGGGGGCTATGAAATCTAGGCGTGAATCTCTCCCTGGAATGCTAAAAAACCAGCAGACAATTTTCAATGATACGACAATTATCGCATTGTATATGTGTCTGCATAGGAAAGCTACAATAGATAGTGAATAGTGAAATTAGTGATTATGTGGTACATGTAACGACTTCTCCTGTTATTGCCACATTTTTCTAACGTAATTTACCTATAGTCAGTTTGTATTATATGAATGTTTAATTTGGCTTCCTTAGGGAATTTGCTTACAGCGTTTATAAAGCACATATAGCATTGGTTTATTGATAGGACCTTGTTTATTTTCATATTCCAACTGGTGCTTTTTTAAAGCATCTTAGTGTATTGATCTCATGAATAAAAAATACAACATCCAATAATACATGTAACTGCCGGCTCATTGAAAGTTTTCTGCTGCGAACTAAAAAATCTCATTCACCTTCGTTGGTTTTGACTACCGAGCGAAAACTTATCTTTAAATATCATTTAGAACCCGGTTTAAACCGCAAGAGGCTATTTGTTTTGCCAATGACCGTTCCAAGGCGGTAACCCCTTGGGTTCTCATTTTTGTTTATTGTGGTGTCTGGTTTGAAAATGATCATTTTATTAATCATCCTCTCTCTTTTTATCTTCTTCTTGGCTGTGTTGGGAGGCTGTGTCTTCTGAATGTGGCAATTCCTGATATGCATGCATATTCCATTGTTTTATATAAACTGCTATTTATATTTACAATAATTTTTATCATTTTATGGGTATTTGTCTGACATTAGGACTTATAGTGAGAGTGTATTGGGATTTAACAAGGCGGTGGTACACAGGTATAGGATAAGGTGATTTAAACGAACGCTAAATAATGACATACTGTCAGCTCAAACCAATGGTGAATGTGCAATAAGACTTTTAATATTTCGTCATACCTGCTTCCAAATATGGAACTAAAATACGAAAGAAATAAGTATTACTTTTGTATTATCTACAAAGATAAATGTGATAAATGTGATAAATATTTGGTTTTCATTCTCAAAAACAAGCACACATTTGAAATTGTTAAAAACAACAATAAAATGTGATTTACGTGTTGCGTCATTGTGTCACTACAAGAAAAACTGAATTATTTCATATCAAATATATATATATATATATATATATATATATATATATATATATATATATATATATATATATATATATATATATATATACTAAGAAATGTGGTAAGTTACGGGTCTAATTTCGATATTACACCTTTATGTGAGGTGCTATAAAGTAATGGGGTATATATGGTACCCCGTAATTTTCAATGCCATTTCTATGCATATTCGGACTTCTTAAGTACGATAAACTTTATTCCCGTAACACGGTTTATTATCGAAATTTATTTTCGGTCTATAAAAAAAAACCCGAAATTTTTTTTTATCATAAACCAAATTTTTATATTACAGCTTATAGTACTTACAAGGTCAGATAGTGCATAGAAATGACATTTAATTAGCGGGGTACCATATATACCCCGTAACTTTTATAGAACCACACATATAGGTATAATATCGAAGTAAGACCCGTAACTTACCACATTTCTTAGTATATATATACAACCCCTGATTAAGGTTTATTACAGAGACCCCATATCTGACGATATTTCTGTATATATATATATATATATATATATATATATATATATATATATATATATATATATATATATATATATATATATATATATATATATATATATGTTCTCGGGTTAAGATCTTCAATATCATCAGAATTACATGACATTGTAAGACAAAGATACCGTAAAGCCATCGGTTTCAGTCAGATGTTTGTAGATAATGTGGAATCACTAGAAATGAAAGAATTTATCAGTTAGAACTATTAAAAATGTTGTTGAATCTAAATTTCATTTTCATATTAGTTGTATCATGTATAATGTCAAAGTATTTTAAGTCAACGTCTTGGCCTTCCTTACACAAATTTTAACGCTTATGTCATCCTAAAATAACGTTACAAGTCCGAACATGCGTGCTTCTTGAACAGGTTTGTAGTGGGTCCATGTTATAACTTTTAAATTATCTGGATTATCATTATATTGTTTGTACGAAACATTTTGGTTCGACTGTCATTTGAATATGCATCTTTGCATAAATTCAACTGTATTGAAAAGTTGAAGGCAAAATTTTGACAAATTATTAATTAATAATGATCACTTGAAACTAACGAAACGCATGAAATTTTATCAGCAATGCTCCGAATCATAATGAAAATTAATACTGTAACACTAAAACAGAGCTAAAGATACATGTAATTAACAAATCAACTAGAACATCAGCTGACATTTTAAACCGTTTTCTCATAACTTCAGGAACAACTGGCCCCAGTATCACGAAAAATATTGAGTTTGATTTTTAACTCAACTCAAAATGATAATTCTTAAATTCCGACGATACAAAGATTAATTGATTGATTTAAGTTTCAAGAATAAGTATATGTATTGTTTTTTGTATTAAATGCAGTTGAGAAAATTTGTAATCTGTATATTCTGATTAAATATTATCAAAACACTTTTGGAGTAGAAACTCAGATATTTAAGTTTGAACTCAAACATTTATTCTTGCTTATCTCAGCAGGATTTAGTGTTATTTGAAATATTTTGATGGACACAGGAAGATTTTACATCATTTTTATAAAATGTGCTTAGAAAATTATCAACATTTACTTAAAAATTAAATGAATATGTTGAGTTGAAAATGAGGGTTGTGCATAAGATTGTTTGTGATATTGGGGCCAGGTCTCTATAATTTTCGTCAGCGAATAAAACTCTCGTCAGTGGTCCAGACGCGCCATACTTTTACTTTAACAGTTTCTCGTGCATGTAAAATCTTCCAGCTTTGGTCCGCACGATTGTGAACAACCATTTACCAAGTCTGATTATGCATTTTTAAAATAAAATATTTTCGAAAATGTCGATGTCTACAACTTGAATTTTTTTATCTCAGTTGGAAAATTGAACTAACGTATCATGCCGACCCGAGTCAGAACAATAAACTGATTTACACTCAACCCCTCCGACAACAAATTTAATGATTATTTTAATAATATTTGCTTACATCGCTGGGGGGATTTAAATTTAGTTCCGTCTTCAAGCGCATTTTCCAACAATTTAATGAAATTTACAAATTGGTTTAGTGCCGATCAATTCAAGTCAATTGTTCGTTATCGTTAAACAATAGTTAAATTAAGACAGTGAGTATGTCGTACAGGGATAGTGCCCCAGTAAACCTGTCGAGTATAACTTAATTAGAAAACTCTGAGAAAACATAAATAGACAGTCGGTGTTTTTGCTATATTAGAGGCAACTACAAACTGACGAATAAGTAACTTCAATTACTGTGTTATCAATAGATTTCACGGGAATCAAATTTCGCGAATTAGACATTAATGACATTCTCGCCCTAACATTACTTTCGCATTTTTTTTCTCAAAAACATATAATAGTATTCAATTGCTTGTTTTGCTGGGGTTTTATTTCGCGCACTTTTCCAAGCGTGAGATATGCGAAATGACTAAACGCTGCGAAATAAAGGATATCAAAGAAAAGAGCAGAAATCTATAAACAGATGAGAGAGGCTCAGAGGGTTAAGTTACAACGGTGACTGATTTCTACGAAAGACAACATAAATTAAAACAAGAAAAATTTTGATGCAGGGCATCATGTCGGCGCGAGAATTTTTATTTTTTACGGCCAGTATCATAATTTTATAGTATTAGTACGTTTTGTCCCGAAAAACAATCTCACCAGTTATGTTCCACATGCTCACACATAGGTATGGACGAAATGCAAAAGTCAATATCCCTGACCGATTATACAGAAAATACGTCTTGCAATGTACGATTAAAACATTTATTCACACTTTTGTTTTCGAACAAAACTCTCACGAATTATGTTCCACAACTACAAACAGGTACATATGCAGTGCAACAGTCAACATTCCGACCGATTATACGGAAGGACCGGCTACCGTTTTTTTTAAATAGTCACGTGCTTAGGAGAACTTATTATTAAAAATAAAAAAAAACTCTTAAAAAGCGATGTCAACCAGTTCCCATGGTACGATTCGTTGAACACTTGTTAATACGAATTTCATTAATAAATATCGAACAAAAATACAAACAGTTCTGAAATTATGCCATTATCCCCCACATTACATTCCAAAAGTAAGCACAAATATAGTCGACGGCCTCATGGGCCGCCGACTAATGAGAAGCGCTTTATCGTCGCCTCACTCTACAGATACAGTAGTGTTGTCGTAAAGATTAAATGATACAGCTCAGACATGCAGTCAGACAAACCATCGCCGGCATGGTCACAGCGACCAGTCACATAAATAGGACCATGCCTCCGTACAATTGCGAGTAAAATGCGTCAGTAACAGAACAGAACAGAGCAGATAAAAACTTTATTTACATCTCAGGCATACAACTATGCAGCATGAGGAACTGTACATTAAGTGCATATATACATTGACGTGATCACAATAAAACAGTAACTTAACAACTACACAAAGAGACTAAGTATTTATACATGTAACACAGAAAGGGCGACAATGTACGACGGGGGAAGTGATGAGTGAAATATAGTAACGGTAATAATCGTTATCATAATGGCGCCACCGGTGTGTGCGTTATGTTAATACCATTACCGCTTTGTGAAGGGATACTCTAAAGGCATGGATACTGCACAAAGAGGTTAAGTCGAAATGTAAATGAAATTGTTGAAATTCAAGATTGTTTTCGAAAATACATTTTATCCCATTTTATTTAAACCGGTATAAATGTCGCTAGGAGTTACAAAATGTCCCAATCTAGTAAACGTTTTTTCTGTTGTTGTTCTCTTAAAACAGCACGAAAGAAATTCTCATTCTCCTTTATAATCAATGATTTCAAACGAATGGAAAATGATATTTAAAACGAAATATATCCTTAGTCTCCTGAATCGCCTATGGTTTGTTATAAATACAACAAACCAACTAGAAATACAATTTTTAATTACAATAAAATTTTCTCTGATTTACAGATCATTGATAAAACACCAAACTCTTGAGAGTGTTTAACTTCTAAATATTGCTATAAGCCTGCCGGTCATATTGTAACCGGTGATCTTAATGTAATCAAAGGCTCTAGAATTCGTAATTTAATTTCTAAAGGTCCCAAATATAGAATTCCATCCAAAATTGATTTTAATGCATGTCGTGCAGAAATTGCTGAGTCTTTAAACCTATTTTGCAATAAATGGTGCAAAAAGTGCTGAGCCTAATGCACTTTCTAACTGGAAAAAAAACACATATTCAAAATAATAGACACTCGTATATCATTTTATGAAAGAAACATTGCTTTATTACCACCTCGACCTCGTTTTAACTTTCGTCATTTGAAAAAAGGAATTCAAGACTTTCATAACAAATTTGTTTTAACACCTGCTGATAAGGCTTCTAATAATGTAATTATAATGTGACGGGTACACTATATAAATATTCGAACTGAAGAACTGAACAGCACTAATGCTTATGTACTGACTTCTTCATCATCTGAGAGTGATATTGTTACTGCACACACTCTACAAATTACAAAATTTAGAATCAGTATTGAGCCGAAACAAGACAAAGTACCTACTATGTATTGGTTGCCTAAAATGCATAAAACGCCATAAAAAGCAAGATTTATTGCTAACTCTAGTTCTTGCACTACTTCTAAATTATCCGTGCTCTTAACTTCTTGTCTTACAGCTATTAAAGAACATGTTATTAGGTATTGCGATAAGGTTTTTGAAACTTCTGGCAAAAATTTATTTTGGTCGATTAAAAATTCAAATGACGTTTTGAAAAAGCTTAAATCAAATTATTATCAGGCGTTCTGTTTGTCTACTTATGATTTCTCAACTTTATATACCTCGCTCCCTCATAATTTAATAACAGACGAACTAACCAGTCTCATTGAAAAAACGTTTGCTAGAGAAAATAAAACTTTCATCGCTTGTAATGAACATAGGGCATTTTTACAGATGGTTCTTACGATAATTATACTTTATGGACTTGTCAAGACCTAATAGAGTCGCTAACTTTCTTACTGGATAATATTTATGTTAGATTCGGTACTTCTTTTTATAAACAAGTAATAGGCATCCCAATGGGTACTAATTGTGCATCACTTGTTGCTGATCTGTTTTTATACTGTTATGAAAGAGACTTTATGTTATCTCTTTCTACTGAACATCAAGATGATATTATTGCAGCTTTTAACAACACCTCGAGGTACCTTGATCATTTATTAAATATAGATAATAACCATTTTCCATTACTGGTTAATAAGATCTACCCTACAGAACTACAACTTAATCAAGCGAAAAGCAAGCAAACTTTCTCGATCTAAATATGTCAATTGAAAATGGTTATGTCACTACTAAAATATATGATAAAAGAGATGATTTTAATTTTAATATAGTAAATTTTCCGTTTTAAGACGGCGATGTTCCCCGTGCAACATCTTACGGGGTTTACATTTCACAGCTTGTTCGCTTTTCAAGAGCTTGCAACGATATTAATGATTTTAATGAACGTAATCTTTGCATTACAGAAAAACTTTTAAAACAAGGTTATCGGTATCACAAATTAAGGAAAAGATTTTGCAAGTTTTATCGTCGATACCCAGATCTAATTCATAAATACAGGTGCAGTTTAAAATCACTATTGCAAGAAGATATTTCACAGCCAGTTTTTATGGAGATGTAATTTATAAACTTAAGAAGATAAAGGGCAATATTAATTTCTCCCGGTTATTCGTAAAAACCATCTGTAAATTTAAAAAGAAAGGTTACCAACATGATATTTTACAGCGCTCTGCATGCCTGGTGATTAACCCTTCTACAGTTGATCATTATGCTTACCTCATTGGTTGCACGACGGTGGCAGGGGTTTAAGAGTTTATGAAGGTTTATGGGGAAATCTTTTCTTAAAAGAACCTAGAAGCTCGATTTGTTTCTTTTATCCCTGTCATCGTGTTCTTGATTTTACTCCAGGAGCTCTGGTCTCGGTAAGATCATTGAGTACCCGCTCTTTGGCTTTGCAATGCTATTAGATTCTTATGTTTTATATATTTGTGTGCTTTTGCATGCAACATTGTTGAGCCAATAAGTGGGTTGGAGTTGTTTCACCAAGACAACTTGTATTTGTTTTGTAATATGAGAACCTGTTGGGGCAAGTGTGAGGTTGGTGCACCCTAGAACCTGGTTTAAACCCCCAGTGGCAATTTGATTTGCCACTGACCGTTCCAAGGCGGTAACCCCTCGGGTTCTCATTTTTGTTAATTGTTAGTGGTGTCTCTTTTGAAACTGATCATTATATTAACCATGCTCTCTCCCTCTCTTCTTCTTGACTGTGTGGGGAGGCTGTTTTTTTCTGAATGTGGCGATTCCAGATATGCATATTTCACCTTCTGTAGAAGTAAATTTATGCCAATGAAATAAGATATAAAGCTAGTGGAAGGTCAATTAATTTACAGGCTAATATGTAACACGACTCTAAGAATCAATTAAGAAATGGAAGCAGATCCTCTAAATTTATCTGCAATAGTCTTGTAACCCCGTCGATTTAGCGACCATATTTAACAGTTCAACGATCGGAATTCACCGATATATCCCCACTGGGATTATTTATCTTTGCATCAAAGTTACGATCATCATTAAATTCACCCGATGTTTTGTATTAGTATGATCATGCGAGCTAAAGTTCGCCTACTGAAATGCTCAGAACATTTGAAGAGGATACCATTCCTTTTCCCAGTGTCATGAAAATGGGCTTATTAGATAAATACCGGTAGTAAAATAATTAATAAACTATTTATTTGGTCTCTGACTTTTCCCATTAACTCTTCGAGCACTGAAATTACATCAATACAGTTTATGAAAACATGGTACTTTGAATTTGTTTGCATGGGGAACATATACACATAGTTCAGAGCCTATATAAACAGTTATGCAAGTAAGCCTACCATGGGGTAAACTCCAATAACGCACAAGCTTAATGTGAAATTAGAAGAATTGCATGCCGTCAGGGCATCTGAGAATATACACGCAAAAGCTATAATACATTATTTGCCTTAAAAAAATCTATACCACATGTAAGAATTGCGAATTCAACAAAAAAAATTACTGAAAGCAATCTTTTGAAAAAAAAAAAACGAAGTATCAGCCTCGAAAAGAACAATTTGATGCAGTCTAAAATCGAGGGTTTCGTATAACATAATAAACCTTCACATACGGAATAAGTTTAGCATATAATACTCATTATGAAAGCAAATCACATGAAATGAGTTCTTCTGTTCCTACAGCACACAATCATCCAAAGGATATATTTCCTGCTTTTTAAATTTTGCCTTTGGCGTTGTCTGTCATATGCAGGATTTATATTCTCAGATCCCCTGCCAAAATCTCATTCCGTTTAGTTCCCCCCATTGTTTTCTCGCTTAGGGCAAACCCATTATTTTACCTGGGGACAATACACCACTGAACATGGAATGGTGTATAATCTGAAATACCGCATTGAATGTTCCATGTTCACATTCATATGCATTCCATCGTTTGGGATGGATAAACATTGTACTGTATATTTGTGTTATTATTGAATTGCGCTCAACCCGGGGCTAGGCGGCGCGGCAGTAAAATGCATTACATCACTGTCCATGAACAGGCTCAATCAAACCGAGCCTGCAATATTTTTATTCTTGTGTTCGGTGGCTTGCAAAGTTCCCCTTTCATCTATTTTTTTTATAAATAACCACCAATCAAACTAATTAAAATAAAACTATGAAAACCCCAGGCTTAATATACAACATTTTATTGGTATAAAAATCAAAAGCCAGCTAAGACAGCTAACGCCGAAAAGAAATGTATCATTGTCAATATAAAAATCAGCAAAATTTAAAGAACATCCTTCTTTAGTTAATTGATTAATTTATTTCGGCACAGGAAGCATACAATGGTGAACAATATAAAAAAGACATTACAAAAATAACAGCTATATAAGTTGTTTAGAAGCAAAGATAACCACAGAATGCATCAAATACAAAATATAACGCAATAATGTGCAAGCACTTATTTCTACTGCGGTCAAATTATTAAATAACTAAGAAATACAAGATTGAAATTAAATAACAGCATTCCCCTGAACATAGAAGGTTATGTCTTTTAAACTTTGAAGACTATGTCTCATAAACTTGGGAGGCTATTTCTAACTATATCGTCGTTATTTGAGTTATTATGTCTCCTGAACATGTGCGGCTATGTATTCTTTACTTGTAGGGCTTTGTCTGTTAAGCTTGAGGGGGGGGGGGGGTATATTTTCTGAACTGGCGAATATATCCTCTGAACTTGGGAGGCTATGTCTTTTAAACCTAAGAGGCTATAACTTGTGAGCTTATTTTCTCTGAACTTGGGAATCTATGCCTTCTAAATTTTTTTTTCATAGATATATTTAAATCAATAGAAAATTAATTCCTAGATTCTCATCCAAATTTTGGGAAAAAATGGGGCTAGTTGGCGGGTTTCATTTTTTATTTTTTTATTCATCATTCTCACTGTTTCTATTGATGCGTGTGTAGAGCAAATATAAATAAGCCTCTAGCCGACGACTATGAGTTGCCGCTTCGCACTTAAATGTTTCATACTGCGTTTTCGTACTCTACTGATTCGTACTCATAATGTAAATTTTGATGTATGTTTTTTTTTTTTCAAAATAAAAAACGTTGATTTTCAAGAGGCGGGCGGGGATGGAATCTATGAATGAATTTTCTATTGCATAAAGATTCTGTAGTATTAGACATATTTCACAAATCCATATTACATTGTCTTTCCAAGAGTGTGTAGATAATTTATCGTCGGGCTTTCTCATTTAGGTTTTTAACATCACATAATTAAAGGCTGTTTCAATTATATCGTTTTTTTGCATCCTCACAAATTAAGACCGTTTCCTCGAATGTTTTATCGAAACGAGTGAGTATTCCACAGCGTCTGTGTGAATTCAATTTGTCCATCATTGGATTATAGTTGAATTAATTTCATCATCATGGAAAACCAAACATTAGAGGGTAACGTTGTTGATGGGCAATATTTCGACTTAGTGAGCGATTGAATATGTCTAAATAAATTTTATCTCAATTTCTCTTATTCAAATATAGTTGATTATAAAACTGAGATTTTTAAAGATCTAATCTGGAAAAGTACACAGCGAAAATACATTTCAAATTACAATCAGAACTTTATAAGCTTTTCCTTTTCTCTGAATATTGAAAAAAACGCTAAAAGCCAGTAACTCATTTCTCCGTCAGACTTAAGTTTAATTTACTTTTCTTTTTAATATTCTACAGTTGATCTGTATAAGCAATACATATTTGAGTAAATTAATGATCACATCCAGTTTCATTGCATTGTATCACTTGTAAATACAATCAATCATTCTCTCGCCGTCGCCTCAAGTATTAATGTTTTGCTAAAGCCGTCATGTTTGATTAATTACAATGTGTGGAAATCACCCAATCTAAATGATCCAATCTGTTTGATTTGTCAATTCTTCTGCCAAATTAAGTTCTTCGTTTATGTTAACATACTTTGTTACTCTCGCGATATTCACAGTTTTGTTTGCTCGATCAGCACAAGAAAACAAAGCTAATAAAACCGGAGGTATTTAAGAGAGCCTAGCATATACGTACATTTTAGACTTCAAAACTGTTCATCCTTTTCTAAACATGATATTACAAATATAGTTTTTTTTTTACAAAAAGGGATTGATCCTTTAATAACTGATTAAAAATACGGAATTCAGACTGTTAATTTAAACACGCTTACAAAAGTATCCTGGAGAAAAAATTTTTTAATGTACTTCAAATCCGAGGAGAAAAAGTTGAAGTAACGTTTTTAAAAGTCTAAGGACGAATTGGATTCAATAAAAAAGTGAAAAAGAAAAGTTCTCATTTATGAATGTTGCCGCGCAAGTCAACTTGATGTCTCAGATATCGCAGAGACAGCAGCTGTATGAGTACAGTCAAGAGTATGAAAGTTATGAAACATTTTTATATTAACACGTATCACAATTTCCACTTTATAAATATTTAGACTAAACATAAACGAGTAAGGCTGACTTTATTGTCATTTTGAAACATGCGTTGGGATTATTTAGGTATTGTAAAAAGTCTTTAAATGATCTATCAAATCAGATTGACTGATGCTTTATTGAATTTCAAAGTATTAATTTTAGTTTTTCTTCCCAAGAGAATATTTTTCTTTGTACAAATAACAAAAACGTTGATGCTTAATTACAATTTCAGTTCATAATTTTAGAAGAAAATTAATTTAAACTTTCAACAATGATGAATAACTTTAGTTTATAGAAGGGAGAGCAGTGCTGATCTTAAGATGGAATACAGCTTAATAACACTGCATCGTTTTTATGCCAATTAGGGTTTAAATATAATGGAAATAAATCAGTTTAGGCCTAAGAAAATTTCCCCAAGCACTTAAATGTTTTGCCCAATCGGAATTTCTTGAAATTACGTTGTTTTTTTCCGTGAAATGAATTTCATAAATGTTTTCAGAATGTCCAAACTTCAACAATGGCGCACTTTAATTAAAACTTCGGTGGAGAGCATTTACAATTCATATTCATTTATTATATTAGATGTTTATGGCCGACATGTTAATAATTATGTAACTTGAACGTTCAATATTTATTCTAGAAGTTATTTGAGCCAATAAAGAATACTCCTTCTTAAAACAAGAGGCCAACGATGATCCAACAGACCCTTCTATCGAGATGCTCAATTGTGGGCGGAAGGTGAGGATGACATGCCATAGGTCAAAACCACATTAGGCTTAATCGGCATTTCTATTTTGGAATGATGAGACACAAAGCAGCAATATAGATTAAACGACAAGTCTACGAGCCCGAAAATATGGTAAGTATTGATTGACTGAACCTTTTTACCCCAGCAACGATGTGGCAGGGGTTTAAGAGGTTATGAAGTGTTATAGGAAAATCTTGTGAAAACAAGTGGAAGCTCGATCTGTTGCGTTGTCCCTGTCATCGTGTTCTTGCTCATTTGACTCCAGCGACCTTGTTCTCACTAAGGTCATTAAGTACCCGCCTTTTTGCTTGACAATGCTATTAACTTTTTATGTTTTATACTTCTGAGTTTTTTTCCTGCAACATTGCCGAGTTAATAGTTAGGTTGGAGATCATTCACTGAGACAACTTGTACTTGTTTGATCTAATGAGAAACTTTTGGGGCAAATGTGAGCTTGGTGCACCCTAGAACATGGTTAAAACTCCGTGTGACGACCGTTTCAAGGCGGTAAACCGTCGGGGTCTTATGTTCGTTAATTGTTTGTGGTTTTCATTTAGAGAGTGGTCTTTGTATTACCCATGCTCTCTTTTCATCTCTACGTTTTGGCTGTGTGTGGTGGCTGCGTCTTTTTAATGTGGCCATTCCTGATAAGCATTTTTCACTTTTCGTAATCAGTAATGGATATTAAAATAACTGCTGCCTAATCCATCCACTCAATGGTGAAATGAAACTCAATGTTATCGTCACAACGTTTATCTATCTGTTAAATTACTGTTCATAAGGAGTGTATAATTTATTCCTTTTTCTCATATAAATACAATACCATGCAAATAGCATCTTTGTAAGAAACTTCAAGAAAAAAATGTTATCAGGTGTTTGCATTGCCATTTACCATTCTTAGCCGGCTTTAACAAAGGTTTGATCTCGAAATTGATTCTTTAAAAAGATGAAATGCGAACATTGATATATGGAAATATTGCTGGTTGGGTTTTTGCTTGTTTAAGATTAAACACAGCGTACCTACGCCAAATGCAGAGAAAGAAAGAAGTATAGGATTATAATATGACCAATTTGAAAACATGACAACAGTTAACAAAACTGAGAACATCAAAGGTTATCGCCTTGCCTGGTCAGTGGCAAAACAAGTTTCCTTGGAAAATTATCCCCGAATAACCTGTCAACTAGGAAATAGAGCATGCAAACGCACAAAGCATATAAAACATAAGACGCGTATGGTATTAGGTCGTTACTTATTGGCTTTACTGACACCATAGCGCTTGGAGTTAAATCAGGGAAAACACGACGCAGCAATAACCGATCAAGCTATTACGTTGTTTCTCAAGATTTCCCTAGAAAACTTAAAAATCCTCTCACGTTCGTCTACAACGCCAACTACGCGATCGCAATCTTCCTCTCGACAGACCAACGCAAATAACGCCGATATGCCTGATCTTTATAATGTGACACAGGTAATTGATGACAAGATGATATACATGTACATGGTCATCATTATGTGACGCCCATGATTGATGACAAAATCGACAATTTGCACTTTTCGTTTCCGCCACACTACACAATGAAAGCGATATTGTATATTTTATGCCTACACGAGGCTAATGCCGGAATTCTAATCATGTCGTCAGCGTCTAGCCAAGTATATCCCAGATATTTCACTAACGCAGTCAGTATTGTTTTTAATAAATCAGCTTGACAGAGATGACAACAAGTATGAGGCTTGCATATCTGACAAAGATGATTGTATCCAGAAGGCATGTTGTTTTACATATATACCCTAACTTGAATTTCTGTTATTATATTATATTATATTATATCATGTATCATCTTATATTATGCTAGAATAAATGTATAAATTTTCGGTAGCATATCATGTTTGCATATAATCTAATTTTAATGTTATTTTTATAATATCGGACAATACCATGTTTTGAATTTCGTTAGTGTGCTTTTGCATGCAACATATCGAGTTGATGGCATGCAACTAACATGCTACGTATGACTGAAAATATTTCAAAATGCTTCGAAACAGGATCGATGAAAATAACTTGCTACTGGCGTCGTGAAACTCGAAAAAAGTAGAATATCTCAGGAATATGTACAAAGCAGAGACAGCACATGGGTTTATTAAACGGTGGATTTAAAATAAAACACAAGAAACAATTTAAGAAAAAGAAACAAGATATGTAACTACCTTGAAACGGCCACTGGGAATTTCAACCAAGTTCATCAAATTCACACTTGCCCCATCAGGTTCTAATTTGAACAAACCGGTACTAATTTCCTTGGTAAAATAACTCCATCCAACCCGTCAGATGGTCAAAACTGATAGTTGACGGATGTCGGATTTGTAATTATATACAGACAGAATCATTTAATTTGATTAAATAATAGATAGATTTCATTCTCAACTAATCGCATAACTAAATTTACTACAAGATACGTATTAGATAAATGTATAAGTTAATGTATTTATTAGAATAAACAAAATGAACTGAACAGAGTTTTAAACTAGTTCGTCAATTTGAAATAGTTTCTTCCCTTAAATGAAATAGAAATATGACTGTAATAAAACAACTTGTATTATCTTGCCATAATTGAGCAGAAAGTACTCTCATTACTTGAAGTTTGACAAGAAGCTTGTTTTCAAGCTATAGATTTTTACATAAAACAGTGCATGATTTGCATGTCTATTCATTTTGATGATCAATTTAAAATCAATAAGTTGCGTTTCACATCAATGACTATTTAATTTATAAGAGCAAACTTATCATTGGCGTTTGCACTTAACATAAAGAAATCATAAATACACACGGCATTATAAAGATAATGCATTACTGACCTTGCAATCTTCAAATTCTCTCAGATTCTCATGTTAAGATAAGATGATTATGTATTATGATTATTTACAAAATGTTTCATTATAAAACTGTATTCTGCCTGTCTGTCGGTGCCCCACCTTCTTTCTCTATTATTTGTAAAGTGTTACAGTACAATATGTTGTTACATATTTCTAGTTATTATTTTTTTAAATCAAAGACAGTACGTACGTCATTGATAACCAGACATATATCAGTAGTTAAATAAACCTTTCATACTAGTGACGTTTCTATGTTTCTTCCAAGAACTGCTCACTTTAACGATATGTAGGTAATAAATAGACTCAATGAAAGCATTAAGTTTGTTTTAACATAGTAGCACTTGACTGTTTAGACATCAATAATCAGTTAAAAATAACTATTCATTCATGAATGTGTTTGGTGTTCAGTGCCGTTAACGCAATTTGTATGCTTTTAAATTGAATTAAAGGCGGCACAGTTCCTACAGCATTTTTGTCCAATGACTGATTTTGGAAAAAAATCAATATTTCATGGATTTTCAATTTTATAAAAACTATGTTGGGCAAATTTGCCATTATCAGGAATACCCTTATTAAAAACGATATAAAACATAATAAAAGTTTTCAAATATTATTTCAACTAATCCCTTTAAAATAAAAACAGCAACACCATGTCAACGCACGTTTTAGAAAAAAAATAATTCTTGAAAAGGAGTGAAAACAAATTAAATCCAGGAATATGATAAAATGTGGAAATAATACAGCTTTTAATGCATTGCAGAAGATATTATGTTTTCATATGAAGACTTTTGTGACATGAAGAGAAATGCAAAAGCGTAATGCATATGCTCTGCTGCAGCAGTGTGTTTTGATCGAAATATATATAATCCTTTATAAAACAGCATGAATTTGTTGCTAAAATTTATTCATATTTATTTTTGTAATACGTTTTTGGTCAGCAAGGCAGGGTAAACTTCGATGATGGCATTGCGTGGTTAATGTTGCACAACACATGTAGCAGACTAATTATAATTGACTACAAATTATATTAAACGCCTGTTCAATAGCGTTTCCCCAGACACTGGTGCGCAAAATGTGCATTTCTGCGAATGACATTTTGAATACTGGAATGCTGGTACAGGTCCTGAGGTTATAAAACTGAGCATGGAAACCAGTCTCAAATCTCAAGCATCGACCAGTCGCCATTTCAGCAAATCAGATGCTTGAGATTTGAGACTGGTTTCCAATCTCAGCTTTATAACCTTCAGACCTGGTATTTTATGACCGCTCGCAAACCGGTTTATCTGTTTATTAATGTTTGCTATAGCGGATTGAATTTAAAGGAGTACAAATTATTACATATACTTAAATACTCAATGTAAACGAGTGTCTGTTTTCGAAGCGTCTTGCCCTGTTAGGGATGGACGTACTACGTCTGACATACTCGTGCAAGTCTAACATAAAGCAGACAGTATTCAACAAGAAATGAATAATAGATTAATGACTTTTGAGAATACAATAAAATAGTCTAAAATTTTCCTCAGTCAAAGGAAAAGATATTTAGCAGTTACTCACAGGGCTTTTTATAAGACTGTTCATGTAACAATATTTTTCCTGGTGGTTTTATCGATATAATCATCAATGTAATTTATAAAGAAAAAGAATAGCGAACGTAAATGGATTCGGTGATCAGATTGAACGTGTTTTCTGGATGTAAACTTGAGGAAAAAACATGTAAACTTTAGAGGTATACTGGTAAGTTTACGGGTAACAACCAGAATGATGGTGATAATCAATATGCGCAAACCCATAACGAAACCTAATATACTTAAACTGTTATGTTTAAACTTTATGTATCCGCCACAAAGTCTTACTGTTTAGTCGTGTTTAAGGTTTGTTAGAATATAATATAACTTAAAACGTGTCGCTTTTGTAACTGAGTTTATATCTTCTAAATAAATTAAGAAACCTACGTACACCCACCCAATGTTCCAACCACACCGATCACAATACATTAATTAGTTTCCTTTAGTTTCCTATCATGGAATTGGAGCACACTCTCCGATTTTTAACCATATTAAAACAGATCATTATAGTTATTTTGCCATTAAAAACAAAGATATCTAACTGAAGTTAGTTGGGTTAGGACCAAAATTCACCGTATCGTTTGTAAATATTATACTGAATCTGCTAAAACTGTCGAATCATCTTCTGTGTAACAGCTGAACGATCGCATTATTGAAAAAATCGCAATTTTGTTTTTCAAAATCACTTAAGAATTTACATTTAATTATGAGCAGACGGATCATATACCCGCTACTGACAACGTGTGCCTTTCATTTTTTACCCTTAAAGTTCCAGTTGTTTTCAAATGCAAGTATGGAATTTAGTGATTTTTTTTAAAGAAGTGAAAATCATATAGATCTTAATATGTTTCAAGTTTGAAGAGTATACGGCGATTCCACGCTGAGAATTAGTCGCCACATAATTACAGTCATTGAGTAATCATTGCGTATTTTAGAGTAGAGACATGCCAGTAATTGGTTTTTAACCAGCACTGCAAAGTTAATTATGTTTAACTATTCAAGCACAGATATTAAGTAAAACGGAACTAAAAGCCGGGGCTGGACTTTTGTCAATTATTTTGTGCAAATACTTGTGTTCCTTTTACATATCACATTTTCGTATTAATGTAAATTAAAAATTGTCCTAATAGAAATTTAAATAATATTATCGGTGTAATTAGAACCCATACTTAAAAATGAAACAAGAATTCGCTGTATGTTGGTAACACTCAATTTAGAATTTGTTATATTTTTCAACGTTTTAAAATGTGTTTATCTACGAGCACAGGAATAAAAAATAAATAATTTAATTCTTTAAAATTAGAGATATATATGATCAGTGAAAAACTGCACGTATACTGTATCCAATGTCAAAAAAAGAGTTCAGATTTGTATATCTCAGCTCTCTGATAATTTGAAACTGAGCAGTCTCAGAACATATCAATGGGAAGGTTTAGATCTGAGACCGGTTTTAATTCTAACTGTTACAGTAATAACCTCGGAGCCGGTACTAGATAATAACTTTGACTAGCGTGTTATTATTATTTTGTCTTCACTGTAACTATTATTATGGAAAAAAAAACTTCTTTTAACACATTTTCCGATTAGCTAGTTTTCACTTTCTAGGAACCTTTGCAAGTTTAATTGAAAAAAAGAGAACAAAATCACTGCAGTTAGCCTGGTTAATTTTATTTGCTAAATGACGTCAAACCATTGTGTCAGAAAAACACGAGGAAAACATTTTCACTGTGCATGTAACATTCTAATACTTTTACAAGGAGTTCAGTGTGATGTATTCGTTTTAAAAATAGATACAAATAATAACAATTAATCAATTAATGTAAATAATTGTAAGGGTTCCTACCTGAATCTAGGATTGTTAGTAAAACGATCTGGCTAAAACATGTTCCCAAGGTGAGATGCATTCTTACGACTTTTTCAAGATCAACATTCAATATTTACAACATTTTCAGCATGCATCACTTTGTTTACGATTGAGAATGACAATTGTTATAACATTTTGACTAAGCGGTCTCTCGTTGTTGAAGAAAATTAACTTTACACTGTAGACACAAAGAAACGTTATACATCAACATCCACAGACACCTGCATCAAATATTTCGTATTTAATTATCCTGTGTTATTTCACATCTACAAAAACTTTTTTAAAACTAATACTTCATTAAGTCAGTATTTTATGTGAAATTTAATAAGTTTTAAGTTTAAAACATTCATATAATGTAATATTGTTAATTGGTTGAGTTATAAAGTATAACAGTTTGCAGTTTATTCCAAAGTTATTATGAGTTCCCTTAACAATGTAAGCCGTCTCATCGCTGTGTTTTTGCACGAAAATGATCTCTGCTTAGAGACCAGTAGCTTGAATGTCATTAGTATCATTGTCTGATCACATATAAGTGCCAATTATTGAGAGTTTGTATCCAATCCTTTCGCAGTAACTTTTCTGTAATCACTGAGGGCATAATATAAAACGCAGCTTCTCGCAATAGATGTAATATTCCGGTATTCACTTTCTGTCGATAACCAAGCAAGCGAAGTATCTTATCAGTTAGCAAAACTTGCAAAGGTAGATCTATCACAGGAGAAACGTCAACTGTATTTGATCTGATAGAAGCACGCAGTTCCTAAAGAAATAAAAAAAGCTTTCATGTTATTAAATTAAACAGCAAAAGGGTCGAACCCAGTTTCCATTTAAGGAGAATAACAGACAATTCAATTAAGAATATGTGTTCTAATTAATTAGTACTGTAGACGAGACCATGCCTGATAATCTTGAGTGATTTATATTTCTACGATGTCGGCTTTGCAATTACTTTAACTATTACATGATATGTCATGACTTAAAGCACCGTAAGAAACATAATATGGCAAAGATGTCATGGGGAAAGGCAAAATGTGCTTTCATTTATCACTACACTTGCGACTGGCCTAAAATGCATAAGCAGTTTCATTGAACAGAACAGCTCTGACCGGCGTCAGAGGCAAAACGTTCATCATTTATTTGTAACGTTTATGCCGTTATTAGGGTTTGCAATGCTATTTCATATATCATTAACGCTTTGATTGGCGTTGGGGAGGAAAAAAGTCCTCATTTATCAGTAGAGTTCAGACCGACGTTAGGGAAGTCAAACGGTGCTATATTTATCAGAATCGCTTAGATCGACGTTAGTGAAGGCAAAATGTTCCTCCTGATCAGTACTTATCAGACCGGCTTTAAGCATAACTAAAGATGTTACATTTATAAATAATGCTCCAAGTTTACGTCAGGGAAGGATTAATTTGCTTTAGTTCCGATAAGAGCAATGTTACTTTATTAGTCTTTACCACTTATACAACCGTAATGTAAACTGAGCTTCAGACCAGGAAAGGGAACATGTACTATTTATCACCACAGCTCTGGTCCGGGGATAGAAAGGAAACACAATTCTTCATCAGTACCGCTCAAGGCAAATGGTGCTCCACTTATCAGTTCAGCTCCAACCGGCTTAAGGGAAAGCACATGGTGCTTCACTTACCAGTTACGCTCGAACCGGCTTAAGAAAAAGCAAATGGTACTTATCAGTTCAGCTCGAACCGGCTTAAGGGAAAACAAACAGTGCTTCACTTATCAGTTACGCTCGAACCGGCTTAAGGGAAAGCAGACCGTGCTTCACTTATCAGTTCAGCTCGAACCGGCTTAAGGGAAAGCAAATGGTGCTTCACTTTTCAGTTTAGCTCGAACCGCCTTATGGGAAAGCAAATGGTGCTTAATTTATCTGTGCAACTCAGATGTGGAAAGCAAAGAGGGTTCATTTAATAGTATCGCTTAGGCGGAATTATGATATACCAAACATGTTCGATATACTAGTAATGATCTGACCGGCAATTATAAAAGCAAACATTAGGTTTTTCTATTCGTTTCGTACCGGATTTTATTTTGGGAAACAACAAATGCTCTTTTTCAGAGCATCTCTCGGGAAGGCAACACGCGCTTCAGTTTTAGAACCGCTGAACTAGTTTAACGAACTCATCTAACTTTCAATTCAATTCGGTTTGTTTAAAATTAGTTACGGCGGATCTACATAATTATTTTAACTGAATTTATTCACAGAAATGATCAGCAGACGGAAATCCCTTGAATGTACAAAAAGGTTATTTATAGCATTATAGTGGTTAAGAGGTCGCAAGCATTGCAAATGCCGAAAACTGGCAAAATTTTCAAAAATGAATTTTGGGAGAAATACTTATTACCACCAAGATTTTAGTAAAGAAATGTATTTAGCTAAGGATTTAGTTAATGTTTGCAAGCTAAATTTAGTGTAATTCATGTTCTAATTACCAAACACTTACTAAATCAAAAGAAAAACCGTTTGCATGAGCACTTTGAAATTCATCGGCAATATACAAAAGCAACCCCTACCTGAAATAAGTATATGCTGGACTACACTGTTAAGTGCCAATTCGTCAAAATTATGTTAGGGTTTTCAAGAAATTCAAGAAAAACTTACTTCCAGGGTCTACTTTCGGTTTAAAGTCAAAACATATTAATGTACTACTAAAACTTTCTGACATTATTTTGACAGATGACCGCAAAATATTGTAAAAAATGTGTTTATGTGATACCTATATCATTTTTCTAGACGTTTTAATAGCCATCCCAGACTTCTTGTGCAAACGGTATTTCATTTTTGTGTGTGTCTGTTCATGTAAATAAAGCATTTTTTCAAACAACTTGAACATCCAAACTTAAATACAGCCACTTGACACTATATTTCTTCACTTTTATTGGTCTTCAAGTGGGAATTAATGTCGAATTTGGAAAAGGTACATTAAAAGATGGCAATAAGTATTTCTCCTAAAATTCATTTTTGAAATTTTATCCAGTTTTCGCCATTTGCAATGTTTGCGGCCCTTGAAGCAATATGTATGAAAACACTGTCGTGTTCTCTTTAATCAACACAATTTACTTAAACTTCAAAATGATATTTCAATATGTTCGACGTTGGCTTTGCAATAACTTAAAATGTTACATAATAAGTCAGAACCTACAGAACCTTTGCTTGCTACTTTTACGATTATACATCACTAATGCGGTTATACCTCTCCATGTTTGCATCAATTTGTATTGCCGGATGGAATGTCTAGCGCAGTTTTATTCTTATTATTTGCTCGAAGGTGTAATTTGTTATATCGACGCAATGATACAATCCAGAGATGTCGTATTGTATCATCGCCAATATCTATCAATCAGTAAACCCTTGTCGACACACACATAAATGTTTTCCTTGGCCCGTCGTCTGTGATTAATTACAATGTGCGGAAATCAGCTACTCTTAATGATCCAATCTGTTTGATTTGGGCAAGTTTCTGCCAAATATAGGCGATGTAATATGTTAACTTGTTTGTTTACTCCCGTGCTTTACAATCCCGCGACGCGAGATCACAATAGAACAAATTTCTCAGCAATGTTATTTATTGAAAAGTTTTAACCTTTGTCAAATACTCCCATATATTTTGTCAGTTCTTCGATCGCAAATGAGCTCTACGACTAACGTCGTTTACAAAAAAAATACTGATTGAAAAATAACAATATAAAGATGATTAATAATTAAAAAAAAATTTTAAAGGTTCAAAATAAAAATAGTGTATTTAATGCTAGTCATAAGGGTATAGTTGTTCACAATGATAAAAAAATGTTTCAGTCTATTAAAAGCACCATAGCTTTGTTGTTACACAAAGATAGCTATTAATATCAACAGTCACAAACTAGAAGTGCGATATCTACGAATCTTATGTATGATGAAATCCGGTATTTTATATGGTGAATTTCTTTACAAAACAAAATACAGAAAAATGTAATCCAAGAACCATATTGATCTTTTAGACTTTCTGTTTGAATTTAATACAAGCAGATTGTTGAAATATGTGCTATTATTTTTTATTATAAAATAATTACACCCGAAGATATGTTTTTCAGTTGCAGACAGATCTTGATTTGCCATTGAAAGACGAATAATTTAGGATCAATTGTATACAAATATATATTAAATTCTTCTGTTAGCCATAGAGGCAAAGTATACAGTTCAAAATATAGGACAGTCTTTTCTATCTTGGGTTTATCACAGTTTTGAGTTCATCAAACTGAAATTTTGATCTACATTTGACATAGGATATCGAAATAAAATCACATAAGCGCATTAGCGACGCAACACCTTGCAGAACAGACATATATACAAGCTGAAATGGAATGCAAAAATATTGAATGGTCAATGAACGAGAGTTTTTTGAAAACTGATTGTTGTATATTCATGTACTCTCCTCTACTTTTTGGCTGCCTGGGTAGGCTATGTCTACTGAACTTAGCCATTTCTGATATGCATATTTTACTTTTTATTTAGGCCACCACCACTCCCTGGAGTCCTTTTTATATTATAAAATTCTAAATTGATTCTATTTAATTGTTTTTTAATTTCCTTACATTGTTTTGCTATCGTTATATGCTGATTTGTACTTAGGTTTTATAAAATGGGATTTTCCAGATGCCTCATTTCCTTTCTCAAGAACATCAACACGCGAAAAGAAGAACTCGTGCGGATTCCACAATATTGCAGATATCACATGAATAATAGATGCTAATGTTACAATAACAATCTGAACAGTACAGTTACACTAACACCATCAAACTAAATAACAACATAAGCGCACACTCAAGAAAACATTATTGCACATTAAGTGAAAAGATCTAAACAAACTTTGTTTCTCTGCTGGTTAGGGATTCTCTATGCTCATCGTGTACTTTTCATGGGTGGAGCTGACACTCTGATGGTCATATCGCCTCATGCATTCTGTAGTTTGAACAGCCGATATAAAATTGAATTACCTATGCATTTGTTTGGACGGCGTGTGTATGTGTGCTCTTTTACGGGTGCGTTTTCTTACAGCTTACAGAATAGATTTCGAAATTGAAATATATCAAACGCGTTATAAATTTGAGAAAACTTCATCGTGATATGATTTTGAAAATTTATGGAATGGTATTAATCTGAAAATACCGCATTGAAGGTTCCATGTTCGCCGTCATAAGCATTCCATCGTTAGGGTGGATCAAAATTGTAATGTTTAGTGGTGTAAATATTGAGTTGAGCTCAACCCGGGGCTAGGCGACGTTGGAGGTTATATGCATTTTCATTACTGACCATGGACAGGCTCAATTAAACCGAGCCTGCAATATTTTCATATATGTCGTGTTCGGTGGCTTTCAAAGTTCCCTTTTCATATAATTTAGTTAATATTACAGACTCGGTTTGATTTAGCCAGTGCATGGACAGTAATGGAAAATGCATATTTCTTCCCACGCCATCTAGCATTACAATTTTATCCATCACAAACGATGGTGTGCATATGGTGGTGAAAAAGGAGGTTTCAATGCGGTATTTTCAGATGTACGTATGGTCCGCGGTTGAATAGTGCGTTTGCCCTAATCGAGAAAACACATTTACAAACAATCAAGCAAAGGTAACGTTTCAATATATATTTATTACTCTCATATTGTATATGATGCAATCAAATAATACTTCACTGTTGAAAACAAACATTAAAGTCGGTAAGCCAGTAGAAGACGCTGCCTCCCCTCGCAGCCAAAAAGAAGTGGTTTGTTGGTCTCTAGTGGCAGATGTGTTCAAATCAAGTCACTGGATGAATGTTTTATTCTTATTTAATTGATTCTTTTTAAGAACTGGAATCGACCTATTTTAAAATAACTCTCATTTTCAATCATTACCTTTGCTCGGTGGTTTTGATTAATATCCTCTTATTCGGTATACTTTGCAAAGACAGCACAAAAAGTCTGCTAAAATCAGAACTAAACTGTTGGAAAGGAGTTCATGGATATAGATTGTGTTTTATTACCTCACTTAACTGTTTTTAGATAGATGAAAAAGGAACTTTTAAAGCCACCGAACACGGCAAATAGGAAAATATTGCAAGCTCGGTTTGAATGTTTGCAGGGAGTAAATTTGCTTTATATTTGTTGTTGAGGTTTCGGTGTCAGCTAATATTCTCTTTTCCTTTTTGAGTGTTTTTTTTTAAACAAGTGATATATGCATCTCAGGAATCGCCACACTCACGAAATACAGCCTTCCCATGCAGCAAAAAAGAAGAGAAGAAAAGAGAGCAAGGTCCGTTTGCTTTAGTTATGTCGTTTCTTAAAATCTTATTAAGATTATTTTCCCTCTCTTTGCAATTCATCATATTGATATTTTAATGTAAAGTAATCATGCAATCTACTTCCATCGTATTGTATCATCTGTGAATAACATCAATCACTAAACGCTAGTCTACAAGTATTGATGTTTAGACCAACAGCCATATTTGATTAATTACCTATGTGAGGTTCGCGCCGGTCAAAATGGTTTAATCTTTTCACTTGCCGAATTGCTGCAATACTTGGTCAGAATTACACTATGAGTTAAATTCGTCACAATGTCATTAAATAAAACCACAACCAAACAAATTTTTATTTACAATGCAATTTAGGTAAGTGTTCGCGACTCCAATTAAGTGGTCAGATTATCAATTTTAGGTCGGTGGTCAGGAAGCTGACCGTCGTCATCGTTATTCATACATTAAGTACTTGACTCCGGTTTGTTCAGCCATTAAACAATTTAACGAATTGGTAAAAATCTAAATGCAATCAAAACATTTGTCTGGGGGTGTAACAAATTAAGAGTTCAATTGCCGCCAGCAAAATGTACAGTTGAAATTTAACCAATTCTGAAGGACGGTATTTTCAACTCGTGTTCAATATAATTTTGGTTAACAAATTGAACAAAATAAAACGCGACAATTGGTTCTTTAATTTATCCGTGCACCATTGTCGATGTGTGGGTGGGTTATATACTGTAAAACACTCTAGACATTTTATATGTTTGTTCATGAGAACCTACTAGAGAAAATCATAAGTCAGTAAACATTGGTTATAAATTCCCAGTGACATATAATAGCAATAAACAACTGACCTCTCCAGGGCGATGGGCCCCGACCAAATGTCACGATATTGTTTTCGTTGTTATTATATTTGAGGTTTAAAATTTATAGATTTATTACGAACAAATTCTGTTTTTCTTTCTTAAATATTTGACTGTGTGCGGGAGCTGCTTTTGTTGTGAATAAGCTCTTCTGGTATGTATATTTACTTTTTTTCATTGTTTTTCTAACTGAGTAAGGACGGTCAATTATGCTGAAGGGTTTCCATTGTAATATCATTACTTGCAGATGTTTGACACCAAGTGTCTTAAAAAGCATGTTTCTGAGGGGAGTTTCAATGAATTAAGACACAACATGTCTATCTTTTTACACATTAATTTTAGACATAGGCTTAATGTAAAAGATAATAGCTTGAACGATACTATTTTCATTCAATGTCCAATATTAATCGTTAAGGGCAAACACATTCTTTTATCTGGAGACCAAACGCGGTTGATGATAAAATGAATTTGAAGGTTCCGTGTTCACTATCATATGCATACCATCGGTTGGGATGGATTAATGATGTACTGTTTGCTGCTGAAAATATTCATGTTCGCTCAAACCGGGCCTCGGCTGGGAGGGTGGGGGTGGTAGTAATATGCATTTAAATTAATGATCATGAACAGGCTCAATTAAACCGGGCGCACAATATTTTGATTTTTGTCATTCTCGGTCCCTTTCTCATCTATTCAAAAACTGTGAAAAACTGTCAAAACTGACTTTCAATATGTTTTTGACAATATTGCAATGTAACCAAACCTACTATTTGATTTTAATAGCAATAATCAACTGACCTTTCCATGGCGATGAGTCCCGACCATCTGTCAAAACAAATTCTTAGAAATTCATCTAGTTTTTTGAAAATAATTAAATGGTACCTTTGAAAGCCAACGAACACGACAAATATGACTATTACTGCCCACGCCGCAAAGACCAGGGTCGATCGCAACTCAATAGTGACCAAAAACATTTCAATTTCGATCCATCCCTAACGATGGTATGCATTAAAATGAATGAACTTGCCGTTTTATAATATGATTAAAATGATTGAAATATAATAGATCATTTGTTTAAACTTAATTTATTTCTTACATAAGTAAATAATGGATCTAGGATAATGACCTATTTCGTTCTCAAATAAAATAGAATCAATTTTTTACCATGTTGACTATATACTTCAACACACCAAACAGACCTTTCGATAACGTCAACTTTAAAAATAAGTCATTATTATGTATGTCTTCCTGTAACAATTGCAACATTCGGAATATATTAGTGGTTACTCTTATTTACGAAAACACACACACACACACAAAGTGTTTTGGAAATACCAAATAAAAGAATGAAAGCAAAATATATATGTCATTGATTGTATGGACCGAATTTGCAATGTCATGCGGGGAGAAATCTAAAACAACAAAATGGACTTGTTTAATATAGCATACACCGAATTTATAAGTGTTCGAAAGACCACTTTCTCATTAGATTTTCACCTTATGTGTTTGCTCTAAGTTTTATTTGCTGTTAAATCGAGTACATGTATGTCAAGAATACAAATGTTCTCTTTAAGGCAGACAATGTAAGACGAGTTCGCATGTTACCTCATAAATACACAATATAATTGTCTATGAAATAAGCGTTTCCAATATTTATAGTCTACTGGGATATGTTAAAGTTGTGTTTCCAGAACGCAGGCTTCAGTTAGATCCAGATTTCTGTATCGTATGACTTATCGTGTTATCGGAATATAAAAACAAGACCTTGTTACTATTTGGAACCGAAAACCCATTCTAACATGTACCGATGTCTGTATTTGATTTTCGATCAATCAACATCAAGAGAGTTCTAAACAAAGGAGAAAACGTTATCGAAGAGGGCGAATCAAGATAATTAACTCCATTTATGACTTTATGTTAAATATTTATACTGTATTTTATTTGCTTATGTTTATAAATAGAGTTTAAACTAAGATAATTTACTGTGTGTTTCAAAGGTTAATATCACACTTAATTCTATATGTTAAAACTCATTGCTGTTTTAAAATTCGTTTTTAATCAAACGACGAACTAAAATCAAGAAAAGATATCTATTATAATTTGTATTCATCATTTCCATCTTAACATATTCTGCATATAAAGAGAAGCTCAAAATATAAGGCTTATCTTCCCGCTAATCTAAACCCAGATAAGTTTCACTAACTTGTTATGTTCTTAAGACTTCCCTTGCATGTACAGTGAATTAAAGACAGAGCAACATATGATTTATTCGTACAAAACCATCTGTAAAATCATAAAGAAAGGTTTCCAATGTGATATTCTACAGCGCTCTGAAGGCCTTGTGATTAATCCATCTACAGTTTATCACTATGCTTACCTCTTTGGTTGCACGACGGTGGCAGGGGTTTGAGGGTTTATGAAGGTTTACGGGGAAATCTTTTCTTTAAAGAACCTAGAAACTCGATTTTTTTTCTTTTATCCCTGTCGTCGTGTACTTGCTAACTTGACTACAGGGGCTCTGGTCTCGGTAAAATCAGTGAGTACTCGTTCATTTGGCTTTGCAATGCTATTAGCTTCTTATGTTTTATTTGGCTGTGTGTTTTTGCATGCAGCATTGTTAAAAAGGTGAAATATGCATATCAGGAATCGCCACATTCAGAAAAAATCAGCCTCTCCACACAGTCAAGAAGAAGAGAGGGAGAGAGCATGGTTGATAAAATGATCAGTTTCAAAAGAGACACCACTAACAATTAACAAAAATGAGAACCCGAGGGGTTACCGCCTTGGAACGGTCAGTGGCAAATCAAATTGCAACTGGGGGTTTAAACCAGGTTCTAGGGTGCACCAACCTCACACTTGCCCCAACAGGTTCTCATATCACAAAACAAATACACGTTGTCTTGGTGAAACAACTCCAACCCACTTATTGGCTCAACAATGTTGCATGCAAAAGCACACAAACATATAAAACATAAGAATCTAATAGCATTGAAAAGCCAAAGGGCGGGTACTCAATGATCTTACAGAGACCAGAGCTCCTGGAGTAAAATCAGCAAGAACACGATGACAGGGATAAAAGAAACAAATCGAGCTTCTAGGATCTTTTAAGAAAAGATTTCCCCATAAACCTTCATAAACTCTTAAACCCCTGCCACCGTCGTGCAACCAAAGAGGTAAGCATAATGATCAACTGTAGATGGAAAACTTGGAGTTATTTCACCGAGAAAACTTGTACTTACATAAGAAAAACTGTTAATGATTTTTAACAAAACTTTCATTATCTTTTCAAGTAATCAATATATAATTAAACATATTCTAGCCCATATAAACTATAATAAGAACATAATTTTGTTATTTGTCATAATTTAAATGTATAGATTACACCCAAAGCCATGCAAATACGGCGTCAGAGCAGAACCAGGCATCCAAAAGACAGACACAATACACACATAAAAATCCACCCAAAAAGATAATTCAAATTTTCAGTCACCCACAAGGAATGGCATTCTGCATGGTTTGAAAATAGCATATTTGGCTTTGCAATGCTATTAGCTTCTTGTGTTTTGTGTATTTGTGTGCTTTTGCATGCAACATTGTTGGGCTGATGGGTGAGTTGGAGTCATTTCACCAAGATAACTTGTATTAGTTTGTTAATATGAGAACCTGTTCGGGCAAGTTTGAGGTTGGTGCACCTTAAAACCTGGTTTAAACCCCCAGTGGCCAGTTTGTTTTGCCACTGACCGTTCTAAGGCGGTATCCCCAAAGGTTCTCTTTTTTGTTAATTGTTTGTGGCGTCCTATTTGAATTGACAAACTTATATCAAACATGCTCTCTCTCTTCTCTTCTTTTCCGCTGCGTGGGGAGGCTGTGTTTTGTGAGTGTTGCGATTCCTGATTTGCATATTTTACTCTATATTACCATCAAGGAAGAAAATTGGAACTGAAAACCACACAGATTTGTTATGTAAGAAAGCCAATTACCGCTGTTGTGTTATTTAGGTAGGAATTTCTGTCTATTGCTAGACTTATGCCATGCAGTAAAATCATCAGTATTTTAAAAATTGTTATTTCTGTTAGTTATCTACATTCAAAGTAATAGCTGTACATTGTGCCTGTATTATTAGTAATGTATTTCGCAATATATTTGCTCAGTATCTCTTTGACGATTTTCCAACAAATGTAATTGATGATTTTGCAAACACGGTTGTGTTCGCGTTCTTTGAAGACAACAACGTTTTAGCATTCTGAGAAAGAACTTTTTTAAACACAATTTTGCAAATAACCATTCCCTGTGCCATATACCAACTCGAAAATATTGCATACAAAGATAAACATAAGCATAAAGGAAAACAATAACGTATGGCAGTTTCAAGGCAGGACTAGGTGATCGGTGTCGAAATAGAGACCAGAGTAATTTTAAGACGGTTAAACGTATGTCCTTGAATATGTGAAAAACGTTGTTTTTTATTTGACCCAGTGACCTAATTATGGATTCCAAAAGAGACAGTGAATAACGAGTCTGCAACATCATTAACAAACGAAAACTTTAAAATAGATTTTTAGTAATGATATCAAAACTGTGGCCTCTATTGCAAGTATTCAATGTTATCTTTAGGCTTTACAAACTGACCCGAAAATGACCGAGACACTTTCGATCCAACATTGTTAGTGCGCATGAATTCGATGTTATATAATAATAACAACAACAACAAACTTTTATTTGCAAATCGGCAATCATAGTGCCTTTGGCAAAGTACACATTATTATACACAATAATAACAAAACTTGTAGTAGTCGTAGTCGAAGAGCTATTAATTTATATTATCCCATCCCTTGTCATATTCGATTCTGTTCAGTGTTATTGTAACGCAACGATTTTGATCTGAACTGAAAATGCCGCATTGAAGGTTACATGTCCGCCGTCATATTCACACCATCGTTTAGAACGGATCAAACATGGTACTATTTACGTATGTACATACTGAGTTGTGCTCCAGGGTGAGGCCACGGGAGCAGTAATATGCATTTAAACAAGTTCCATCTGAGACGTTTAATCAAACCAAGCATGCGATTTTGGTTACGTTTAGAGGTCTTTTTTGATCTGTGTAACTTGGCATTAAGGAGACTTAAAATTAATGTGTAATAAATCCAAAACAAATTGTTTCAATAATGTTCACAGAATTTCTTTGCAGGTTATATGTTGTTCTCTTAATGTTTCTCTTTGGTGATCTAATGTCATTTAAAATGTTTGATTGCCTCTTATAATGACTTAAAATATTCGTCGCATAAGTAATTAAGCTGTATTTGAGGTGTATGTAATAATTGTAATGGTGCTTACCCAATATAGAAAATTGCTTCCTAGCAAAAACAGTTACTGTTCCGTGGAGAAAACTTGCAGACATATTATTCCTTCCTATAATGTAAGTTAATATAGCTTTTGATAAGCACGCAACTGAAGAATTCTTGATTGTAATTTTTCCTGAACCGAAGGTTATAAAACTGAGAATGGAAACCAGTCTCAAATCTCAATCATCTGATTGGCTGAAATGGCGACTGGTTTCCAATCTCAGCTTTATAACCTCCAGCCCAGTACTTATGACTGTGGCGTATAATTACTTTCCATACGTTTTGGAATTTCTCTACTGTATTGTATGTGTATTAATCAGATTAAGGCAATACCAGTTTTTTAATTCCTAAACTTCCTGTATTTTGCAAAAGGTAGAATTAAAATATTGGAAATGACAGTAAAATTAATGGACCTGATATTTGCATTGATATTTGTTGATCTTGATTTCATTTAGTAACCTCGTCTTTAATAGTTTACTATATGCTTTATGAATGGTAATTTTTCTTCTCGCTGTCTTCGCATTACCGGAAGTAGAAAAGTCAATGTTTCATTTTTTCTCGATCTTTTAGCAATTTATCAAATGTTTAATCTAAACGCAATCGTTTTCCAATATAATTACATTATTTGTTAATTTCACCCTTCGCAAATTTATTCTACAAGAATTCAAATGTATCTCATAAACCATATCCAACCCTATCGGATATAATGTTATAACCATTGGAAGTTAGGGGTACTAATAAATTGGTTTGATATGCTTCGATTACCAAATTTTGTCGATAGTCCATTAACGAGTTTTACATATCACAATGTTACAGCTTGACAAAAAACAGAGCCAAACAAAGGTTTATTTACAGCTGCATATTCAGGAATAAGCTTTAACCTTTGTTCATATCTATACTATGTATTAAAAGAATATGTTCGCCGTTTTGACGGAGAAACAGCGCAATTTTCAAGCTATTCTATGTCGCCGAAGCACTCATATGCGACCATCTAAAGTTGACATTTCATTTTTCGGAATATGCACTGATATGTACAAAAATTGAGAAAATAGCAAAAAAGTACCGGAAAACAATCAATGCTTAAAATATAAATTGTTATAATTAATGTTCAAGTCGAACGATTACAATCCTATCTAAGATGCACTTCGAAAAGTAATTTGTTGCTGCAGTAAAGCAAAACAATCACGCCGCCATTCATACATTCAAAATATGTATATGTACCGAAAAATGATTGGCCTTGTTAACCTAAATATGCTTTGACATGTTCTGTTTATCATATATATTTCAATACAGTAAAACCTTGCTATTAAGACCACTATTAGGACTGTCAAAAGTGGTTTGTTTTTGAAAGTCGTCTCAATATTGACCTTTAAAACCACTTATTTACACTATCTGGTTCTTTATGCTCTGATTAGTGTGTGTGGGGGAAGGGGGTATAATTCTATTGTGGTGGTTTTAAAGCAGGGTTCTTCAGCATTTTTCTAATGGTTTTCTAATATAAATAGGTAAATTCTCTCAATCCCCATCTAGCCTTCAATATATTTGTCAGTTCATCAATTACTGGAGTTGAACTTGTTGATCTATCTTTTTTCCAGAAATATTCTTAGGATTAAGAATCACGTTACTTTCTCATGAGTTCACGAAAATAATATCCAAACGTAACATAACTGTATATAATAATATTTGTTACACAAATGTAATTGTGAGGTATGTTCAAAATGACAAGTTCATTGTGTATCACTTTTTATTTTATAATGAATTACGCTAAGCACTCTGCTAAAACAATTAGGTCATACGTCTCGCGCTCATGATATACATTACCATATATTGCACACATGTGCACTTACTTCGTTATCTAAATGTCAAACGACAAAGCTTAAGAAATACGACTTAAAGACAACCATAAACTTTAGCTTTGTCTTAAAAAGAATTGTTGAAAAAGTTATCCCGGTAAAGTGTTTTGTAACGTGTGTTCTAGATATTTTGCAGTTAATTTTTAGCACTGTTCTGTCTTTACTTAAATTGACGCACTTAACAAAATGTAACAAAATGTTAAATAAGAAGGCGAACAGTATAAAATATTTTATTGATAAAATAATATGAATTTAAGTTATTGATTGTCAATTCATTTTTGTTAACGTACTGTTTTCAATTATATTAATTTTAAAAGCTCATTGATTTTTTTAAAGTTAACCAGCAATAATTATTGTAGTCAAACCAAGACATAGAATGCTTTGTGTAAGCGCAGAAACACGTTTGTTCTTGCAAACGTAAAATTACTTCTATAGGAATATTGCATGGACCATTGCAATCATAGTCTACAAGTATTGACGTATAGCTAAACAGCGATATTGGATGTATTACCCTTGTATAGTATGAGCAATTCTAAATGGTTTAATATTTTTCACTAGCCAAATCTTCTGCCAGATTTGGTCTGTAGACCATTAACGATTCTTTACACATCACAATGTCACTACGCAAAAATCACAGAACCAAACAAATTTACAGATGCAATTTAGGGAAGTGGATTTAGCCTTTGTTCACATCTTCAATATATTTGTCATTTTATCAATTTGGCTCGATGGATTTGAGGAAGACAGACGTCTCAGTACTTCGGTTGGTAAATTAGTTGGTTATAGTTTATTCAGTCATAAATCGGTTCAACAAAATGATATACATGGGCATTTCAGCAATATTCCGATGGTCGATCAAACGTGATCCAGTGCGGAAAACAAGTATTTAGAGCTGTAGCTTCAAATCATAGCCTGGTAAAGCAAGATGTATTAAAAATACTCGTAGAATCGTGTACATAAAAGTAGTATTAAAAAAAAACTATATTACAAAAGAAAGTGTGCACTTTGTTTTCGTTGATTTAATATTTCTTTATGCCTAAATATTTGGAATCAGTAATGAGATAAGATCATTTACATTTTATAGTAAAACAAAATATGATCAAATCTAAATTTTGCATAGATAAAAAATTGAAATATGCATATCAGGAATCACCACACTCACAAAACACAGCCTCCCCACGCAGCGAAAAAGAAGAGAGGAAAAGAGAGCATGTTTTTATAAGTAAGTCCTATTCAAAGTTCAACCCGTTTTAAAATCTTACAAAATACATGTTCTCTAGTATGATAATTGACGAATGAGACCTGAGAACAACGTTATTCCTAAAACGTATCTTTCCAAAATGGCACTCAGAAACTGTTACACAATTATGCCCTGATTAATCGTCAAATTTCCTTGCATTAATCGTTTTATTATGATGTGTAAGTTTGACATAAATTAGATGTTACATAATTACAAGTATCACTTGGATGAATGTAACCTGCAATGTGTTTCGTGCCGGAAAGCCAGATCACGGTGGTTAAAAAGTGAAATATGCATACCAGTAATGGCCACATCCAGCAGACACAGCCTCTCCACAGGGTTAGGGATAGCTACTCGGACTTTTTATGAAAGCTACGTCTACGGACATTTTTGATCAAGAGAAGGACTTTTAAAGATTTGTTTGATATCAATAATGGACAGTGAACCAAAAACTTCATAATATCACCATAAGCTCTAGTGAGTTCGACAAAATAAGCATCTACACCGACGATAGGGATATTTAAGCATTTTGAACATGTCATGATATACCGTTTTAGTTATGGATTATTATTTCATCGAATTGCATTTATACTTGACTTAAAAGTCTCGAAATCATAGCCAGTACTTATTTGCAATACATTATTTCAAAATATTCCTTGAAAAGTGTACATGGTTCATTAAAAACAATACGGTTTTTGTCTTAATTATAACGTATCGATGTTTCTCAAATATTGCACTTATTTCATATAAGCATACCACTGTGACATTCCGCCATGAATTGTTATTAATCATACAACAGTTGATAACTGCTAGAAAGAAATATTTTAAGCATTCCTGTCAAAACTATTGCTTGAAAAAGTTATTCTCTTGATTATAAGGTCACGTGACGTAGATTTGATAAAACACAATCTGAACCGTGCAGAGTAACTCGCCAAAAGCACGCGTGTAATCAATTGACCGAATGCAAAATTTACAGTTTCACAGACGAACACCTTCATAGTAGCTGTCATGTTAAAAAAAAATCATACTCTTGAAAATTCCAAAATGTTCAAGACGTTTATTTTTTATAATTATTTTTGACCTTTATTTTCTGTTGAAAAGAGTAAGGATCGAGTCAAAAGATTACAAAAGTTCTCTGTATTTCACAAACTATTACATGAGTGAATGTGTTACACCATAAATACACAATTTAATCGTCTATGAAACAACATTTTCCATATTTAAAGCCTGCTGGGATAAATAAAGGTTGTGTATCCAGGACGATACAGATTTCTGTATTGTATGAATTCCCGTGATAATCTAATTATCTAAATGAATCAGAATCGAAAACAAGCTCTTATGTATTCAGACATCTGAATTTTATTTTCGATTCTAACACTTGTAAGACTTTTACGAAGGAGAATATGATGATGAAGTAAACAATATTTAAAATTTAAGGGTTTTAAAAGATATTGCCACAGTTCATTTTAAGGTGTATACAGCAAGAATAAACAAACTTTCCTTCCGTTCAGCGTGATTGCTCTATTTTCAATATGTATTATATTATAAAATACTGCAATGTAAAAATGTTTAAATAATGGCTTCATTTTTGCAAGCCAAAGGAAAAGATATCTCCAGTTTCTATCATTTTACTAAATGTTGAATACCCTATAAATCTATTTTTCTATAACAAATAGCGGTCATTATTCACTGTATATAAACCGATTGTATCATCTATCGGATATAGCGTACCGATTGTCACAAAAACATAATAATCAGTTCAAAAATGAGGAGATTTTGAATGTATTGTAATTAGAAATCCAATCGACAAATACAACAGGCGATTCTCGTAGCACTTGTTATGAAAGACGTTGTTACCTTTTTTATTCAATATACTTTTAAAAAATCGCTTAAATCACTCACACAAAGTACCATTTGCACTGTGTACTGTTATAAAATCAGCGTAAATGTTTATATTTTAACAGGTTTTGAGAGGTATTCTCATGCTAGCGATGATGAAACATCATTTTATTCTTACAATAATAAGAATACCGTGGCTGATTAATTAAACATCAAAACATTAGACCAAACATGCATGTAGCTTCGACCCAGACTGTATTATTTATTGAACATGTTAACTCAATCATTTGTATGTTTCTGGTGATCTATGTGTATCAGTTATGGCGAATATTTAAATATAATTTTAGTATATTTTTCGGATTTAAGAACAACGGCTTGATGTAAAAACCTGTATTAAAAGTGCGTCGTACAGAAATATGATACGTTATGAAATATAAGGGCCTCGGTGCCTTTATATACTGTGGCGACACGAAACAATTGGATCTACCTGACTTCATTAGTTAACACACAGGCCGATCTGAGAACTACAATTTACAACAAGCGATAATTAATGTCGTCCCAAAATGTTTTGGATTTGATAAGCATAGTCTAAGGTTTGTTAAAAGTAATAGTTTCGAAAAAGTTCACGATTATAAATACATACGCAGGTAGGCGTGACATACAAATTCTAAGGCAGAGCAAGTTATTTAAATACTGATATTTTAAGCTGATGATAAACCCTTTACTCAATGTACGACCAATGTAGATCATCGTCAGCTGAAACACCCATGTCATTTGATCGGAATATACAATCAGTTACAAAAACAGTTTATAGTTTATTTCGAAGTTTGTATAAAAAATTAAACTGTAGCCCAGCTGCGTTGTTAATTTTTATACAAGCCTCCAAACTAACAATAACCTAGTCACTATTGTTGTATCATTCTGTTTTATTATTTTAAAGTTCTTCTCTACGTGTTTTTGTACGCCATGATTTATTATTTCTCCAAATATACCCGATTTGTATAGACAATATATGTAGACGAACTCCTCCATCTTACCTAAAAGCATAAACTTGATAAAATCAGCAAATGCTCATCGCCATAAGTGATACAGATTATTGGAATATCATTCAACGAAGTTCGCACTAAATGATACAACAGAAGTAGGTTTGTTTGCTATAAATGATAGTATGATAATGCTATAGATGATACAGTCATTACGAAACACACCCCTCAAACATTTTAATAATTTACACTATCTATACATTTAAAGCAATATTGTTATGTAATAATCTTTATAGTAATGTCATAGAGTCATATAACTAGTATGTATTCGTGAATCAGAGCGTTTATTTGTAGAGAATAACAGTATTTTGATACAATCATGTGGGTCATTTGCCAAACCTTTTTGTGATTAAATGCAATTTTGCAAGTTTTATTCCTATATATGCGCAAAACAAATAGTATTACAACCAATAAGGACTATACAAAATATAACGTACTTGTTTTTGTTGAAGGTACTTAAAATGATCCTAATAATTCCGTTTTCAATGTGTTATTTACGAATTGTTTATATCGCAGCCATGCAATCAGCTTGCTATATCCGGCATATGATACAATCGGTTTATATACAGTGTTATTACTCATGTTGACTCCATAGTATTATTTATATCGCAAATTGCATAATATACAACGTTATGAACGCATTACAAGGAATAACGCCAATTTTACGAAGCATTTTCTACTTTGATCTTTTTTTGTATAGTTAAATGCTTAAACTGATAAGATAATGTAAAACAATTATATTAATTTGCCGTCCAGGGTTGTTACTTAATAATATTATGAACATAAAAGATTGCTTTCTTTTTTTCATTTAAATCTCAAAGGTTTATCTGTACTCTCTCTTAAAATAACCATGTCAACAGCATTGTGGATATCAGTACACATGTCCACATGTATATGTGCACATTTGAATTGAGGATCGTTGTTTTATCATCAATACTGGATGAAAGACACTGACTCCATTTCAAATTCTGCAGAAGTATTTAGACTTCTTATTTCAGTGAAAGACGAAGATAATCTAATCCAACCTTTTGGAGTGACATCTCCATCCGATTATGGACATATGCAATATTAAAATCAAATAACCTTTCTATTATATTATTTATATTTTAGTGGTGGAAAATCCATTCTTATTATAGTTCTAAAAGTTGTTTTTTTGTTTAGTTAGACATGGAGTCCATTATATCGTTTCATTAAAATAGTAACCATAAATATAGTTAAAAATTAAAAAGATGCAACGAACACTGTCACCGCCTTTATAGCAATCTAATTTTGTTTAGAAAGATGAAAATGTGTTTCCTTTCTGAAGCATTTTTCTATAATATTTACTTCTGTTCTTGAGAAGTTTTCAAACGGTCACTTACACTACATTTTAATGCGGCGTTTTATGAATGAATAATACAGCATAATTAACGTGTGTTTTCTTAATTCAAACAATGATTTTACAACATGTAATCAATTTGATTTAATTGTAGTTACTTGGTAATTAATGTAATTAAACAGATGCGAGTCTAACAGAAACCATGTAGACAATCTGAAGGTTAATGGAGACAGATGTTTTTCCACTCCACCCACAATTACAGTCAATGACACCCTAACCTTTTTCAGAGATGTAGTAGAATATATTTTGAATTATTTACGAGCAATGAAATGGTGTTTGTCATTCTCTTTACAAACTCAATGGTGTCCAGACTCCAGCTCGACTTTAAACACGAGCTAGACACTTGTAAATTGCTTATTTCAAAAATATAAAAAAAAGATTTGAATTTAACATTGTTAAGCTGATGGGTAGGTCGAAGTTATTTCACCAAGACAACTTCTAATTGTGTGTTGATATGAGAACCTGTTTGGGCAAGTGTGAGGTTGGTGCACAATAGAACTTGGCTTAACCCCGAGTAGCGAATTGTTTTGCCACTGATCATTCCAAGGCGATAACCCCATATGTCCTTTTTTTTCGTTAATTGTTGGTGGCGTCTAATTTGAATTCGATATACTTATAGAAACATGCTCTCTTTTCCTCTCTTTCTTCCGCTGCTTGGGGAGGCTGTATTATGTGACTGTGGTGATATCTGATATGCATAATTCACTGTTTTATAATCCTGACCTGCTAGATTCGGTTTGTACACGACAGTGTTTGCATATAATAAAGTCACCATTACAGGACTGAAGCCTTAAATGCTGATAATTTTGAAAAATTTCGTAATTTTCAATGTTCCATTTTTATAGGCTTCAACCACAAAAAAAACCCAAAACATGAATTGACTTGAATCAGAACATGTTTGTAAACTATTATTCAACGTTCAACATTAATATCTGAAATAAGCTTAATGCATTCAAAAATCTGTAGTTTTGGAGCATGTCAACTGGCGACGGGGCCGGCAGCACAACTTGCAGGAGCCATCAGATATTCAAAGAAAATGAAATTCCACAAAACTTGACAAGAATATCGAGAATTCAAAAACTAAGGACTTTGGTAAATTATATAATAAATATATCCCAGTGATTTTTAAGGACTATAAATTATAAGAATATGACCACATCAATTATGTTTAGATGTTATGGATATATTTGTTTGATGATTTGATGTTTTTTAACAACAAAAAATATCACAAGACTTCGCATTTGATGAAATTTCCATTTAGTTTTCGGAGCATACGTTGGTTAATGTTATAACAGGCAAGATATACTCTGGCTCGTTTGAGGTACATAATTAGGTAACTAGATCAAATAAATAACAAAAGATTTTAAACATTTAATGACACATTATTCATCACCATTAGTATGAATCGTTTGTTTTTAACCTATTATAGGTTGCTCTTCAACTGGTCTACTTGAAAAGACCTGTAATTGTGTATGTGGCTACTCTTAACCTGTTTTAACTTAAAAAAAAATGGCATTGCCTCTACCTGGGAGAGAACCCGCACCGTCAAGGCGACATCGTCTAGCACTGCAATTCCGACGACGCAACCAATTGAGCTAACTGGGTCAACCCCAAAAAAGATTGATCGGATAGCCCTGATATACGTTATCATCGGTAACGGTTTATTTTACTGATAACAGTACTGACTATATGTACGGAGAGTCTCGTTGGTTTAGATTGTGCAACAGGTAGATCACCGGCTATGATCTCGAGCTGATACACAGACCAGATCATTTGATCGTGATCTCTGTGTTAAAAGAACAAACTACTAACAATATAGTTGATATTCACATATGGTGCAATTTGACAAAGGTATGTTTCGACACATTAATAAGTTATCTTGTTGATTGAAAAAGACCGATTCCCAAAACGTTTACATTGAGAACATAAATTTTGTATATGGCACGATATGAACTCATGTACCCCATGATGTTATCTCATTCAATCGTATTTTGCCTGTTTAAGAAAAAGATTTATGCAACATTTACAAATCCGATTTCAATAAAGCCACACATAAACGCGTTTAAATACTCAATTTCAAAAATACGTTTTGTCGCCATCAGCAAGCACAGACAGCTTATAATAAAACGCAAATAAATGCCAATTTGGAATGACTGGATTATACAAGAACCATATTTCATAACAATATATTTCATCTCTTAAAGGAACACGATAATCTTGGACAATTTTCTAGATATCTACAGAACATGTGAAAACAAGCTTTGCAAGCATTTTCCAAAATAAATAAAAACCTAGTTTATGAGTATCGGCATTTTTTTCTAAGATTCCACAATTTTAAAATATATCAAGGAAGACAACATTGGAAATAAGGGATAACTTGTTATACTTCCTTGTGTTGTCATCGATGTGTATTGTGTTTAACATGATTGCAATTTTGATATATATGTAATGAGAAAGGCAGGACAAGTAAATGTACAAAAGTTGTTACAGTATTCACTGAACTGTTGCAATTGAGGCCCGACTGCTTAATCTGTAATAGAATATTAAACATGGTTATCAGTAACTTACCCGATATCCTTAGACACTGAGACTAACGCACTAACACACGTCGTGACTAAATATCTGCTGCTTTGGACGGGTTTCAATATCATATAAGTTAAAGTAATTTAACTGTTACTGTAAATTTAACCACTTTACCTATTAAGGCTTATGACTGGACTTGCCCGAAAGGTCACAGCTCACGGGTCAAAATCGAAATAAACCATCTTAAGTTTAGTCATTTGAGAATAGGTATTAAACGTATATTATTATTATTATTATTATTATTATTATTATTATTATTATTATTATTATTATTATCGAACACAATACTTTTAAGGAGACAACACTACGGGATTTCAGATTTTTACCAAATTCTTGAAAGTATTTAGATTCGAATCATGTCATGGTATATGTAAACTGTTTCTCGCAATTCCTTTGATAACTTGCCTAGCTGTTCACGGAGGGAGCGTTGTTGTAAGTTTAAATAAACAAATGATAGAAGCATAAGGTCGTTATATTTATTTATGTTAGGCTACCTAGCCGGATAGGTTAGCGTATATACATGCAATAAGTTTTAATCGCATTCAGCATGTTCAGATTTATATTGTTCATTGTTAACACTTTTACACTACCACATTCGTTAAAAATATTTTGACTGACGGATACATTTTTTACAAAAACAATCGCAACCAAACCTTACTCTTTTATTGAGTTGATATTTACAATTAAAGTTTTCTGGCATAAGTAAAATGTTTTTCAGGCAGGGTAAATACGTAAAGTCTGTAAGGTACCGAAAAGGCAAATTGAACCATCATATTTTTTTATCCTGGCATTTGCCTTCATACCGAATATTTGAAAATTTATGAATTAACATATAACATTTTACAGCCAGATTTTAATTAAAACTCGTTTTTTTCAGACTGTTTTAAAGTCAGTATGAACAGAAGGCCGACATTGCCATCGTTTGAACAGCATTCAACGTATGGACACCAGTGACTTCATTTTGTTCAAGGTGTTGTGATAACAAATGTTTGTTACAAAACTTATGTAACTTATGATGCATACATAATCTTTTATAATATCAGTTTGTTAAAGAGGCGCGAACGTGTAGCAAATTGCACTTTACTAATGATTCGTTCACTTCTACTTATTTGGCATGCGCACTGGTTCACTTAAAAGCATGTTTATAGTTGTTCTAAACAATTTAATTCGACCTTTTATGTCTAATTTCTGATACCTGATGATCTTAGGCAACCGTTTGGAGTTACGAATAAAATCGAAGATTCATCAAGTAGATTCCTTAATGAAAAGCTACAAAGTTTTATTACACTAGATACCTCAGGAAATAATCAACTTAAAGGAGCATCGGAAAGTAACTCTAGTCTCAATTAATACTATATAGGATGACTGATCAAATAAATTCTCCCCAAATAATAATTATATGAGACATATGTTTGTCTCAGGTAGAAAATTAAACTGATAAATAAATGATTTATTCAAAACATAAAAAAAAGCTTTTTCTGGAAATACAGTTAAATACTAGTATATTTAAGTTAATTCGACTTTTTTATTTTAGGATATTCACTGAATTTACACATTTAAACGTGGTTCTAATTGACTAATTATAATTCTTTATTTCATACTTACTGAACTAATACTACAGTATGACTCTTTAATTGAAAATAATAGTCTTCGGTTTGTGATTTAAGGTGAGGATATATTTGCCTGGACAACAGTTAGCATTTTGCTATAAATGCTTTTAATGTACTATATAAAATCATATGTCACAATTATTGCCGAATGTCATATTTGACGAAGGCCCCCTTTTCATTGAAATACTGTCACTGTGCATTTTATCCATTCGATGTCCATATTGTTTTAGAAAACCATCGACAAACATTTAAGAAGAAATTCAAACCCCGATTCTTTTATCTGTGGACCAACTTATAATGGAATGGCATTAATCTGAAAATACCACACTGAATGTTCAAATGTCACCGCCGTATGCATACCATCGTTTGAGATTGATCAAACCCCTGCTCTTTACTGGTGTTAAATATTGAGTGCGCTCAACCCGGGGATAGGCGGCGTGACAGTAATATCCACTTTTATTACTGCCTATGAAAAGGCACAATAAACCTTGCCTGTTATATGTTCATATGTGTCGTGTTCGGTGGCTTTCAAACTTCCCTGCTCAAGTAATTCAATATGACAGTAGCGTTGTTGTGAGGTGTAGCTGCTGTCAAATGTCTCTCGCGATTTATTCACACTGTGCTGTTGTGCAAGATACTTATATATGGTTCTCCTAAAATAACTTTTGTTTTAATATTTCAGCCATTTTAGGACTGTTGGTTTGAATATCGCAGTCAATTTAGATTTGGATAACATTCAATTATACCGTTGATATACTTCATGTTTTTTTTTATTTTTTGCCATTGGTGTTCTGCATTTGGCGTTCCCTTGTGCTTTACGAGATTTGTTTTCTCAGATCCATTTTTGTCTGTTTAGTTCAACTCGTTGTTTACTCGTTTAGGGCAAAACCTATAGTGGGTACTAACAAACTTGAAAAACATTCAATGCAAAACAACAAATGAATTAAACAGTTAACCAAATTTTCCAACTAATTAATGAATATAAATTGCATTAAACGATCCGTCAGCGGTAAACAAAGTGGCAACCGTTAAAACGCGACTAGGGATTTGGCATTAAAGCTACAAAGGAACGTTTAAACTAATCGAAAAAAGTAATATATGCATATCAGGAATCGCCACACTCACAAAACACAGCCTCCCCACGCAGCGAAAAAAAAGAGAGGAAGAGAGAGAGAGAGTATGTTTGTTATAAGTATGTCAATTCAAATAGGACGCCACAAACAACTAACGAAAAAGAGAACCTTTGGGGATACCGCCTTGGAACGGTCAGTGGCAAAACAAATTGCCACTGGGGGTTTAAACCAGGTTTTAGGGTGCACCAACCTCACACTTGCCTCAACAGGTTCTCGTATCACAAAACAAGTACAAATTGTCTAAAAGGCGGTAAAACTAGTTATTTAAAAAGTAAAATACGCATATCAGGAATTTCCACATATCAGGAATTGCCACATATTAGGAAGACACAGCCTCTCCACACATGAGAATGAATGGGTGAGTGAGGAGGGGTGTGGAAAGTGAATGTCAAATGCAATCCCTGAGGGATAAAAAGATAACAGTATTGAATGTAAGTACGGCGAGACGTTTAACGGCCGCAACACAGCACATACAAAGCTAAATGGTCATTTTATGTCACTGATGTTTGACGTTTTCTTATATTTTCTTTCATTTCATTCAGCCAAATATAAATTATTTATTGTTTAACTTACATCATGTTTTCTTCACGAAAACTACAACGACAAAAAAAACTCCGAAATATGGTTGGTAGAACAGACTACTTTTATTCAATTAATAAGCACTTCTGATAACAACATGACGGGTCTCCAAAAAAAGGTTTCACCTTTGTATTGGTGATGAACGTGTTATTCAAAGTAAATAAAAAAATGAAGCGAAGCTTCCACGAATCAAAGTCCAGAGCCATCATTCCATGCACAAACTGTCTACAATTCTTACAACATCCTGAACGACAGAATATCGCTCTACTGAAAAATAAGAAACAAGTGTAATAATCACAATATAACACATAGGGTTTAAAACCTTGGTTTAAATTCTCATATTGTATATTTATCATAACTCAGGGGGGGGGGGAGGGGGAAGTACGTACACGCAGACAGTAGTCTGTTCTAAACTTCGAATGTTAAAATAACTATACTATGCGTTTATATACCGTATCTAAACGCGTCATCACATATAAATAAACCTGCAAAACGGCTGTAAAAGCCTGTTAAACGACCCAAAAATAAATATTCTATAACAATACTTGTTTGTATTTATAACAAGAATGATGTATATTAAAAACAATACTGGTTTATATGGATAACAATCTTGATTTTTTCATACAACAATACTTATAATAATACTGGCCTATTAGCATCTGGAAAGGTATAACGAACAGCACATCGTGCAAACAGTGCAATGCTATATTTCGAAGCTCAGACTGAAAAATACCAACTGACCTCATATACACGTGCACTTACAAATTTCATTGGGTGTTCAATGTTTTTCTAATTGTAACGTTCCAGGTATGTTTATTGCCGTTTGCATTTTTTGGCGTTTGCTGTCTAAGCTCACTTTTGACCTAGTTTTTCGACTAATGAAATGATGTAAATAAAATGTATTATGCAGCGAGATAATCAACAAGATTATTTTGATTGGTTGTTAGTGTGTATTGTGTTTACGATTACCGTTACGATTTTTATATTGCGCGTTAGTATTTACCTTGCACCTACATGTTCGAGCATTTTCGTTTCTAAACGCGATAACTGTATCGGAGAAAAACATATTTACTGTAAAAATAACCAGTTCAGGTTAAATCAATTGATGACATAAATGCGATTTTATATGGAATATTCATGAGTGTCAGGTAAACATTTGCGTACAATACACAGTGTAAAACGACAGATATTTATAGTTCATACTGGTTACTTATTAGTTCCTTTGATACTGATTGTTAATTTCAAATCCACAAACACAAATGGCTGGTGTAGTGCTTATGACACTTGCCAGAAAGCGGAGGTGCCGGGTTCAATACTCCTGAGGGACACTATTTTTTAAGTTAAGTTACGTAAAAGTTGGTAGATATTGTAACAAGATGTTATTAATTATATAAATTATTATTCAAAGACATTTATTCGTCTTGAGTTCTAACTCTACAAGAGGTATTTTATTGAAACTGAATCATCAGACAAAATTGTTGCCACTGATTCAACATATTTAACAGACACTTTCAATAAATCTATGGGGTTTTCATGACTCGGTCGCTTAATCCCTAGTCCGTACTAAGAAGGTCGTTGGTTCGTCAACAGCTATGACAAGTAAAATAAAATTAATAAACTGTGTCTGCTTCGTCGCTCTGCCATATGCATAACAATGTTTGGGATGGATCAAAATTGTTTATTGGTGTAAATATGGAGTTGCGCTCAACCCGGGGCTAGGCGGCGTGGGCAGTTATTTGCATTTCCATTACTGACCATGAACAGGCTCAATCAAACCGAGCCTGCAATATTTTCGTTTTTGTCGTGTTCGCTGGCTTTCAAAGTTCCCTTTTCATATATATTTCTTTCTTTCTTATATATAAAAGTCTTTTCAATCAACGCCGCTTAACCTTTTTAAAAAGATATTTATTGTTTATGTTGTCTTGTGTTCATTTCCTTATATTCCTATTACAAGATTTCATAAGTTAATTGCACTGTATTGTGAGCGTATTTTGACATTTGGCAGCTTATTGCATTGAAGTGATATGAGTTTTGGAAATTGAATTGTTTTCAAAATAAGAATACCTCTTTGCCATCGTTTGCATTTGAAAGAGGCGTATTTATTGCAATTTAGATTAGATTGATTTTGCTATATGACCATATTTAACAATGAAACATAGCTTAAATTTGGAAACTTCTTCTGAAATATACACAGAGAGTTAAAATTGTGATTACCCATTCGTACATTAGTTTATCTCATCTGAAATTTAGTTGTGTTCTGTTTAGTTATGCATTGCGTTGCTTTCTCGTCTTTCTGGTAAATATTGAGTTAAGTAGTGGTGTTATTACAGTATTACAAAAATAGTATGCATAATCAAGGATCGCCACACTCAGAAAACCCAGCCTCCCCACGCAGCGAAAAGTTAGAGAGGAAATGAGTGCATACGAATATAAATTTCAAATAAGACACCACAAACAATTTAGGAAAAAGAGAACCCTTGAAGATCCCGAAGAAATATTAAATATTAACGAAAACGTCAGTCCCCTGATTGGCGACTGGTCGCCATTTCAGCCAATCAGATGCTTGCGACTTGAGACTGGTTTCCATGCTCAGTTTTATAACCTTGGTCAAAGATCCAGTTTCGAAATTATTATGTTAACGATGATAATTATCTGAAAATAAACAATTGAAGTTTTCATGATCACCTTCATATCTGCTCCATCATCACGGTGGTTAAAATGTGTACTGTTTATTTCTGAAGATATCGAGTTCCGCTTAGGCCGAAGCTAATCGGTGTGGCCAGTAAAGATAAACCAGATTAACCATGAACGTGCTTAATCCTGTTATTCGGCATGGTCAGTAATATTCATTTCTTTTACTGCCAAGGAACAGAATCAATGAATTATTATTACTATTATCACCTTTATTTCCTCCATTTCTGAAGAGTATATAACAGTTTATAACACAAATATCATATGAGTAAATATACAAGTTACATAACATTTAGACAAAGAGAATATAGGAAATTAATAAAATATAAGTGAAACACAATATAAAAAGGTTCAATCTGCCCCTCTAGCAAGTCTCTGCGAGAGAGGCAAGCGTAAGGGGAGATAATACAGTATCTGGGCTGAAGAGTACAAAACCGAGATCTGAAACCAGTCCAAAATCTCAAAAAAAAGAAATATATGCATATCTGGAATCGCCACACTCACAAAACACAGCCTCCCCACGCAGCGAAAAAGAAGAGAGGAAGAGAGAGAGAGAGCATGCTTGTTATAAGTATTTCAATTCAAAAAGGACGCCACAAACAATTAACGAAAAAGAGAACCTTTGGGGATACCGCCAAATGGACATTTCTCCATTTCAGCCCCACGAGATCCGAGACCGGTTCCCAAGCCAAACCTTACAACCTTGGAGCCAGTTATCAGCAGCATATAGCAAGATTTTACGAAAAGACGAAAATTAAAATCCTAAGAAATGCTTTTATAAGCATAAATTTCCCTCAAAAAAGTTGCATTCAGATTCATAAATTCCGTATATTTTTCAATAGGAACAAGCGTTCGAATGGTATCGTCGACATGACCTAACATGTACAGCAGTAATCGTTCTCTTTCTGCCCAATCAAAGTAGAGAGACAACTCTACAGAAAATTTGACTTTGATTGAAAACATAAAAGTAGCTATGATAATCTTAAATACATGAAATAGTTCGTCGATTACGGCAATTTTACATACATCACATATAAACTGCGACTTGAATGTTTTACAACACAGTTTTGCTAAAAATTACATATTTTCTATGCTGTTGCACTTTTCCTTACCAATTCGCTAAACATTGTCCACAGTGAGCGAGTTGTGTATTTTTCCTAAGCGAGTGAAATCAGGGTCCGCAGACATACGCTGTAACCAAGCATTCTGTTCGTAATGTCTTAATTTTTGTTTACAAAGCATTTTCCATGTTAATTTTCTGTGGAATGTGCCAGATAATATACATTCGTCTAAGAAGTTAATCAAATCTTATTTTTCCAAAATTCTGGTAACATCTTGAATAAAACATTGAGATTTGAACATTTATTCTTGTATTGAAACAATCTGAGCGTAAATAACTGGAAGGCTAAATCGGAGTACTTTCAGCGACATAACAACCCAAGGAAAAGAAGTTTTTGATTGTCAATGTACGCTTCTAAGGAAGTGAATCCAAGTAATCCAATAGCCATGTCAGACCGAGTCAGGTGCGGCAAGCTTTGCTTTTTTTATACAAAAATGATGAATAACTTCCAGATTTTTACGATCAGTAATGTTAATATTGTTTCAAAGTTCGCAGCCGTAGAAAGCTTTTGGAAGTACACAAGTTGTGTAAAGTTTTGAAGCTGTTACCGGGTTTATACCAGTACTATGGATACCACTGTTTGAAAGGAAAATAGTGTTTTTCTAGCTAATTGTCGTATGTCATGAACACTATGGGATTTTCTCGAGGTGTAGTCGTGAACTATTCCTAAGTGTTTATAGTGTTTAACTTCTGTCAGTTCTATATTGTCGTAATAAATCACTGTGTGTTCTCTGCTCTTCTGGTTATGCACCAAAACCGCACATTTAGCTGGGTTATAAATGTATCTCCTTCGTTTTGAGTAATTATTACAGATGTTTAAAAGTTCGGTTAAACCGTTTTTTTTTTATAGTGACATGAGCACGATATCATCTGCCTGTGTTGGCGCACTTAGTGAAATTGAGTTGATTTCGAGTCCTTGTCGTGAGTTTTCCAGCATTATTAATAGCTCGTTTACGAAAACGGTGTAGAAAAACGAGGAGCAAATACTGCCTTGTCTGGTTCCTTGCTCTATCCGGAAGCTGCTAGACAACGACCGTAGGCCCTAGCCTGCTTTATATACAAGTACATTATTTGACGCGGACGGTGGCTTTAAACTTTACTTTTATATTTATTCTAAGCTCAATAACTTCATTGTAATACTTATAATATGTAAATTCAGCCTTCACGGGATGTGTACGAGTTAATGATCCTTACGTTTGTTTTTGTTTTTCATACAGGGAAACCAGAATGTGAAGCTATTTCATGTTACCTATTTAACAAATTGCTTAACACATACAGTGTTTTACAGAGATAAAACGTTACTAATTATTGATAGATCGAAGCTATCTCATTAACTTGTAACGTGTTTGGCATGCACAAGTGTTCACTTTACTACAAATTTAACAGTTGGACTAATCAATTTGATTCGAACTTTTATGTCTAATTTCTGTAGTCTAATGATTTAATCTTTGGAGAGACAATTTAAACCGAAGAATCATAAAGTGAATTCCTTAATGAAACGCCAGAACGTTTGATTTGCACTAGATGCATAGAAAACTAATCGATGATAAAAGATAGGAGAATTTTTTTTTACCTTAATAGCATGTACGAAGTCTGCTGATTTTTTGTAGAATTTAAGCTTATCCCTTTGTGAAATAACTTCATATCAACGATTGATGGTTTCGACTAAAATCTATATTCTTTTAAGCTGTTCGCATCGAAAACAACTTTAAGATTTTTATATCGATACGTTTTGTACTCTTTTAAGAATTAAATTCTCGTATCATGAATACGTCTCTTGGGACAGGCGAAGCTTCCAGTTTCCAGATTTTTGTTATTTTAAGGAACAAACATGTTCTAGAATCAATGGTAATTTTCTGAGTATAAGAATTTAGATTGCTATAAATGTAAAATGTAACACGCAAGGAGCCCGTATGTATAGCTTCCACTTTGCGACTGTCAACGGTAGAAGCATAGTTGACCAACTCGAAATTCTAGAAAATTTGTTTTGCCACTGACCATTCCAAGTCGGTATCCCCAAAGGTTCTCTTTTTCGTTAGTTGTTTGTGGCGTCTTATTTGAATTGACATAATTATAACAAACATGCTCTCTCTCTTCCTCTCTTCTTTTTCGCTGCGTGGGTAGGCTGTGTTTTGTAAGTGTGGCGATTCCTGATATGCGTATATTACTTTTTTTAAGATATTAATACCTATTTACTTAACCAATTAAATGATCAATTAAAAAGAACTAATAGTGGTTGACTAGAAATAATCTGTTTAATAATCTGAACCTTATCTAACAGTGACCAATATATTTCTGTGGACTTTTTGTACACATATGTTAAAATACTACTCCGTTTGTTGTAATGAAACTAATCATTGATAAAACCACCTGATCATGTATGAAGTCAGTGGTTTGTATCGTAATTCATTCTTTATTTCCTGATATGTCTGTTTCAGATTTCCATAAGTTTGCAGCATTATATAAGAGGCGCACATTTTGACATTTCGTGGCGATTAAGTTTTTATTGAACAAGTCTGTCCAATTATTTGCCTTTGGCATTTGAAAGTGACATATTTATTGTAATTTGGTTTATGTTATCGTTTTATATTGCTACATGCACATATTTTACTATGAAATATAGGTTTAATTAAAAAAAAACTGTACTGAATATAAGAACATGTTAAGGAAAAAATGTGATGTACAAAGAGAATATCATCTTGCATTTGAAATCGGTCATCATACAAACAAATGTTCTTTTATTCATCTCTAACTTGAGCTGCGTGAACAGAGATGCGTTTCCTGGCTGTGGCGGTCTGATATGCATATTTTACAATTTACTCCAATAATAAATAAATAAAATGCAAAATGAGGTGATGAAAGAAAACGCTTCATCAAGATTTTTTTTCAATGCACCATCTTTCGTATCATTCATAGAAAACATGTATTTATCATGTTGGCTAAATAGTTTTGTGATACCAGCATTTCTTGTATGTCAGCCATCATAACTAAAGGGGTCTGTCTAATCACCAAATAATACAGCTTGTCTTTTAGCTCTATGCTGATGTTCCGAGTATGTATGTTGTCAGAGTTCTGTGTGCTATATCCATATCAATGAAGAATATAAACTGAAAATCGTTCCTGTTATATTGGTTTTGATGGTCGTTAGTATGTTGCAGACATTATTCCTAAAGGAAATACAGGGATAACTTTGTGTCACATTTGAGGCCTAATTAGTACAAATGGTTCTCGCATGGTTTTCACGGATACGTATTCTCTCAAGTTTAACACGTCGATGCTTGGAACAAACAAAGTTACAGGGATAACCAAATAAAAAGCATGTATGTAAAGATTTATACGAAGAATCTAAATCAATAACGACTAAAAGATAACAACAAATTGTTTACCGGGAAAATAGGGAACAATTGTGGAAATCTATATTAGATGTTTTCGTGCAGAACAATACGATACTGCGAAACAATCTTCTACAAAAATTTAGACGATTTATGAGCATTGCAAGAAATGTAATAATACAAATCAAAGTTATAAAAAAACAAGTTGATGCTATATATGCGTCTTTCAAAGATGCTGCAAAATCGGGGCGGCTTTTGACCGGAATATGTGAGAACAATATGTTACAGCTTTCAAATAATATACAAGTAATTGCATTTTTGAAACCGGCATATCACTGCTAATACAACTGGCATATCACTGTTTATGAAACTGGCATATCACTGTTTATGCAACTGGCATATCACTGTTTTTGCTACTGGCATATCACTGTTTATGCAATTGGCATATCACTGTTTATGCAACTGGCATATCACTGTTTTTGCTACTGGCATATCACTGTTTATGCAACTGGCATATCACTGTTTATGCAACTGGCATATCACTGTTTATGCAACTGGCATATCACGGTTTATGCAACTGGCATATCATTGTTTATGCAACTGGCATATCACTGTTTATGCAACTGGCATATCACTGTTTATGCAACTGGCATATCATTGTTTATGCAATTTGCATATCACTGTTTATGCAACTGGCATATCATTGTTTATGCAACTGGCATATCACTGTTTATGCAACTGGCATATCACTGTTTATGCAATTGGCATATCACTGTTTAAGCAACTGGCATATCACTGTTTTAGCTACTGGCATATCACTGTTTATGCTATTGGCATATCACTGTTTATGCAATTGGCATATCACTGTTTATGCTAATGGCATATCACTGTTTATGCGATTGGCATATCACTGTTTATGCTACTGGCATATCATTTTTTATGCAATTGGCATATCACTGTTTATGCTACTGGCATATCACTGTTTATGCAACTGGAATATCACTGTTTATGCAATTGGCATATCACTGTTTATGCTACTGGCATATCACTGTTTATGCAATTGGCATATCACTGTTTATGCTACTGGCATATCACTGTTTTTGCTACTGGCAAATCACTGTTTATGCAACTGGCATATCACTGTTTATGCAACTGGCATATCACTGTTTATACTACTGGCATATCACTGTTTTTGCTACTGGCATATCACTGTTTATGCAACTGGCATATCACTGTTTATGCAATTTGCATATCACTGTTTATGCAACTGGCATATCACTGTTTTTGCTACTGGCATATCACTGTTTATGCAACTGGCATATCACTGTTTATGCTACTGGCATATCACTGTTTATGCAATTGGCATATCACTGTTTATGCTACTGGCATATCACTGTTTTTGCTACTGGCATATCACTGTTTATATAACTGGCATATCACTGTTAATGCATTTGGCATATCACTGTTTATACAACTGGCATATCACTGTTTTTGCTACTGGCATATCACTGTTTATGCAATTGGCATATCACTGATTATGCAATTGGCATATCACTGTTTATGCTACTGGCATATCACTGTTTATCCAATTGGCATATCACTGTTTACCCAATTGGCATATCACTGTTTATGCTACTGACATATCACTGTTTATGCAATTGGCATATCACTGTTTATGCTACTGGCATATCACTGTTTATGCAACTGCCATATCACTGTTTATGCAATTGGCAATTCACTGTTCATGCAATTGGCATATCACTGTTTATGCAATTGGCATATCACTGTTTATGCAACTGGTATATCACTGTTTATGCAACTGGCATGTCACTGTTTATGCAACTGGCATATCACTGTTTATGCTACTGGCATATCACTGTTTTTGCTACTGGCAAATCACTGTTTATGCAACTGGCATATCACTGTTTATGCAACTGGCATATCACTGTTTATACTACTGGCATATCACTGTTTTTGCTACTGGCATATCACTGTTTATGCAACTGGCATATCACTGTTTATGCAATTGGCATATCACTATTTATGCAACTGGCATATCACTGTTTTTGCTACTGGCATATCACTGTTTATATAACTGGCATATCACTGTTTATGCATTTGGCATATCACTGTTTATACAACTGGCATATCACTGTTTTTGCTACTGGCATATCACTGTTTATGCAATTGGCATATCACTGATTATGCAATTGGCATATCACTGTTTATGCTACTGGCATATCACTGCTTATCCAATTGGCATATCACTGTTTATGAAACTGGCATATCATTGTTTATGCTACTGACATATCACTGTTTATGCAATTGGCATATCACTGTTTATGCTACTGGCATATCACTGTTTATGCAACTGCCATATCACTGTTTATGCAATTGGCAAATCACTGTTTATGCAATTGGCATATCACTGTTTATGCAATTGGCATATCACTGTTTATGCAACTGGCATATCACTGTTTATTCAACTGGCATGTCACTGTTTATGCAACTGGCATATCACTGTTTATGCAACTGGCATATCACTGTTTATGCAATTGGCATATCACTGTTTATGCAATTGGCATATCACTGTTTATGCAACTGGCATATCACTGTTTATGCAACTGGCATATCACTGTTTATGCAACTGGCATATCACTGTGTTTGCTACAGGCATATCACTGTTTATGCAACTTGCATATCACTGTTTATGCAATTGGCATATCACTGTTTATGCTACTGGCATATCACTGTTTATGCAATTGGCATATCACTGTTTATGCAATTGGCATATCACTGTTTATGCTACTGGCATATCACTGTTTATGCAATTGGCATATCACTGTTTGTGCTACTGGCATATCACTGTTTAGTCAACTGGCATATCACTGTTTATGCAATTGTCATATCACTGTTTGTGCAATTGGCATATCACTGTTGATGCAATTGGCATATCACTGTTTATGCAATTGGCATATCACTGTTTATGCAACTGGCATATCACTGTTTATGCAACTGGCATATCACTGTTTATGCAACTGGCATATCATTGTTGAGCGTCACTCCAGATTAGCTTACTCAGTTGATTTCCCTCTCCTTCAGAGTGTCTTGTCATCGATCTCACTTCAGATATGCTCTCTTCAGTGTCTTGTCATCGATGTCACTTCAGATATGCTCTTGGCAACGCAGTGTATAAAACGACCAACATTGCAACTGGACAAAAGAGGTTAATATTGCGGAGTATTCAAGACAGGGCTACATAGCAATTGTTTCTGACCCAGAGTGTTACAAATAATCATCAACCTTCATCTTCATCCTTCATCCCCATCAGACAATTTGTTCCTCATCCACATCATTCAATTATCATCTATTATTCATCTTTTTCTTGTATTACAGGAACCAACCCAAACTACCATGAAAACAAACTCAGTAATTAAAACCTAATGCTACTCCCAAAACATTCAGACTGCGCACTCCGCGTAATACTCTGCTAAGAGGGATTGAAGTATACGGCAGATGCAGAGAGAGAGAGTGCTCTTTGTGCTATATCCATATCTATGAAGAATATAAACTGAAAATCGTTCCTGTTTTATTGGTTTTGATGTCGTTTGTATGTTTCAGACATTATTCCTAATGGAAATACAAGGATAACTTTGTGTCACATTTGAGGCCTAATTAGTACAAATGGTTCTCGCAAGGTTTTTACGGATTCGCATTCTCTCAAGTTTAACACGTCGATGCTTGGACCAAACATAGTAACAGGAATAACCAAATAAAAAAGCATGTAAGCAAAGCTTTATAAGAAGAATCTTTAACAATTTATAACGACTTAAAGATAACAGCGAATTGTTCACCGCGAAAAAGGAACAATTGTGAACATCTATACTAGATCTTTGCGTGCAGAACAATATGATTCTGCGAAACAAACATTCTAAAACGTTTAGACGGTTTATAAACATTGCAAGAAATGGTGCTATATATGCGTCTGTTGAAGATGCTGCAAAATCGGGGCGGCTTTTGAAAGGAAAAGGTAGGAGCAATATGTTACAGCTTATGCAAAAAAACCGGTAATTACATTTATGCAACTTGAATATCACTGTTGATAGAACATCACTCCAGATTAGCTTGCTTAGTTGATTTTCTTCTCCGTCTGAGTGTGTTGTCATCGATGTCACAGGAGATGACCTCTCGTCAATACTTAAGGAACGCATTGTATATAACGACCAACATTGCAACTGGGCAAAAGTGGTCTTACCGATAAGGTGGTCAATATTGCGGTGTAGAAAATACATGTAATACAAATCTGCAAATCTGTGTATGTTAGCAGAGATCTGTGTGCTATATCCATATATCTATGAAGACTATAAACTGAAAATCGTTCTTGTTTTATTGGTTTTGATGGTCGTTAGTATGTTGCAGACATTATTCATAATGGAAATACGGGGATAACTTTGTGTCACATTTGAGGCCTAATTAGATGGTTGTCTTAATTGCATGGTGGTTTTATGAGGGTCTACTATAAATAGAAATCCGACTTCAAATATTTTAAGTGTAGGTTTACTCCTGATCATTATATCCGTTCATACTTGTTTTCCTATACCACAATATAAGAAAAGTAACAACACGCTAACACCGTTTGACCGCTTCTCATTTCTAGAAGAAAACAAAACAGAATCTTATTTTTAAAAAGACACCAACAAGTTTGTAAACATGTTAAAGATATCAATGAACATATCTTTGAAGATAAAAGAAAAAAAAACTTTCAAAACAGTGGATTCTGTACCACAAATTATGGAAAACCTTCTGCATTTATACCGCCGTTACTCAGATTTAATTTTAAAAAATACAAGCACTGTTTAAAATAACTACGGCAACAAGGTAATTTTAGCCGTTTTTCATTTTTTTGATTTACAAACTAAAGAAAATAAAAGGTGATATAAATTTCTCCACGTTAATCGTCATCAGTAAAGCAGTAAACCATTGGTAAATTCAAAACGGTTACCAACATGATAATCTGCATGCTTGTTGATTTACAGTTGATCGTATGAAATATTGTTTGTTGCGTAAATGAAAATGTTTGTCCAAAAATGAAAGTGAAATAAATGGAACTTAAATTCCCTGATGAAAAGCATAAAACCTTGCTTTTTAATATTATAATAATGAATACATCGAAGTTATCTCGTTAACTTTTAATTGCTTTCAAATAGATCACTTAACAGCATATTTAATATTTGTGCTAATCAATTTGATTGGAGTTTTTATATCCATGTTCTGCTATTTAATGATTACAGGCAAGCAATGGAGTGAAAATTAAAATCGAAGATTCATTAAGTGCAATCCTTAATGAAAGCTACACCGTTGTATTGCACCAGATACTTGGAGAATTAATCAACATCGAGGACAGACGATAGACTTATTCTAGGCTCAATTAATTCTAATTAGGATAATCAATAGAGGAAATGTTAAAATGCAACAAACATGGTTATTGAAATCGAAGGGCCAAACTACCTTTTTCTAAATGAAAATACAAAACTATTTCATAATTAAATGAATTTTTTTTTCTAAAAATGTGATATTGGACCAACAATGGTTTAACAATAATCGTTTAACATTTATCAATTTTCCTTATTGTTGGAAATACTGACAATGTTTCAACTACGCTAACCTACTGATGTCACGCTACCCTTTAACTTGCAAGTTGTTGTGCTGCAACTGACCGTTTCAAGGCGGAAACCTCTAAGGTTTTCATTTTCATTAATTGTTTGTGTTTCCACCTACTTTTTGTTAGATATTAATGTTTTGTGATTATTAACTTGAGTTGATTCATTATGTTCAATGTGATTAAACAACACGTACCGGTACGTTGAATTATCATTAAAAGCAGCTACGGTGTACGAGTTTTTACGTTTATAAACACCATCATTTATTAATATTAATGTTTATATTAATCTTCCTCTAGTTTTCCATCAGAAGGGTATACATTCAAGGATTGCACTTTGACAATAATAAAGTTACTGAAGTCACTGACCGTTCAAGACGGTAACCACTTCAGGTTCTCTTTCTCGTTAATGTTGCCATTTCTGATATGCATATTTTAAAATTTCATAGTGCTTAAAGGATAAAAACATTTTCTTTTCGTATAGCATTCTTAGATTACGACACGGATAAAGCCGAAGACATTCAATCAGATTCTCTAGTCGTTACGCAGCCCGCGATAATGCTTCATTTGAATACTGGTGCTAATTGTAATAGAGGACCCAATATTTCATTAGACTTTGTATGCGCAATATCTTCTAAATCTATTTAAGATAAACCATTTGAAATATGACACATGAGCACATTCAAACATGACTGATGCTAAAACCTATAATTTGTAGGTAATTAACTTCTACAGGTTTATTATAAATCGATCTTTGTATTAACTAATGCTGTATTTTCCTTTGCCTTTTTTAACTGTCTAGGGTACTTGTGTTTTTAAGTGTGGCGATTCCTGATATGCACATTTCACTTTTTGCAAATTCATAAAAACAGGTGACAATCCAGTGTTTCCTAAGTTGAAATAAATATCAAAAACCAGTACTGGTGGGACACAAGGGACTCACTATGACACTATCGGAATAATAGTGTGCATGACTCGTTTTACTGCTAATTGATGTCCTGCTGTTATCTAATAACGACTTGGGGGTTCTACCCTTTTAACGTCGCTTTTCGTGACTTGAAAAAAACGCTGACGATCATTCATTCGTTATTGATTGTAATTAGAAGACAGTGCTGTGTGTTCGGCCTTTGATTATAGTAAGAGCTTGCCTTCACAACTTTTTCCAGCCAATCGCAATAAAGACAAGGTAGATGCAATTCTGAAAATAACATTCAATGTTTAGGTGATTTTATATAAATAGTTGTAACAAACTAGTAAGTCATTTAGACTTCTTCTCGTTACCGGAAGACATAAACAGAATCTAATTCGAAGAATTTACATATTTGCTTTACTACATACTTTTACAAATAACAGCCGACACCTTGTGATGAAGATTAACAAAAAGCTTTAAACGTCAGATTGGGAATGCGTGGGTTTAAAGAGAACCGTTTTTCATGACTATTAATCCATCTTAGAATAGGAACTTAATGAAAAGGACATTAATTATTTAAAATGTAGACAATTCCCTATACGTCAGTGAAGCAACTGATAACAAGCTATACGGACATTGTTTTCAATAATTAGCAATATAGGACCAGGATGAGCTTGTTGCTTAATTACTGGGAACAATTAAGAAATCATGCGTCCTTCTATCGTGAATCATGTTGCCGTCTATAGTACGTCCGTTTATCGTGCATCGCGCGCTTCTTTAGTCCATCGTCTATATTGCATTAGGCAACCGAATCGTCTATCGCATATCGTACATCGTATTGAATCAATAGCATTTTTTTTGTTGGAAGAACTGCATTGCTTCACAGAAAAAAAGTGATTGTTTTTATTTTTAGTGAGTTTGCAAAGACTAACAAACAAGAATAACAAATAATTAATGTTTTTCGGTAAACATCCGAATTAGAACACTTTATGTCATAAGTTTGCGTTATGCTTTAGAAATGAATATTTCAGTAAACTGTTAAAACGGCAAGGTATTGCATTTTTTGCGAAATGATGTAAAGCTTCAGATTTTACAAACAGGAAATACAGGGTATGAGACAACGATACTAATAAATAAAGAGATAATCGCTTTTTCCATTTTAAAAACTAACAATTGGAAAAAAATTATCGTGTTAATATAAATTAAAACAATAATTAAATGGCTGGACGCGACCTTCATACATTTTAAGTTAATATAACCATTGAATACGAGTTTGTTTGAGTGCGCATTTGCAATTAGGAGTGAATGTAAAGGCCATCTTCGTCCATATAACTCATAATTTAATAGAATATTTGCGAAATTAAAGGGATTACTTTGATAGTGCTGATTGCTCGCTCTATCATTTAATCATTATCTTTGATCTACTTTTAACACCTTTTTCGGCGTTAGCTGTCTAAGCTCACTTTTGACCTAGTTTTTCGACCAATGAAATGTTGTAAATAATACTCGTATTCTCTTATTATGCAGAGGGAAAATGAAATAAACTATTTCGATTGGTAGCTATTTACACCAGAGAGGCATCTAGCAGGGTGGAGAGGTATCTAGTGGGATTTTTATTATTATGCAGCGGAAAAATCAAATAGATTAATTCGATTGGTTGTTAGTGGGCGTTGTATTGGAGGAAAAACATATTTACGATTTAAGTAACCAGTTAAGTCAATATTGATGGCTTAAAAACAATATTATATGGAATATTCTTGGGTGTCAGGTAAACACTTGCATACAATACACAGTGTAAAACGAAAGAGAAGTGTAGATATTCCTAGTTCTTACTGGTTCCTTTCTAGTTCCTTTGATAGTGATTGTTAATTTCAAGTACGAAATACAAGTTTATTGTAGTGTAGTGGCTAACACTCTCGCCTCTCAAGCGGAGGCCCCGGGTTCAATACTCAGGACGGACACTTTTTTTAAAGTTAATATACGTAAAAGTTTGTAGATTTAGCTCTTGTAACAGGCTGTTATTATTTATATTTATTAAATTTCAAGGACATTTATTCATCTTGAATTCTCACTCTACACGAGGTATTTTATTGAAACTGAATATTTTGCTTCAGTATCTTTAATCGACTTGTTATCACTGTATGAAATTGTTGCAACAGCTTCAACATTTTTTTTGAAAGACACTTTCAATAAATTTATGAGTTGTCATGATTCGGTCGCTTAATCTCTAAGTCATACTAAGAAAGCAGGGAGGGTTCGTCGACAGCTATAACAAATAAAATAAAATAACTAAACTGTGTCTGCTTTGCCTCTCTGTATTTCTTTCTTTCTTATATACATGTATATATAAATCTTTTCCATCAACGCCGTTTATCTTTTTTAAAGATATTTCTTGTTTAAAAGGTAAAACGAGTAGTCAGCATGTAAATATTCAGACAATAATAGCCGCCATATTGTTTCCTGCAGTCATCTGTCCTGTTAACTATATCAGATATTTTATTTTCAAGCGACATGAGTACACGTCAACCAAAATCTGTCAAGTCTGGAAAAAATCATCTCCCGTCTCAAAATGATGATATAAACTGAATATTTATGATTCCGGAAATGTTGCCTGTTGGTATAGAAAAAAACTGCTGTAGCCGGTATTCTTTTTAATTAGTTTGTCAATTAATTTCCTTATATTAAGAGAACTTCAATGTGTCGTATAATATATATCATATATCAGACTCGTCTATCGCATCGTGTGTAACCGTGTACGTTTACGGTACAGATAGACTTGAAAATTATTATTATCATCAGCGGCGAAATTTAAGAGTTCTTTCGGATTCCTAAAACATTAAAACAGCTAATAAAACGTCATAGTTAAGCTCCATTGTCATCATTTACATCTGCTTTATTTTTTGCTTTCTACAATTTTCGTTTTAATGCCTACTTTTGCGCTCACATATTGTCTGCAGAATTCGAATGCAGTACACGAATGCAATAACAAGGAGAAAAAGTGACGATATGCACAGTTTGTTTTGTTTTGTTTTGTTTTTTTGACAAATGCATTTAAAGAGAATCGTGTCATTCTCGAAGACATAAGACCTTTACATGTAATTCATTACTGTCGTTCATTATCTTAAGTCAAATTTCTAGTCTATTTTTTCGGCAGTTTGAAAAATGCTTGAAATGCATAAACATGCATAACCGTTATGTAAACTCAACACAATGAATTACACGTGTAAATACTTATCTATTATCCAATACTGGTATTGTTAATTATTTAAGCAGATTGTCGTTTATCTTGCGGAGGTAGGAATTTAATACTGTTTTGGTGTTATATCGACCAAAATAAAAAGAGAAAGACAACATCTATGTAAGGACCAGTTTCAGAGTTTAAACATTTGGTAAACCAATAGATTCTCATATTTGTTGTGCATGATGTTTTTATAGATCATATTTAAAATAAAAATGTATGTTTCCTGTCTGAGTTTGAGAGGATTCTTTCCGTGTGCTGTTTTCCCTTTTTTATCTTCTGTTTGAGCAGACCGTCTCGGTGTATGTCTTGCTTTTTTCTGAAACAAAATCTGAACAATAATTATCTGTGGCATAATCAACCCCCTCCCCCCCCCCCCCCCACACATAAGATCGAAATCTATCAAATTCAGGGCTTTTTTTAATTAAATATGGGTATCGGGGATAAAAACTTAAAAAAAGATCTTCCTTAATTATGACACCGATACCTTGTTTTAAAAGTGATATGCAAAAATGCAAACTAATTTAAGTAGTGTTATTATCCCCCGCCGATGAAATCGGGAGGGGGATATTGTTTTGGCGTTGTCCGTCCGTCACGGTGTCACGGTGTCACGTCGTCACGTCGTCACGCTGTCCGTCCGAATTTCGTTTCCGCGCTATTTCTCCGCAACCACTGGATGGATTTCAACGAAACTTGGTGGCAACCATCAGTACCAAGAGGAGATGCGCATATCGTCGTCTTGTTCCGTTCAGACCATTTAACACAGAGTTATGGCCCTTTGATAACCTATGCATTATGTATATAGAGTAGTATTCGTTTCCGCGCTATTTCTCTGCAACTACTGTATGGATTTCAATGAAACTTGGTGGGAACCATCAGTACCAAGAGGAGATGCGCATATCGTCGTCTTGTTCCGGTCAGACCATTTAACACAGAGTTATGGCCCTTTGATAAACTATGCATTATGTATATAGAGCAGTGTTTGTTTCCGCGCTATTTCTCTGCAACTACCGTATGGATTTCAATGAAACTTGCTGAAAACCATCTTTACCAAGAGGAGATGCGCATATCGTCGTCTTGTTGACATCAGACTATTTAACACAGGGTTATTGCCCTTTGATAACTTATGCATTATGCATATAGTGCAGTATTCATGTCCGTGCCATTTCTCTGCAACTACCAGATGGATTTCAATGAATCTTTCTGAGAACCATCAATACCGAGAGGAGATACGCATGTTGTCGTCTTGTTCCAGTCAGACTGTTGAACACAGAGTTACGGCCCTTTGATAACTTATGCATTATGCATATAGAGCAGTATTCATTTCCTTGCTATTTCTCTGCAACTACTGAATGTATTTCAATGAAACTTTCTGAAAACCATCAATACCAAGAAGAGATGCGCATGTCATAGTCTTGTTCCAGTCAGACTGTTTAACACAGAGTTATTGCCCTTTGATAACTTATGTTTTATGCATATAGAGTAGTATTCATTTCTGCGCTATTTCTCTGCAACTACTGGATGGATTTCAATAAATCTTTCTGAGAACTTAATACCAAGAGGAGATGCGCATATCATCGTCTTGTTCTGGTCAGACCATTAAACACAGAGTTACGGCTCTTTGATAACTTATGCATTATGCATATAGAGCAGTATTCATTTCCCAGCTTTTTCTCTGCAACTACTGGATGGATTTCAATAAATCTTTCTGAGAACTTAATACCAAGAGGAGATGCGCATATCATCGTCTTGTTCTGGTCAGACCATTAAACACAGAGTTACGGCTCTTTGATAACTTATGCATTATGCATATAGAGCAGTATTCATTTCCCAGCTATTTCTCTGCAACTACTGAATGGAATTCAATGAAACTTTCTTGAAACCATCAATACCAAGAAGAGCTGCACCTATCATTGTCTTGTTCCGGTCAGACTGTTTATCACAGAGTTATGGCTCTTTGATAACTTATGCATTATGCATATAGAGCAGTATTTGTTTCCGTGCAACTTTTGGATGGATTTCAATGAAACACTTTCTGGAAACCATCTTTACCAAGAGGAAATGCGCATATCACCCTCTTGTTCCCGTCAGACTATTTAACACAGGGTTATGGCCCTTTGATAACTAATGCATTATGCATATTATAGAGCAGTATTCATTTCCCCTATTTCTCTGCAACTACTGGATGGATTTCAATTAATCTTTCTGAGAACCATAACAGATGTGTATATTGTTATCTTGTTCCAGTTGGACTGTAACACAGAGTTATTGCCCTTTGATAACTTAGGTATGATGCATATAGAGAAGTATTTGTTTCCGCTCTATTTCTTTGCAAGTTCTTGATGGATTGAAATGAAACTTTCTGGGAAACATCAATACTGAGATGAGATGCACATTTTGTCATCTTGTTCCGGTCAGACTATTTAACACAGAGTTATTGCCCTTTGATAACTAATGTATTATGCATATAGAGCAGAATTTGTTTCCGCACTATTTCTCTGCAACTACTGGGTGGATTTTAATGAAACTTTCTGGGAACCATCAATACAAAAAGGAGACGCGCATATTGTCATCTTGTTTCAGTCAGATCCTTTAACACAGAGTTATGGCCCTTTGATAAATTATGCATTTTGCATGTAGAGCAGTATTTATTTCCTTGCTATTTCTCGGCAGGAATCTATGGAAACCATCAATACCAAGACAAGATGCCCATATTTTTGTCTTGTTCTGGTCTGACCGTTTAACACAGTTATGGCCCTTTGATAAGTTATGCACTATGCATATAGATTAGTATTCGTTTCCATGCCACTTCTATGCAACTTCTGCATGGATTTATATTAAATAAAGCGCTATATTTTTACTACTGCATTCTTCATTTCAACACTTTGAAGACTTTTAGTCTTATTTTTATATTCTGTTTTTTTATATCTGAAGTTTTTTTTTCACCTTTTTTGACATCCATGATAAATATCGAAATAAAGCCCTATGTCTTCAGCTGTTATGTTAGTAACAACCAGTATTCGGCGGGGGATATAAATTCAACGAATTTGCTGGAATTGTCTTCGGTAATCTTCAACAAAAATGTGTGTAACATGATTGTGGCAAAATATTGCAGCAAAAATTCATTTGTTGTTGGCGAAATTAAAACATATCATTTTAATATTCATCCGCTTATCGGAACATCCCGTTAAGTTTATACTTTTTACGAATAAAAATCTGCACAACATGTTTAATTGTTGCACTGATCAAATTGATTTTAGTTTTTGTCTAACTTCTGGAGTGATGATTAAAGTCGAACTTTCATTCAGTAGACTTCTTAATGTAAAGCCACAAAGTTTTATTGCACTAGATACCTCGGGAAATGATCGATTCAAAGGACAGTAGAAGATTTATCATATGCTTAATTATTTCTAAACTGGAGAATCGGTAAAAAAAGTACCCGAAGTACTCAGAAAAGAGAGAAAGAAAATATGCTGACCGCATAAAATTTAGGCGACTCAACGAATAATAAGATCAAAAAGTGCGACACGAATATTATGATCGGATACTCCCAAAAGTCACAGCATCACAGCATTGACATAAAGTAAAAGGAAAAAAAAAGAGTCTGTAATGATACAATTAACATTTTCAAATCGACATAACAAACAACAAAAATGAGAACCGAGAAGTCACAATTTTGGATCGGTCATTGGCAAAATATTTTGAGACTGGAGTTATACCAGGTTCTAAATTGCACAATTCTCACACTTGCCCTAACAGTTATTTTGACTGATGCGCATGCGCAAGTCTTAAGTAACGATGCCGTGAACACGGCGACGCGCGGTCCTACACTTCGGGTGTATCATTGCGACAACGAGAGCGTATTCAAGTAAGTGGGCTTTTGTGGTCACTGCGAGAGCAGGTCGAAATGTTCTGCACACGTGTCAATCTCAATCCAGCACACCATTCCACGAATGCTGAGCGATTGATAGTAAGTGTCCGTGTAATTTTGGAGCATCCATGCCAAACACGCCACCGAACAAATGTACAGTGAAATCACGTCCAGCTACGGCAGTGAACATGCAACAATATGCATGAGTAGTTTAGTTACGCCTGAAAGATTTCGTAGTTGTGCGGCATAAAAAGTAGTGCATTTTAAGAAAGCACAACTATTACGAAAAGGAATGCGAACTCGAAGAAAATGCTACAAATAAAAACAAGAAAACAATTTAATGTAGTTGTTCGAACAAATATGAAAGGATATTAAAAGATCGATTAAAAACAAATTAGTCACGTGAGAAGCGGGAGATAGCGTGGATCGCCATTTGGTTAGGTGGGAGTAGCTGTGGATCGAGATTTTGCTCAACTTTCCGTAAGGACCGTAAGTAAGTTGGAGGATATTTTTGTTAATGTATTGTTGCGCTCGACGTAAAAAGTTAAGATTGTCACTGTTTCAGTCTCTTTAAGTTACGTGGGCCTTGTGAATTTCATTGTTGTTGACACTACTCAGTTGTGGCGGAGCCTGATCATAACTGCATAAGAAGGGTTTTTATTGTGTAATTCAGGTAATGCATTTTTTGTAACGTGTATGGTGTTGTAAATGCGAACAGTGCAGGTCCTGATCAGACGGCACGGATCTGCCAATTGATCTAGATCTACACTGGTCGCACATGCGTAAAAATTATTTTATATGGAGGAAAGGGTTAAACAGTTGCATACACAGTTGCTATGTCCCTTTTAATTGCTTCATTATGTTAAATGCAACTATAAATTCCCATTGTGTTCACTCTTTCCTGTTTAATGTAGATGCTGCTTGTACATGTTACATGTTTTTGGAAATCCATTTTACATTCTTCCAATGTCAATATACATGTATCTTCAGGGTTGCCACAAGCTTGGAACAACTGGGAAATCTATCAATGAAACCACTTTAGGCTCAAATCAGGGCTTCTTGAACCATTAAATAACACTTTGTAGCTAGTAACTACCTTAAACAAATTGCTTTGATTATGGTTACATTCTCGCTGACATGGCAGTTACAAACCACATTAATTTCAAACCCAATTCACTCATCACTTACATACAGTCATTGGTTTCAAAATACATCTTACTCCTTTTATCGTCCAATCCAGTTAAGTCATGGCATATACATTTCCTTATAAAAAACAATACATCTCTTAAATAATGCACATGGATAATCCATAGACTCAGACAAAGACCCAGGTGTGGTGGTCGGGTGGGATGCAGTTTCCTTTCCAAACTCTGGCAACCTTGTTTATTTGATTTCATGTTCTTAAATTCTTATTAGCTTTTACTTGTAATTATTTGTGTTACTTATTTTCATTTTGTTAATGTACATATTTTTATGTTTCAATACATACTGTTGCACCTATTACATAACCTTACTGTTGTGCAATTGTTAGCTGCACTAATCGTTTTCTCTATTGGGCTAATTAGAAGAGAACAATAACTATTCCCATTACCAGCACTAACGCAATGACATGCTTGTAAATGCCATTTTTTACATGGCATTAACACGGCGGCTTTAGTGGTGAATTCAACACAATCACTATTACTGCACTTAACTACTTGAGGAAGTGCTTTAACTTCATTTTCACATATTTAAAAGCGTCCAATTTGAATTTACTTCATATTTGAAATGCTATACATACAACATTTATCGTTAATCTAGCAACATTTAAACTCTTATCCTACGCTCCTGCATCAAAATGACCCACCAACCTAAGATTTTGGTGAGGTCAAAAGTGGAAAACCTCAAATTTCCTTGCATCAAAATGCAAGTATCTGCATCTACTGAAATACCTGAATATACTGAATTACGTATTCGCCAATGTTGCTGATAGTGACTGTCACTGACAAACGAAATAAACATACACATAGTTTCATATGTTTCAAGTAATGCTATCTGTGCATGAAAAGTTCAATTCTTTTCTTCTTCTCCACCTCTCTTTTGTTAACCTTTAAATGTTTTTTCAAAGTGTTATTAAATTAAATTCTTATATGAAAAACTAATTCTCGTTATTGATGGCTCCCCTATGACAGCCAATTTAAGACCATCAACAGCAATCTTTCCACTTCCTTAACGTGTATTTCGCCGTTCAAGACATTTGATTACTTAGTTGGAACTTAGCTATCAACCAGCGCGCCAGTCTTTCAACGCTTTCAGCGCTTTGATTCATATAAGCACACGAGTAGAAGTTGTACTGGTGAGTATCTAGTACACCCACTGCATCTTGGTGACCTTCAAAATGTTGATTCTCGAAAATTTGAATAGTGTGTTTTAAAATCTCTTAAAATGGTCAATTAAACATGGTTAATACATAAACACATTTGCGATCCGAACTTGTATATGCAAACAAATACTGAGAATCTACTTTTAACGGTGTCAATGTTTCTTGGCGACCTCCAAAGCCCAATCCTGTGTTTGCAATCAGATGATTTGAGGTAATTTACAAATGGATCTTCATCTGATAAACGTTTCAACCCGACAATTTGGAGACGTTATCTTTCTTATGCAAACAGAAATTTATTGCTCATTGAAACGAAAATTGTAAAATATCAATGCCCATTAATCGTATTTTGCAAACGTTTTTATTCTATTCTTACCAAGACATATTTCAAATGGATTTCCTGCTTTACTTTTGCATAGACGTAAAGCAATAAAACTTACAGAATTTATTTTTTCGATTCTTTGAAATTGGACAATAAGTGATAAATAATCTATGACACAGAGAACGCTATAAAAGTATGGGAGACAAGCACGATTCCCAAAGACGATATTGTCGGAGTGGATATTTGTAAAGCAACACAACCAAGCCCAATTAAAATTTATATCGCGCTGTTTATTTTTCTGTAAGGCAATAACCCGAGTAAAAGTGATAGAATTTATATGTTTAAAAAGCGCTGATCATGACACAGAATTTGCTACTGTGAGTTTAAAATGAAAAAGGCATACACTGAGAACCAAACCCGTACAACGACAGCGCTTTAGTATCGGACCATGGATAAGAGTTTGCTGTTAACTCCAGCCCACACACAAATTCAAAAATATATATCACTATTAAAAAACATAGAAGTAAGGATCATTGTAAAGCGACGAAGGTAGGTAGGTACTCATTAGCCTTACTAAGACCAAACCAACTAATGTTAAATCAACAAACACTCGATTGCAGGCATAAAATAAATTGATAGAACAATTCTTTGTTGTTGTTTTTTTTTCACGTTTCCCTATAATCCTTCATATACGTGTCATGCAAAAACAGACGTAAGCAAAGCAATCAGCTTTAAATAATAATTGTCCTGTTGATAGCCTTTCCTCTTTATTTAAAATCGTATTACAAACATTATTTTATTGTCGACGTGTTCATTGGCTGTTGTAAAAATCTGCTTTTTTACCGCTGCAGTTCCTGTTTTGCGAGTTTTACGTGATTTAAACAAAGCTAGTCTTCTGTATTTAAAACAAAATTTAATTCAATTTGTAGAAAAAAAGTAATATATGCATATCAGGAATCGCCACACTCACAAAACACAGCCTCCCCACGCAGCGAAAAAGAAGAGAGGAAGAGAGAGAGAGCATGTTTGTTATACGTATGTCAATTCAAATAGGACGCCACAAACAATAAACGAAAAAGAGAACCTTTGGGGATACCGCCTTGGAACGGTAAGTGGCAATACAAATTGCAACTGGGGGTTTAAACAAGGTTATATAGGAGATATCCACAGACCGTTAGTTTTCCAATAAGTCAAAATCAGCACAACTAGATTTTCAATTTAGTAACATCGACTGCTTTTTGTATGCTTCTTGCTTCTAAAACTTCATTTTACTGTTTTGGTAATGAATGAGAATATTTTATATTATTGATAAAATCTAAATAATTGGGCGTTTGAAAAACCAAATGCAAACATTTGATTTTAACATTCTTTTCTGCAGAACTAGATATAGTATTTCAAAATATGTTCGAATTGTGAACATAACAAAGCTAGCATATTTTGAAGAAAAAAATCGTGTGCTTCTTTATTTGGAAAACTTTAAAGAAACAAAAAGAAATAAACGAATGTTCCAAGAAAGCAAACACAAATTTATGAAGATCCGATTCTTGTGTGGAAACTCATTAGGGAGTTAAAGTTTATGTAAAAAATGGAAATATGATAATAGTTGTGTGTCATCGTTAAGACTTAATTAGAATTGATATCGGGATCAAATTCTGACTATAACATGTATACGGTATAACATTACACGTAGATAAGTATAATTACTACTTTTCTTCTAGAAAGTTATGTTTACGGGTCTTGAAATTGTTGATATAATATCATTCACCTGTGCCCAAGGTTATAAAACTGAGCATGGAAACCAGTCTCAAATCTCAAGCATCTGATTGGCTGAAATGGCGAATGGTCGCCATTTCAGCCAATCAGATGCTTGATATTTGAGACTGGTTTCCAATCTCAGCTTTATAACCTTCAACCCTGAAGAGGAGTCACATAAACTCGGACATGTTGTGAAAGATTGGATTTTGTCTTCCGTTATTCATTTATGTTTACGTACAACAAATATAAAAAAGAATCCATTGGTTTGTTTCATTATATTCGTGTCTTTTTATACTTTTTGTTAAATGTGTTTAAAAAAATGTTAGGGTTTTGAAGAAATTCAAGGAAATCTTACTTCCTGGTTCAAAGTGAAAGTAGAAAGTGAAAGTAGGAAGTAAGTTTTCTTTGAATTTCTTCAAAACCCTAACATTATTTTGATGGATTGGCTCTTAACATTGTAGACCAGCATATACTTATTTCAGGTATTAGTTGCTTTGGTATATTGTCCATGAATTTCAGAGTTCTCATGCAAATGGTTTTTCATTTGTTTTAGTATGTGCTTGGTAATTAGAACATGAATTAGACTACATTGAGCTTGCAAACATTTACTACATCCATAGCTAAATACATTTATTTACTAAAATCTAGGTGGCAATAAGTATTTCTCCCAAAATTCATTTTTTGAAATTTTAGCATTTTTTCGCCATTTGCAATGTTTGCAACCTCTTAAATGTCAATTGATTAATAACTTGGATGGATCTCAAGATAGCTAAGGTGGATCTGGTACTGTAGTTGTATAGCTCGATGCTAGAAGTGTTCAAATAGATGAAAATAGGAACTTTGAAAGCCACCGAACACGACAAATATGAAAATATTGCAGGCTCGGTTTGATTGAGAAAGGAACAAACAAAAATGCTTTTAAGCGAAAGACCACAAAAAAATCGCCCCGCTTTGTGAACTAATCATGAATGCGCGCGTTTAACAATTAAATGGAGCAATATCACTTAATGAGCTTGGCATTTAGGTTTTCAGTAAGCAGAACTATTCGTCTTACTAAAGTTTCCCATTAGAACAGAATAAGTCTAAACGATTTCCTATCGACACCTTCGAGCTTAATGAGGACATATTAGGCAAGAAGAAAAACAACATTTCTCGCAAATTTCAAGTTATATCTTCTAACTCGGCTATTAAAAAGAAAAACAATTAGTCGTTACATGGGTTGTGCAAATATTGCTATTTATTATTATTTATATAAAGTACCTTCTTCTATCATGTCCTCGCGGATTAGTTACTGTCTCAAGTAAGTCTTCGGTTACGCAAGCATTCTCTTTGTGGTCATTTTTGTGTTGAATATTGATGAACACTTTATGGGTAATTTACTTATATTAGTCATAACCCATAGTAGGCCTAATAAAGTTAAACCAGTAATGCACACGCCGTCATTTCACTTAACCTGTTTACAATATTATAGAGGAATAGTCCGAAAGATCATTTTATGTATTGTCCAACAATATTGACCTGGCACTTAATTAACTTTCGAAAAGATCGTTCAATAAACACAGGTATCTAACCTGCAAATGCACCGATTTAATACTATGTTTTCACTTTACACATCCGTGAGGTTTGGTGTATTGGAATAGATGCCGGAGTACCAATTTGAACGTCTCCGGTTAAAATCTTAATCAACACCGCATTATATTTTTTCTTTGTTTTAATTAATCTGTAAGCATTTATTTGAAATCTTTTAACTATATCTGGTTTTACCTTTAAATAGTGTTGTTTTTTCTATAATTATTTTGTGACATTAAGCAATCGCATAGGCTATAAATGCGAACTGTTTGATCGTAAAATTCACGAAATTCACCACATAGAGGGTCAAATGCAAGACTACCCAAGGACTTTTACGTTTGGTATTTCATAAGGCTCTATTCTCCTTAAAAAATTTATGTTTTATGTGATGTCCTAGTTTTGGAACTGTTTCAAAATTGCAGCTTATTCCGGAATGTCGATGTGCATGAAACAACACACCGTTAGATACTACATTGTATGCGTTTGACGTTAACCGGCAACATCATTCATTTTCAATCAGTCGCACAATTCATCTTACTATAGTTTCTCAATAGAAAGGAATACGACTGAAGGTTTCTACATCGACAATACCCAGGTTAATGAAGACAAATTACGAAAACAGGAAAACAACATTTCCCGAAACATTCTAATAGAAATATCTGACCGTTATTTGCCGAGAAAGATATCACAAGTTTTTTTTTTGTTCTGACATGTGCTTGAACCGATGATAAGACATTGAATCACCAATTTAATGGCAGCGCTTAGACCGTTTCAAGTTATGTTCAGTCTAGAAGAAAATGAAAGTACCTATGCTGCTAGTGTTAAACTTCATCTTACTGAACTATGTAAGACTGATTATTCTTTAAACAATACAAATTTGATACAGAGACCGACCTTCTTCAAAGTTGTCAGTGTAACAACCATACGTGTTATTTTAATATGCCGGAAGTTCATCAGCTTCGTGTGCTGTGATAATCGTCCCCACGTGCAGTGAAAATCGCTGAGAATAACACGAGAATCATATTTGGTTTAATTTCTGAGGTAAAATGTGACTATGTATAGGAACACATATGTTATCCAATGTACACAGTCATTGTGATGTTTCGAAACTGTCATACAAAATAACAACTTTAATTTCACTTCCCGCTACCGAGAACAAAAATAAACTGCTATATTCTTATATAACGAAGAGATATTTTGCAATATTTAACCAATTAAGGTTATGCATTAACACCATGAAATCCTTAAATATTTTTTCATCGTTTAAAACGTTAAGAGCAGAGTTGCAAATTTTATTTATGTAGCTGTTATGTATGAGAGGGATTTCTATTGACTTCGTGTGTTAGATATAAGTATCCAACAAACATGATTTTATCTACTATATACCCATTAATTGTATAAAATAACAATCGTTCCTTTCAACCAATTTTCGTTTATTTTTTCAGCTGGTTGTTAGCGTGTTGCAGACAATATACTTAATGGAAATACGAGAATAACTTTGTGTCACATTTGAGACCTAATTACAACTAATGACTCTCGCTTGGCTTTCGCGCGTACACATTTATTTAATAACTTCACGTACATGCCTGCGAATTACATGGTTTCGTACCATGATAATCAAATAAGGATAAAAAAAGAAAACATCTAACGTTGAATGGAAAAAAGCAATGACACACAATAGCATGTGTTCTCTAAAATCAATTAAGAAATACAGCGTTATATCCTTCCATGTACGAGTATACGAGGTAAGCGCTTTCATGGAGCACAACGTGATAGGCACAACCGATAAACATTTGCATTACCGGTAAGTGGTTTTGTTATAACATCCGAGGCCTGTAATTATTGTCTGATGCATCGGGATTTTCCTCTGTTAAAACACCAGCGTGACAATTTCACGTAACTTGTGACATAATTCTCGCACTCCAAGAAGTACTTTTGTCAACAAACTCTATCAAATCACACTTTAAAACGAAATTAGGTTTTGTTTTACTTGATTGTTTTCTACCAAAACAAAGCGCCGTAGAAAGCAAAACAGTTTGCTACCCTCGGATGGTATGTGGTTTTGTATCAGAAATTTCATCGAATAGCAACTTAAGATGAGAAAATCTTAAAACAAAACAAATAGTTTAATCTGACAATAGATCAACTGAACCGGTGCAATCTTTCAGCGAGTCCTACGAGCTCCCAACGAAGATCAGATGATCTGCAATTGGCGGAAAATGGGCTTTCTTTCTGTCCGTCTAAATGAAATTAACTTAAAATAAAATAACATATTAGGCACCGACCGTCTGTGTAACTGGGGCCTAACACATCATTGAAAATGTATGACTATTTTACGAAGAAGAACCTGGTTTAAACCCCCAGTGGCAATTTGATTTGCCACTCACCGTTCCAAGGCGGTAACCCCTCGGGTTCTCATTTTTTGTTTATTGTTAGTGGTGCCTTTTTTTGAAACTGATCATTTCATTAACCATGCTCTCTCCCCCTCTCTTCTTTTTGACTGTGTGGGGAGGCTGTTTTTTTCTGAATGTGGCGATTCCTGATATGCATATTTCACCTTTTTATAAACATACAGTCCATCTGTATACAATAACAAGAATAACAAGAAAAGACTAGCACACATAAATGTTATAAATGGAAGTCATTTGATGAAAATTGACAAATAAATATATAACTATTGCAGTTTCAAAACTTATTCTTATCATGGTATGGAACTTCAGCCTAAAACAATTTGTTAAGATGTTTTCAAATTCAGTTGTGCATAAAAGTTAATTTGGAACAAAACAGCACAAGTAAAACTAACAAGTTGAATATGTGACGTATAAGGTTGAAAGTAGAGTGCGGTAGGTGCTTTCGGTGCGCTATTTAATTGTAATAGAAATCAGTTAGCAAATAATTTTCAACATTTTATTGTTTCTGTCAACTTTTACGAGGGATGTGTTCTCTGATTTACGAGTCGAAACATGTTTCGACTAGTAAATACATTTTTACTTTTTTAATTATTTCCAAATGTTCTTCGTGAAAAAAAACGTCATTTTCATATATTCCTGCATTAAATATGACAAGTAACAACAGAAAAAGTATTATGAGCTCTAAGGATGCAGAAAAAGTGAAACGGGTTCTTGACTATTACAATGTATTATGAGGATGCAGCCTTCAAGACAATGAAAAAACAAAATGAATCGAAGCTATACGTTGACATGAATAAATAAAAATTAAAATATTAATCTAAAATATATTTCTTATTTATATTCTAAGATCCCCTTTCAAAATTCTATTCTGTTTAGTTCCGCCCATTGTTTTCTCGTTTAGGGCAAACCCATTCTTTTATCTGGGGACCATACGCCGCTGAACATGGAATGGTGGTAATCTGAAAATACCGCATTGAAGGTTCCATGTCCGCCGCCATATGCATACCATCCTTTGGGATGGTCAAAATTGTACTGTTTATTGGTGTAAATATTGCGTTGCGCTCAACCCGGGGCTAGGCGGCGTGGGCAGTAATATGCATGTCCATGAACAGGCTTAATCAAACCGAGCCTGCAATATTTTCATATTTGTCGTGTTCGATGGCTTTCAAAGTTCACTTTTCATCTTTTTAAAGTCCTATGACTATATGAATCGATACCGTGTCGGATAAAAGTGAGGCCATTGCTAGCTCGAAGCGTTTAACCACTGCGTCATCGAGTCGATGCATGGAATTGGCAAAATAATATTTTAAATGCGTAAATTCCCCTTTACCAGTGTTTACATTTTATAAATAACTGTTAACATCCCCAAATTATCTTGGTCGACAAATAATTAAATAATATAGGACGTTAACGCAAAGTCAAAATGTTATTGTGATTATTGTTATTGTTCTAGTTTTATTGTGATCAAAAAGGCAATAATTTCAAACTGAATTCATGTCAAAAATTAATTTCTCTGTTCTTTCGTTTCGGTTCTTTGCCGGATACAAAATTGTTTTCTTTACGTTTGGTATATTCTACTTATTTGAATCATTATGTATTCAAATGAAGCAAACATCTGTGTGGTAAAATTATTCAAGCAATAATTTAATATTTGCTCTAAAACAAAGCATATAACTGTAAATACATATCATCTAAGTATGTAATACCTCTATGACTTTACTGCTTTGATCTCCATTAAGCCACTACAAAACTATACTGAATGCCTTATTAATTTACTTAAAGAAATTAGATACGCAACTTTTTAAAACACAAAATATGTTTCGTGATTAAAGAAGTTGCGTTTTTAATTTATTTTACTTTATTATATGTACTTAAAGAAATTAGAAACGCAAGATCCTTTAACATGAAATATATTTCTTGTTAAAAGAAGTTGCGTTTCTAATTTCCTTAAGTATATATAGTTCAAATAAGTTATCGTTATATTATATCGCCTACTGTCCCTAACTTCAACAATTAGAACACGTTATCTTTTGTCGCTCTGTTACACTAGGTTTTTCTTATTTCGGACGCTCTGTACACAAGAAAAATGGATTATATCTTTATATATGTATTACTTCTGTTTAAAATTATCTGTGCGTCAACAACATCCGTAGGTTTACCAACAAGTGGAACAGAATATTCCAACACAGTTGACGGTGATTCAGAAAACGATTTCCGAGCTTTGTTGCAGCGTGTAAGGCAAAACGAAAATCATATCAGCCAACTACTTGGAAATATTGAAGAGCTCGTAAAGAGCAACAGTGACTATCAGAAGCGCATTCAGATACTTGAATCTCGTGAAGAACAACATAAACTTCAAATCCAAAAGTTGGAAAGTCAGCTTGAAATTCAACAACAACGTACAACTGTACTGGAAAGAATTATACAAAACCAGTGGCATGGAACAGATGATGGGTCTCAGAATACTATTGAGCCGACAGAAACTCATGACGACGAGAAATCTCGTAAGATATATGCTATTGCTAAAGATATATTATGTATTGAATCAATTAATTTACTTTTTCATATGAGACTGTAGATCGAGATTTTAAGAGAAACCCATTGATTTAAGTTCAAAGATTAATTCGCTAAACAAATTCAATTATCGTTTACATCGGAGATTTCAAGTTGGTTGCTGTGAATTTCAGTAATGACATCTTTTGTTTAAAACCTTTATATTTGTAACAATAACAAAACTATAAAAATATAAAAATAACAAATATATTATCGTATCAATCCTGCATGCCAACGATAGATTTTCAAACAATTTCTTATTTCAAAATATTCATTCTGTTCAACAGTGATAACAACTAACCGAATTCGACGTGCAGAGGGCGAACTTATCGTGGCGTTCACGGCGGCCATTTCAGACCACCACATCGAACACGCCGGTGATCACCAAGTAATAGTTTTCGACAATGTAATCACGAATGTTGGGAACGCTTATAACGGTCATCTGGGTACCTTTGTTGCTCCTGTAGGCGGCGTCTATGTTTTCTCCGTGACACTCTTCACTCCCGCGTCTGTGAGCTTCCATGCAAACATCGTCAAAAATGGACAAACGTTAACATGGATGTATTTAAGCGGATCTGAGATAGGGGGTTTTGATACGGCAAGTCAGACGGTAGCTCTTCAACTGCAGAAAGGTGACGACATCACCATCCAACATCGTGACATTGATAGAAGTGTTTATGGATACAACTACACAACATTCACAGGTTTCCTGCTTCAAGAAGACTTTTCACAGATTGTTGTCGGAAAATGAGAACATGCTTGAAATTTCTATTCAATTACCGATTATTTCAAAGCCGAACCAGATAGTTTCAAACCAGATCGAATCTATTGTTTTATGTTTTTTGTTAATACCCTAGCTCAACATTTTATACCTAAGTTACCAATCTATTTTTATATGTCATGTCAATTTTCTGAAAATCTTTCTAAAGAGTGAAAATATGCATGTCAGGAAAATCCTCAAGCAGAAACCTCAGTTATCTGACCACGGTTCATAATAGAGAACATAAAATTATAATAATAAAAATTTTAAAGATTAACCACTAACAATAAAAAATTAGTAGCTGGTGGCATCATCACCTTGGAGATTCGGGTAGGGGGTTAAGCAAGATTCTAGGGTACACCAGTCCTACTCTTACCCCGTCAAATAAATAACATTTTGCCGTTTAATTATTGAAGTGCAAACTATCTATCCGCTTGGCCATTTACTAAAAGGCTGATATAGTTCATTTATTTCATATGGAAAATTTATTGATAACGACGAAATGTTGTTTTATGGTAACGTCATAAAGTTATTGTAATATATCTATATTACTCTTAAGCAACGCCCAGTTTGTCGGAATATTTGTTGAAGCCAGTCGGCTTTTATATCTTTTAAACTAGAATTCAAGCACAATTAGATTTATTATTATATTGACCATACCAATTCCCACCCCGCCCACACCAAAAATGAAGAACCATATTTTTACATCCAAAGATTTTAAGCTAGTAAAAACAAATATCTAAGACCTATGAATATATTTACTTACGTCATAGACTGTTCGATGAATTTGTTGTTTGTTCTGTCCACCCGTCCGTACATCAGTCAGTCCGTCTGTCTCTTCGTCAGTCTGTCTGTCTATATGTCTTGTAAAAAGAAGTAATAGCGAAAACTATCGTTTTAAACTGCAAATAAGAGAGATTATTTGTACTTGTTTATTGCCTTTTTTGCGAGTTTGTCATTTTTAATGTAATTTTTTGAAGACGACATTAATACCACATACCGCGATGGCATGTTATTGCAATTTTTCGTTTGTATTTTTTTAATGAAACCTTTTAATTTTTAGACCCACCAGTTTGTTTTACAATGCTATTGGCATTTTATTTTGCATTTGTTTGTGTTTTTGCATACAAAATTGTCTAGTTCATGTGTGGGTTTGACCAAGTTACCTAGTTACCAAGACACTTTGTACTTTTTTGTACTTGAGTAGGTAAACCACATACACGAGACAAAGACTCAAAGTAGTTTAGCAGGATACTCTCACTAGTCATGAGGGGTATGGTGTCAGATAGAATTCAGGCAACAGCATCGCTTCGGTGATTTGTGTTAACTTTCTGTACAGGAGGATATCATAAACTTAATGGAAATAAATGGAATTCAATTAAATTAGATGATTTATTTTTATTATTGCCTAAACAGAAACACGGAGATGTTTAATATTTGACCTTGACATTCAGGCACTTCAATCTCGTGAAGAACAACATCTCGGGTATACGCCTAATACGTCTGAAGTAACTATCGAAATTGATTTCTCAGCATCAACCTCCTACTTATGTATTTATGTAACTCATGATTTATATTTCATTTCTTGTTAAGTTATTGCTGTCCAATTCACTCATCTGTATAAGTGAAAATTAATCATATTTTACTTACCTTTTGATAACAATTTCAGAATTTCTGCCATATTTTATTTCAACGTTCGGATACACTAACACAATGTGACGTCGTTAAACAGATACATTTTATTGACATTTGTTTTGTTTGTTAGTTTGTTTGTTTGTTTGGTCTTTTTTCATCATCTTTGGGTAGGGAGTTTTTATATTAGCTGTTGTTGTTGATGTTGTTTTCTTGTTGTTGTTGTTGATGATGTTGTTGTTGTTGTTGTTGTTGTTTTACGATAAAAATGCTTATCAAAAAGGGTAAATCTATAAATTTGAATAAGAATTTCAATTTGTTATCATTTGTTAACAGCTGTTGCGAGTATTCCACAGACGTAAACAAACGATTCATTTAACTTTAAAATAGAAATTCACTTTTTGGAAAATATATACTAAAACTGCTGCTTTCTCGTAGTTGTGCATTTTACCAATGTCAACACTTTAAAACAACCACTTAAGAGTTCTACAATGCTAAGTAAAAGAAGCGATTGCATTTTAAAAAATAACATGATACTAGTAAATTGTTCAAGATAGTATCTTAATATTCAATTTAATGTTTTTTAATTATTAGTAGTTTCATAAATCAGACAGAATTAAATCTGCCATATTATTGCCGAATGTACGACACACGTTTTGTACCTCAAAATCACACATTTCGTTTCCGTAGCGCACTTTAAGAAAAATCTTTTGCACGTTTTATCGCCACGACCCAGATTTAATTAAAAATAGTCATATCTTTCGAAATACAACAAAAACCAAAATGGTAAGTAAATTGCCTTTCTGTTTTGTTTCAATCGTATATTGTCTCTTCATGGCTTGAAGCATTTAAACACATATCCATATGCTGTTTATTCGATTTGCATTATATTGAATTTGATAGAACTATATTGTAATTGCATTTAATATAACGAATGTTTTAGCCAAATATGAACGATTTCTTATTTCTGTGTTGAATTCCTTTAGCAATAAATTTATCCGTGGAACATAACGTCTCATTTCTTAAAAAAATGTTTTACTTCAGCGGTGATAAAAAGACGACGAGTTTTCTCTCATGGGAAATTCAAGAATTTGTCAGCTAAAATAACAGCTTGTAGTTTTCTATCAGCTCAATGCCTTATTAAGAATTTGACAAGTGAGTAGCGTGTCTGCTTTCATTGGAGAATTTGGTACAAGCGTGTTCTTTGTCATGAAATAATTGCAACAATAGATGGTTTATTTTGTTATTAGGTTATATATCGCTTTTAATTCAAACCAAAGAAATGACAAATGACATTTTTTGTTTTTCTTTAACAAACCCTTGTCAAACCCTTCTATTATAGGAGACCGAATACACAGAAACTTAAAGACCTTTTAAATACGGAAAATAGATTTGAATTAAAGAAACTAAGTTTATTCACGGACATCATTAGAAAAACCATAAATTCATGACAAACTGTATTTCAAGAATAGCAAAATATCAGAAAATTATATCACTGTACAACTACTATTTTATAATAAACTATTATATGCATGTTCTTTTCCATACACACTACTACTGTAATAATCTAAATCAGTATATTATTTGTATAAACGATTGCTGTTTAAGAATTTTAATTTCGTTACAACTACACGTACTATGTTATATATGTTGAATCGTCGTTTCCAATTATATTGTCGTCATTGATTAATATATTGTATGTATTTCATGTTTTTTGCTATTGTTTTTCTTTGTATTAAGAAACTTGGCATGTAAATAAAGTTTTTTTTAAGTTTTGAACACGGTTAACAAATTCAAGCGCTATCAACGAAACAAACTTTTACGCTCATAGAGTACTGACGGATTAGTTACATGAATCACACCTAGATTAATCATATAAAGCATACAAGGGCTTTTGACGTCGTGAGGGAAATATCCGAAATGAGGGTGATGTGTAACGCCGCATAACAGCATCGCCGCATAAATACATTTTTATTTTTTATGCGATGATTTTCAACGCATAAAAACTGTTTTATATGGCAAAAAGGCACAAGTTTACCGCATAAAAAATTAAAACACATACTAGTACAAAAGTGGTTGATATAATATCATCACTATCGGACTTTTGTGTCCAGACTTTTAGAAAGACACATTCTGACAAAATTTAAGTTATGTCGATTTCATTGTGAACCAAACCAGTTGAGATTTTGTGTCCACTTAACCAAGCTTTTAGATAGGTATATTCTGAAAAAATTTAGTAAGATCGGTTTAATCGTGAACCAAACCAATAGATATATCTGCAAACACGTTGTTTTTTTTTAACTTTTCTTGTTTTTATGTCCGTTGCAATAAATCCCAAGTAATGCACATGTTATTTGTAACAATTCCCCCAATACCTAGGAAAGATTCTGCCACGCAGGGTTTTGGGCAATGGTTAAAATATGAATAAGCACGGTTGTAAAAATCGTCAATGTTTTTAAAGGGCAATTTGTGACACAAAATAACAATAAAACACATTTTACTGACTAGCATGTCATTTATATATGTACTTTATTATTAACGAAAAGACTAAGGGCCATAATTGTGTCGCTACTGCAACAATTAAAAATAAAAGTAACTAAATCCGTTATCATCTTCCTACACCAATGAATAGAATATAACTCCAGAGACTCCCATGTTATAAAATCTCGAAACGGACGGACATCATCATCATCATCGGCATCACCATCGTTTTATAAAAGATAAAAGGCAATGTTAATTTCTCCCGGTTATTCGTGAAAACCATCGGTAAAATTAAAAAGAAAGGTTACCAACATGATATTTTACAGCTCTCTGCAGGCCTGGTGATTAACCCATCTACAGTTGATCATTATTCTTACCTCTTTGGTTGCATGACGGTGGCAGGGGTTTAAGAGTTAATGAAGGTTTATGGGGAAAACTTTTCTTAAAAGAACCTAGAAGCTCGATTCGTTTCTTTTATCCCTGTCATCGTGTTCTTGCTGATTTTACTCCAGGAGCTCTGGTCTCGGTAAGATCATTGAGTATCCGCCCTTTGGCTTTGTAATGCTATTAGCTTCTTATGTTTTATATGTTTGTGTGCTTTTGCATGCAACATTGTTGAGCCGATGGGTGGATTGGAGTTATTTCACCAAGACAACTTGTACTTGTTTTGTGATACGAGAACCTGTTGGGGCAAGTGTGAGGTTGGTGCACCCTAGAACCTGGTTTAAACCCCACAAATTGTTTTGCCACTGACCGTGCTAAGGCGGTAACCCCTCAGGTTCTCACTTTCGTTAATTGTTTGTGGCGTCCATATTGAAATTGATTATTGTAATACCATGCTTGCTCTCTTTTCCTCTCTACTGTTTGGCTGTGTGGGGAGGCTGTGTCTGCTGGATGTGGCCATCCCTGATATGCATATTTCACTTTTCTTTTAATATAGAACTATGTTTTTAAGATGCATAATAAATAGTTAAATTAATCCTGTGGCAAAAAAGGCACAGTTGCGCCCCATATAAGTTATTTTTGCTTTATGCGTTGAGCGTCGCCGCATAAACGCGGTCGCTTTGTTTTTGCATTGAAAATCACCGCATAAACGAAAGAAAGATTGTTTTTGCGGCGATGCCTTTATGCGGCGTTGACTTCAAACCTGTACTGGATTTTCTCACTCATCCGAATCCAACATATGCAGGTTAATTTCTCGAAGCAAAATGAAAATATCCAAAGGAAACAATTCGCATTTGTTTTCTTCAATAAAATTACATAACTTTCATCATGTGTGTATATTGATCTCTATGTGTGTATATTGATCTCTATGTGTGTATATTGATCTCTATGTGTGTATATTGATCTCTATGTGTGTATATTGATCTCTATGTGTGCATATTGATCTCTATGTGTGTATATTGATCTCTATAATACCCAGTTACAAATATGTTTTGACAGTGAGCATCACAAAACGAATTATTGTAGACTATTTGTGATTATTTGAAAATGACAATTTCTCTCAAACACTATTCAGATGATACATACTGAACAAAAAAAGAAATTTCCGATATTGAAATTAAAAGCTGGTTTAGTGAAGCATTACTTTATTCCTGGCTTTAGTATGGTATTCGAACATATATTTACATGTATTGAAGCAAGAAATTGTTGTTATATACCACAGCCAATGCTATGTCCTATTTCCAAAAAAATGATAAGATCCAATTTTTTATCAAAAATGTCTAAATCAGATTTATTGGCTGTTATATTGAAGTTTATGGCAAAGTTTAGGAAACAACACAGTGGTTGTTGTCGACTGACTTAACGGATATCTCCTTTAAATAAAAAACAACAAATCTCCATACCCTAATGATAATACATTTTATGACTTGAAACAATAGAAACTGACTGCACAGACAGCTTCAAAATTAAACATTTTGGCGATCCCCTTCTTTTCTGTTTGCGCTAACAGGTGCCAGTATTGTATCAGTGGTTTCTCATATTACATTTTGTATTTCGCGATGGTTTCCTTTTTGTTCAGTATATACATATATGATAAAAGATAATTATAAAATAATGTTTATGTCATTTTCAAACTAGATTCTTAAGGACACGCAAATAACAATTTATTATTTATATACACAGACCCCGTTAACTTACCCCTTATAATCACTTTGTCAAAAAAAATGATAAAACAAATTGCCTCGAATTATGATTTTAAATGCCCGACTTAAGCCTTAACTGAAAAATCAACAATCGCAAAGCTCGTAAATATTTTCCCATAGGTTTATATCATGATTCCTTTGGCAACACTAATTGAACTAACCTACATTTTAGCGGAAGATTTTAATTTCTTAGAACAAAAATGTAAAATGCAAATTACAGTAGCAATACGTACATGCATTCCACTTTAATCACACAGCAAGGAGTCTGCACTAGTTCCGGTTAATTTAGAGACTTTAGTAATATAAAATCAATATGTGTTTGCTAAAATAATGCAGATTCAGAATTTAAGAGATTGTCTGTAATATTAGATACAGATTAATATATATATATGTTTGCTACAATAATGCAAGATAATGATTGCTCATTCATTATTTTATTAACTTAATTAAAAACACGGTTTTTATAATGTAAGAGCTTAACAACAGTAAAACAATCGAATCAAATTAGAATCATTAAGAACTCTTAAGTAAACTTCAACCACTGATAAAATCACACAGTTAGAGGCACATCGACAATACTTACACCGGGTTCCATCCGGGTATATTAACACAATCCAACTGTTGAGAATATAGAGAATATTTGTTTTTACCAGTGTAAGATAGAAATATATTTTACCGAGTGAGCTCCGGAATTCGAATTTTCTCGAGTGGCGAAGCCACGAGTGAAAATACATAATTCCGGAGTTCACTAGCAAAATGTAATTCTATCTTTCACTGGTAAAAACAAATTTTCTTTTTTTATGCTTTTCGTGCACGATTTTGGTGAAATTGACAGAAACATTGCATGAAATGGCGCCAAAAAACTTTTGTTTATGACGTGACGTATTGACGTCATATTCCCAAATAATTTGAGCCCGTTTTCTTAACGTTCTCATTCTGAATGTTTTGTGCGTTTGGGTACCAGCGTGAAAAAAGCAGTGAAAATATAAATGGTATTGCACTGTTTGAAAACAGTGAAATACCACTTTTATTTCACCGGGAAAATTCTATAATTCACTAGAAAGCATAAAATAAAATTGATTACTTTCATCGTTTCTGTAAGCACACATTTCTAATTGCATTATTTCTTAGGTAAAACGTTTTGTTTTCAGTCATCTACTGGCGATAATCATATCAATGTGCAGACAGAATTACTGGGTTGGGACCATTAATTATAATTTGATATCACTAGAGTGACACTTAACTGTCTTCCAATTTTCGTAGAGATCATAGCTTGTTACTATGTTTTCTGTGACTTTTCCATGACGATTTTATTAGTCTGGAATTAATTTTTATTTAAATTTTATTATCTATAAATCAATATTATCATATCTTAAGCATGCATTCCTTTATATATTAATTCTATTAACAAACATTTAGAAATATTTAAGTAGGTTCCTTAGCCCATACGATTGCAGATGGACAGTTCTTAATCCCTATTGCGTAAAAACAATTAAAATAACTCATTGAACAAAATAAAAAAAACTTATTATGACAGTATTTAATCAAAGCATTTGTTAATTAACATGATCTTATAAATCGGTTGTTTAGCTATTTCGACCACTGATTTAAAAAATAAAACAAAAAAAAAACGAAAAATAAAAAACCTACATCTCCTGTTTGCAATATATGACCATATCAAGTAAACTCTAATTATAATAACAAGATTTTAAAAAATGGGATTCCTATTTTACATAATGAATTTAACGTTTTTTGTTATTGAAATCTGGCATGAAGTTATTAACACTACGTCAAAATCAGAAAATTATAGAATATATGTCTGTATTTGGGTTTGAATATTACCTCATGTATTTATAAACGAAAAATTATATAAATTGTTGGCCTGTTTAAGATAATGTTCACATCCCCTTGCAATCTAAACTGGCAACTATAAGATAGAAAAAAAATTGTCAGTTAAGTTATCAAAATGTTGTACAATCTCTTTGATTTTCTTTTTTGTTGCAACAAATATTCGGATATAAGGTCGAAATATTTTAAGTTAACGTCATAGCCTACTATTATCAATATTGTTATACTAATTGTATCCAAATAGATAAGTGAACAATTCTGTATATATAACTTTTGCGGGTTGGCATTCCTGGATTCTTGAAATTGTATAATATGTGGTCCTTGTATTGTTTGCACTGTATAATTATGCTCAAATGATGTTTGAATGTTGTTCCCACTGCTATTTTATATGTGTTTATATTATTGTTATATTTGACTATAAGAAGAATTTGACAGCTATCGAGAATCGTTTGTCTAGGCTGTGAACTTCCATTTATCGGTATCACAAGTCAAGACAAAGGTTGTAAAAATGTACATTATCAGAAAAGAGAAACTAATTTTATTTTATTAGTTTCAGAACAACTACTCCACAAACATATTACTAAAAGGTTATTAAAACTATCTATGGCACACATATATATATTCCCAGATGCACCAACCTTAGACTTGCCGCGCCAGGTTTTAATTTATTTGATCGCTAAAACTTAGATAAAATCCAAAATGCAAAAGCAGTTTAAGAGCATTTTGTTGTAGGGTATTTTCATTCGGTGTTTATTGCGATTTGATTAGCAAACTGAATCATATGAAATGTCATGCTAATACCTTTTTATTAAGGGAAATAAAATAGTAAAATATAAAAAGGCTGCACAATGATATTATACAGCGCTCTGCGTGTTTGGTGATGACCTATTTTGTTGCACGAAGGTAAACGACTTTGGGGTATACAGCATTTATTTTGTCTAGTATGTACTTGCTGATTTCACCACCGCGACTTTGGTGGGAATTCCAATATCTACAAATTATCCATTGACATTGCAAAATTTATTATTCTTGTATATTTTTGCATGAAATACTGTCGCGATGAATGGGCTGATGGCACATGTATGTTAAAGTTTAGTTATTAAGGTAACTTCTACATACTGTTCACGAATACGCGATTGTGGCGTTGCTGAACTCTAAATCTGGTTTAAATTCTCATTAGAAAATATGTTTCCTACCGACACTATCACTGGATTTGACGGTTGTACACTTTTTTCGCAAGCCGAGTTAAAGATATTTTGTGATGATTTACGTTTATACCGATTCTCTTTCTAATGTCCAAGATGTTTATTATACTTTTCTGCATTTGCATAATTAACCTTTGTCCTGTGCGGGAAGGGGGATTTCAAGTATGCGTGGCAGAATTTCCATTACTATTTTATATTGAGGATAGTCATTGAATTATAAGATCGTTATTTTCATTGTGTCTGTGACATAATCAGAATGAATACAAGGGGTTATTCATAAATTTCTCATAATTCAATTTGTCGTTATCTTTAAGAGTTTCAACAGCTCACACACCGCAAGGACCTTTGATGCCTTATTCCATGTTTGTCCTCAGACACTGAGGTAATTAACAAATGGAACTGTCTCTGCAACTTTCATCAGATAAAATCCTGTCAATCAGACATATTGGAGACACGCTCGTTTATAACACAAGGACTTTTTCCAGAGAAAAATAAAAGTTTGCAAAAGTCACAGCATGCACTAGCAAAGTATCACATCAAGAGCAAATATAAAAAAAAAATATTGGTGTCAACAACTTTAATATCTATTACCACTAAAGTCAACTCGCGGCAAGTGTAGGTCCAGGTCAGCCTATGGGTTCCCGTAGTCTTATCAGGGTCAGAAAAGTTCGCGGTTTAATTCGTTGCTTTGCAAAACACAATAAATAAACGAAAAATTTCAATGTACAAATAAATTAAGATGTAGAATGAACAAAATGTATGACTATAGTAATATATTGCATTTCTAGTGCTGCCTATTATATTTAACTGTGTTATAGGATGCTAAAATGTTGAGCAGAAAGTCTAAAGTCTGAAAAAGGCACTCCTAATATATTTCTTGTCAATATTTCGGCATGCTCATTTATAAGTGTGGGTTCAGTTTCCAAGCCAAAATATAATTGGATATTGTTTTATCACTTTAAATATAAACGTCCTGATTTTATGTTTTGCTTTTGGCGTCCTCAGTGATAATTAGATTTCTTTTCTCAGATCCCCTGTTAATATTGGCCAAGGTCCTAAATTTTCCCATGTTTTTAAAGAAAGAATGTCATAATAACGTGTGTTTTTGTCAGTGTCAGTATTATTTTGTAAGAGATGTTATCAATTACGCCCTTTGAAGCCCGTTGAGCAGGGTAAATTTATCTGTGTAGCCAGGGAGTATGCAGCGTGGACAGTTCTTGCCCACGCACAGGCTCAGTCAAACCGGGCTGCAATATTTTGAATTTAGTCGTATTCTGTGGCTTTCAAAAAGTGATATGCAGATCAGGAATGGCCACATCCAGCAAACACACCCCCCACAGCGCAGCAAAAATGTAGAGAGGAGAAGAGCATAGTAATATGGTTAATTTCAAAATAGACGTCTCAAACAATTAGCGAAATGAGGAAAGGGACCTTTTATCTACTTGTATGCATTCTGATATATCGTTAGTTCTATTTAATCTCAGTTTAAAGATCTCTTCCGAAAATTACTGGCTTAATTTAAGTATGTTTGTTTGACATGTATGCTCACGTAAACGCTGACAATTAAAATTGAAATTGATTAAAATCTCCCGCTATTTCTATAACACTTTGCGCTCCTTCTAATTGATATCTCAGTCTTCTTGAACTAAAGCTGTTGAATAAAGTTTGAAATTTTAAGAAAACATACCAACACACAGACGATAGAGAGAACTTCCAACTGCAATTCAGCTAACAAAGAAGTGGATTTCCCCGGAGTAAAAACTAGTCGTCTTTTTCTCACAGTTGACAGGAAAAAGTTTGAAATAAACTGACATTTGTATTCCTTGAAAACAGTTTTGCCCGTTTGTGTGATTATTCATCATTGAGAACGCATGCATCTTCGTTAAGAAAAATGCTTAGTTATATACAGAGCCTGAACTATTTGAGATGCCATTTTTATACAACTCTCTTATGCATAGTTAAGAAAATCATGATATGTCCCACAAATATTAATGTTTATTTTCATGTGTATGTGAAAATGTATTTTGACATTACGACACTCATCCTTGCACATTCATCAATAAAAAAGAAAAATTATCAAAATCTCAATAATGGCAAAATGCCGTTCAATGAAATTTTGCACACACAACTGTTACTAATGTATCTTTATTTTGTACTTGGTAAGATAAGAACATATACATATAAGTAAAAGTGTGTTTGACCTTCAAATTCCTGGTCGCTTCCTGGTCGCGTAAACGGGTGACAAACTTGGATACCTCTTTTTGTTGTTGAATGTGTTCTATAGATTTTGTGAATTTATCTAAATAGAATTTTAGGAAAGTTTTAGATCTCGTTTTTTTCTTTACGTTTCTAAAGTGTTTTACCAAGTGCAAAATAAAGATACATTTAAAGTAACATTAATGAGTGCAATGTTCCATTGCAATGCATTTTGCCGTTATCGAGATTTTGATAAATTTCTTTTTTTTAATTGATGAACGTGTAAGGAGGAGTGTAGTGGACCTTCAACGCATCGTACTTTCGATGATTGCTTCCTGTTTTTAAAAAAGTAAACTTGGAATGTCTTCGTTTAACAACTTTGTAAAATATATTTTCCTAAATATTATTCCAATTCTCGGCTAAACGTGTCTAGTGTCCGACGCTCTGTCACAATGCATTGGTTTTTCCAGTGTTTGGTTCTCGTACTTGCAGGTGTATACCACTGTTTCAAATATATCGGTATTCTGATTCTGTCAGTGTGGCTACTTGAGTGTTTGTCTACTGGAAAAAGTTTTCTTTCTTCTTTCGTTTATTTGTAAGTTATTCGTTTGTGATAAGTGAACATGTCGCCAAAATGTCTGATTTACACGAGCGTTTCTGATAAACATTGTAGAGACAGTTCCATTTGTTTATTACCTCAAAGTTTCTGATGACAAACATGTCAGTAAGCTTCAAAGTTCTTTGCTATTGCAACTCTCAGGAATAATGGCCAATAATGTTATAGGATGTCCTTGATTGACTCCCGGCATGCATTCTGATTACCGGTATGTCAAAGATGCAAAGATTTTATCTGACGAAACTCTCTATGTGAATAAGACAATTAGAAAACAAACCATATGAACAGTGCCACGTTGATGGAGCTAGTCTTTCCCACTAATTTCGGATATAAATAACTGAATTGCATAAAGAACATACATACTTCAACACACTGAGGGATATGGTCATTTATTACTATGAAAATATGTTTTTCTACTAAATAGTGTTTTGAATGTAACAATAATAATGAACAGAGAGTTTATATGATGGGACAATATATAGGCAATTTGTTTATACATCGGCTTGGTAACAAGTAATTTATTTGTTAAAGTTGAATATTGGCAAAAATAGTACCTTAATAGACATCCATCTACACGCCTTTACCGTTCCAAGGCGGTAATCCCTCCGGTTCTCACTTTCGTTAATGTTTCTGTCGTCTGTTTTGAAACTGATATTGAAACTTCTCCTATTTACTTTTTGGCTGTGTTGGGAGGCTGTGTCTGCTGGATGTGGCCATTCTTGATATGCATATTCCACTTTTTCATTTGATTTACGACATGAAGAAAACTTGGAAGGTCGTACGGGCGTTGATACAATGTTCTCACTTTCTCTACTTCTTGCCTGTATGGGGAGGTTGTGTTTTCTGAATGGGGCAATTTCTGATATAAATATTTAATTTTTTGAAGTAACATAGCTAAACAGCTTGGAATCTCGACAAAAGCGTTGTATTTCGTTAAACTTATAGCTCGTTATTCTGAACATTGTACACATGAGACATTCATTTAACATATATTATTTTCTGTTTCTCATCAAAGGTTGCAGCCAGTAATCTAATAAAGTATATAGTTCTGTGTCAATCCTTAAATTGCATCAAATAGTCTCAACACAATAATTCTGTCTGCGCTTTGATAACATTATCGCCGTTAGATAACTTAAATAACTTTTCTAACGAAATAATGCAATTAGAAATATCTGTCAGCTTAAAAGATCAAATGTTTGCAAGAAAAGCGTTTTATTTTAATCATTTTGGACATATTTATCATAATACACAGCATATCAATACATATGTTCATTACATTACTACAGGGTACATGAGAATATAGTCTAACATATCATTTCATAGTATTGTCTGACCTGAAGAGAAGCAACACTGTACTGGAGGTCTTGACTTGCAGGTCAAACAACAGCTAACTAACAAGACTAAGAAGACAATGAAATCCTGCGATTTGTGATTAAAGGTGCCTGGTCACATATCAGAATGAAAATATAATGTTTGCAAATATTAACTTTTTTAACTTTAACAGCAAAGCACATGTAAACAAATTAAATATAATGTAATTTCCTTACATATTATGTAGTTTCCTTACACAGTCAACGTACAGGTGAGTATATTTAAAGTCAAAGTTGTTATAACTATACTAACACACTAAAATTCACTAGCAACAAGTCATAAAATATATGGATTTTCCATAATCTTGGTAAAATTGGTTCATGTTTAGTTTTTATAGTCCTCACACAGTAGTAGACCTACTATTTATCCTACCCCTTCTGGGACATTAAAATATTTCACTCTGAGCTGTGAACAAGCAGCTCCAAAATAGGCATCCAAATAAAAATGATAATTCCCAAAAAAAGACAAAATCATTATGTTAATTTTCATAAGAGTCCAATAACTTACTAACCTTTACTGATTTAACATGAAAAAAAAGTATTTTAAAGTCAAGATAGATGGTGTAATGCGCATAAAAAAAACAACAGCATCAAGTAGATAAAAGAGGAAAAAAAAGGGAGAGACAGATGGGGGCTGTGTTTAGAAAATAAAAGTAATACTACATATCAGTTCAAGCATTTTCTGGTGGCTAAGAAAGGGCAGAAAACAAACCCCAGGATGCATTATATTTGTCAATATTTTGTTGTTTTATGGCATTGTATTTTTCAGTTGAAAATAATATGGACACATTTTTTTTAACACTTTGAATACTTGGGTGGTTTAATTTCATTTTATTTTGATATATGTGGTTTTTGGCAATTAAAATAGTATTACTAATTACAACTGAATATTTAGAACTACCTAAAATAGCATCGTGTTTAGACAGTTCAAGTCTAATAAATTGACAGGTTTGATTAATCCAATCTTGGATGTTCTTCCAGAAATCTTTAACTATATCACAATCCCAAAATAAGTGTGACAGAGATTCAGGAAAAGAACCACAGAATGACCAACTGTCATTATCCTTTATACCCATTTTTTTAAAGATAATTAGTGCCAAGTGATCTATTATTTATTCTGTACTGAAACCAATGAAGTTTTCAATCTTTGCTGATTTTAAAAGGGAGTTGGTAAGCCATTTTCCAATTCATACCGTGACTATTAATGTCATTTTCCCATTTCAACCTTGAATTAGGTAATACTTTGTTAACAAAAAACGAGTCGTATATGTTCCTACATCCCTTATCTTGCAACAGAATACTTTTCATTATATCTGGTCTAACAGGGTTCTTTAAATTAGTAGCTTTATGAGGAAGTCTAAGGCTTTCTAAATAATGACTTATTGACTGAATAATACTTTGGTATTGCAAGAAATTGGTTTGTACCTGAAAAATTTCTTGAAAGGCATGGAATGTATGTATACTTCCACTATTATTAAAAAAGTCATTAATAAAGAATACACCTCTATCAATATATTTTTATAGCTAAAGGGTTTCCCACCAACTTGAAACATACTATTGTGTCATATGGGCAGTGACAAAAATTCACCCCATGAATTTGGTACCCTAGCTTTTGAGAAAGCTACTAGTCCATTCCAGACATCCTTCCAAAAGCCATTATCTATTGTTGTAATGTTTGTTAAAATAAATTCACTTCCAAAGTTTTGAAAACTGGATATAAAGGGGCAAATTTGTGATACTAAATAAAAATATTTTGAATTACCTTTTATATATCTTCTTAACCATGTTATTTTTAACGAGTGGATAAATTTTTCTAAATCAATCATTCTCAATCCACCATAAGTAATATCTTGTGTAACAACTGACCTTTTTACTTGATCTGGGGAACCACCCCAAAGAAATTTAAAAAAATAATGTTTGTAATGCTTTTATAGTTTCTATTGGTGGGTTTGGTAGTGTAATAAAAAGATTAATTATTTTTGCAAGGACAATTGATTTGATAACCACAATTTTTCCTATAGGAGTTAATATTCTTTGTGACCACACTGATAGAAGATTTTTTATTTGTTCTAATTTTTCAGTGAAGTTTAGGTCAACTATTCTGTTTAAGTTAATTGAGAATGTAATACCAAGTAATTTGAACTTTTCTTTTTCCCACTGAATACCAAGTTGGGGACAGATATCATTTTCCTGACCCTTTAAAGATCTTATCCAAATTGCAGTAGTTTTGTCAACATTTACTTTTAAACCGGATATTTCAGCATAAAATTTTAAAACCTTAATGGCATTTACTAGTGATTTTTCTGAACCATCCAATAAAAGTGTAGTATCATCGGCATATTGAGAAATTAAGTATTCAACACCATTAATTGTGATTCCTGAAATATTTTTTTTCTTTTTTGACTAACAATGCCAAGATTTCTGCGCAAAGAATGAACAAGTAAGAGACAATGGGTCACCTTGACGGCAGCCTCTATTTATGTAAAACCAATCAGATAGATGTCCATTGATTATCACACATGATTGAATCTTACTTCTTATGTTTTATATGTTTGTGTGCTTTTGCATGCAACATTGTTAAGCCGATAAGTGGGTTGGAGTTTTTTCACCAAGACAACTTGAACTTGTTTTGTGATATGAGAACCTGTTGGGGCAAGTGTGAGGTTGGTGCACCCTAGAACCTGGTTTAAACCCCCAGTGGCAATTTGATTTGCCACTGACCGTTCCAAGGCGGTAACCCCTCGGGTTCTCATTTTTGTTTATTGTTAGTGGTGTCTTTTTTGAAACTGATCATTTTATTAACCATGCTCTCTCCCCCTCTCTTCTTCTTGACTGTGTGGGGAGGCTGTTTTTTCTGAATGTGGCGATTCCTGATATGCATATTTCACCTTTTTATTATAAAACAGTCTAATCCATCTACAAATATCCTCACCGAAGTTAAAGAAATTTAATACCTTAAACATAAATGGCCAAGAAATTGAATCAAACGCTGTTGCAAAGTCTATAAGAAGGAGCATTCCAGGGATGTTATTTCTTTCAGTATAGTACATAACATCATATATTAATCGTATATTGTCCCCGATGAAACGCCCTGAAAGGAAGCCACTTTTGTCCTCACTTATAATATTTCCTAGAAATTTTGTAATACGGTTTGCATTGCTTGCGGATGCAATCTTATATGAAACATTAAGTAATGAAATAGGACGCCAGTTTTTTAAAAACATTTTATCTTTGTCTCCTTTTGGGATGCAAGTAATGACAGCAACGGTTTTGATCTGTAAATCACAAAAGTTTTTGTTTTCTTTCATCCACGGTATCCAAAACTCTGGGAATTCTGATTCAGGACAGCTGTGTGTCACTCTGGTGATTTAATTATAATGAATGGTCCCAACACAGTAATCCTGTCTGCACATTGATAAAATTATCGCCGGTAGATGACTGTAAATAACTTTTCTACCTAAGAAATAATGTAATTAGAATGTCTGCTTACATAATAAGATGAAACTAATCCGATTTCTCAACAGTCGCGTTATGTTCTTTCTACTCTGGACGGCCATAATTTATCTCTTACTAATAAATTTCTGATTATTTGATTTTGTATTTAATTTTAATCCCTGTTATTTAATTAGTGAAATTGAATGTGTGGTCTTAAGTATTATATTTACGCCCTGTATTGTCTCGTACTGTAAATAAGAAAACAAAAATTGAAAATTTTAATATTGTATTGATGAGCTGTAACATTCTCTGCAATATATGAGGAAACTTACCGTGTGATTTAAGCAGAAAGATTTAATGCAATGGTTTGCATTTTATCATATTTGATAATAAGTTATGTAAAATTGATTATTGTAAGTTTAGAATTGGTCATTTGCAACCAAATAATTATCAGTGTGGCCACACCACGTGGTTAACTTACAAGGCTTCGAAGATTCGAATCCATTGGGTTTTTTTCTTGACGTAATACAAACAAATGACGTAACAAGCCCCGTATTATGGTCTCACTGATTATGACCCCAGACTGCGAATCGAAGCCGTACGGCAACAACGCGTAGCCGCATATCATCGAGCACTCTACCGGCTGAGCTGGCCCGAAAAGTCAATCATTCATTACAATAAATGATTTGGACTATTATAATCATATGCATACGCATAACATTGTATTTTTGCAAATAACCTTAAGGATAACACCAGAGCTTATGTATTTAAGTTCGTGTGTATAAATCCTTCCTCTATTTACAGGAACATAAGACTACTAAGAAAGAAGAGTTAACTTTTATGCAACTACGATTGAAATATACCAGCCAGTATTAACATTTATTTGAGAGTTTCATGGGATGCAGTTTTGTTTTGGTTGTTATCCTGAAAACAGTCAATATTTCATAACGAAGACAAATTGTTGCAATGTACTGCAGCATCTATCATTCAAACCCTACTTTTTATTGATCACTTCAAAAGTCAATTTGCTATTAAACAAAACGAAACTAAACAAATATGTTCTGTCATACAGTGTAATTTATATTTTGTACAACAATTACGCAGATTAAAATTGAATACAGAAACTAAAACATAGTTGTTTTAGGGAACGAATTTATCACTGGGGGCTAACGCGTGTAACGGCAAAGTGTTGCGCATCGACAGTTAGTGTATGTTTCTCAATAGAAATTTGTTTATAAAACATCCCGCTTGTAAGACCTACACCTGGCTTGTTTCTGTATGAATAAAATTAACATAGAAAACATGACATAGAAGTGACTCAAACATCGAACAGAAATCAAGGTATGTAATGTATGTTGTTTTTTTAAATGTTTTTCAAAACATTTAATGCTAGTCAATGATTGATTTTATCTGATATTGCGATGTTTTTGCCAAATATGACATAAATGTATTATTATGACATATAAAATATTATTTATTTGCATTATTTGTTAAATTTCTTATTAAAGTAGCCATTAGCATTAGTTCCAAGAACCTAAACATCACTTATCACTTGATAATTAATAATGATGAAAGTGTTTCTATGCCTCGGTAAAAGTAAAATAATGTGTACGTGTCTATTCGAAATCAATAAAAGTGTGTGCGTTTCTATTCGACAGTGTGTGCGTTAATCATTGAAGACTGTTTTCGATTTGTTTGGACACGTGAAAGCGAAGATGCGGTAATTATAACATTTGATATTAATATGCGTACTGGTAAATCATAAATAAAGGCATCAATGGATGTTCCTTTCCGAGAAAGTCAGACAACCGCTGACACAAAGTAGTCTCCACTTTTTGCTTTGTGGGGCATAGGGTGGCTAATATGACCTGAAAGGGACATGTTTAGTAAATCACAAGGTTTTACTGATGCAATGAAAGCAAATTTATGTCTATATATAAGAAAGGCTATAAATATGAAAATAGGCCCTGCTTATAACATGACATATGTAAACATATAATTTAATTGAAAAAGCGGGACCCGTTTTCAAGATGTCTGGTCACTGTAAAGTAATTAACGACCTATACTTTTCTTTCTGATAATAGACAGACAGTACAAACACATAGCTTTAAAAGCATGTAAGTTCATTAGGAAAAAACAATTGAAAGGAATTATACATTAAAGGTAATGTTCGAAACTTCTGTTGCATACATGGTGTACATCAGTGTTAATTCATAATGCTACCCTTCTGACACCCTTCGGCGCCGGCTTAAGCTGAAAGTTATTTTAAGTGTATTAAATATAGAAAATGACCCATACTCCACACAACACCTACTTAAATGAATGCACATTATTTTTTGCAGGACTAATACAATAACGATAATGCGACAGCAAAGCCCAGATTGAGTGTGGAAAATGCCGTTTGTGGCAGCCAGACACACAGGAATTATAAGTAAAAAGTCTGCATAATTATACTCATCTCGATCGCGAGGATAACCATTTGAGAACGTTTTTGAGTTTATTAGCTGAATGTTGTTGATATATTCACTTAATTATTTCTTTCTAAGGTTTAACACTGGTGCAAATGCTCTCTTTCCAGGGGCCGTGGTCACGTAACATCTTAAGCAAATCTTAAAATAATTTGCACTCGAGTTTAAATACCTACCCAGACATATTTCTAATATATTTATTATATTCATCTCAGTAGACCATGCAACATATTAATGTATTAAGTGTTATACATGTTTATACTATAATTATACATGTATCATATTTTGCAATCAAATCTATTTATACAAAAAGATAAAAGTTAATGAAGTTCTTTTTATAACGTCAACGTTTCTCTTTTTTCTGAATACTGTCCCATGGCTACAAGAATGGGTTATGAAAAAAATCAACTTTTTTTCAAGTATTTAGCAATGATTATGCGTAGTGCAAAAATTTATACGTACAAACTATTTAAATATAACAGTGCAGTGTATACAGATAAACCTGTCACACTATGGCAGCGTTCTCACGACGATCCTATGGCGTTCCTGCTATGGCGTTCAGGAACGCCGAGGTCCGCGCAGTACGTAACACTGCCGCAGCAACGCAGTGGTATCGCCTGTAGAACGCCGACAGACGTTTGAGCATGCACAAAACAAATGCCGTCGCTTGGTGTTCTGAAAAGAGCGCAGTGGGATCCCCGTAAGGTTGCCTTAGCAACGCAGTAAGATCTACTTCAACGCCACAGGAGCTCTACGGGCGCACACAGAGGTCGCGGTGCGAACGCTGTGGTTGTAAATGGCCCTTTTATGGTGATTTTATGGCAATCTCGGAGACGTCACTGCGTCTATACAGTGCGTCCAGGGCGCTCATATAGAGTGTTATTTATTCTATTGCGATCTTAAAACGACTACATGCTCCCAGTGCGCTTCTACCGATATCATCGTCGTTTGCATGAAAAAGACGTACAAAATTATATTCATTTATAAGATTTGCTAATAAGCACTCATTTCACTATGGCTGATTTACGCCAGCAAGCCTGGTTACGGCTTGCCGATATACAAGTCCAGCAGATAAATTGTGCATATCTATCTGGGACGACGACAGAGGGCCCAAAGGCATCGATTCAACTGTTCGAGAACAAACAAATAATTGATAAAGATGTGTCTATTCACTTCGTTTTATAGGAATAGCAAATGAACGTCTTCAGCATGTCGTCAGCGCAGTGTGAGCGCCGTGTGAGTGCCAGTGCCCGCAGTGCAAGCGCCACGAGAGCACAGACAATCCCCAACAATAAATCCATAGGAACGTGATAGAAAACAATGGGAGCTCCGTAGCAACGCCTTGGTCGCTGTGTGGAGGTCCTGATATCTCCATCTTCAAGAAAAATTAACAATTTTCTTGCGATCTCACGGCCACAGTCTTGAAAATTAAACGACGCCGTGCCAATGCTACCATGCTAAAATATGGTAGCTATCCCATATGTTGATGTTCTTTTATTTAAGTAAAAATTCTTTCTTTATAAATTCAAATATTTATTGTGTTACTTAATTTTGAAGTTTATTGTCATAATCAGTTTGATACTTAGTTGCATAATTAACATCTATAATTCAGCGTAAGCAGTTTGACAAGTTTATTACTGATAAGATGTAGATATCCTTATAGTTGTCATGGTTACGATTGCCCGAGGCAGGTAACTTATCGTAAATTTTAGGGATTTTACAACTGTTTCAAGACATTCTAACTTTGACTTTACACTAAGAAACATCTAAATTTTATATAAGAGCGAAGGAATACCGCTCACAAATAAGGATTACCTTAACTGCATTTTATAAATTGTGTTTTATATTTGACATTTATTTGCAAGAGAAACCCTTGCACAGGATTACCTGAAACAAATATTGTGAACATAACTTTATTGTTATTTGATATTATTAATAATTAAACTGAAAGAAAGAAATAAATACAGAAACTTTACACGTGTTCTTTACTTCGACGGAAACCCGGAATTAAACCTGTTATACCAACGCAGTGGAAACGCGGTATAGTGTGACAGGGTCTTTAGATCATACATGTAGTAATAAAAGTTTACACAAGAGTAATCTTTAAGTAAACGAGTATCATGTTTTTGCAATATCTGACATTACTTTCCAATGCCGCTGAGGTTTCTATTTAATTCACCAAATCATAGATCATTGATTTTTGTCGCCACATCACGACCAGGTACTTTAAATGTTCTTTTTTATATCTTATTTTTGACCAAAAGACTGTCTCATTGATGTACGACAAATATTCCTCTGAGTGGACCACTGCACTTTGACTTGACTCATCATGTTTCACCGCCAAATAAAATGCAGAAGTATCGACATACAATATGGTCTATTCCCTGAAAACGAAATTTCGTTGATTAACACACGCATAAAATTTTACTTCGTTGAACAGCATACACAGTCTCTGGTGTTTTTTAATCAGAAACAAAGAAGCAATAGGCGTATAATTATCATATCACATCATTTATACACTAAATTAGAATTATTATACATGTAATTAGTATTATCTTTGTGAATTTAATATGTAGATTACTTTGTGCAGGAAACCTAAAAATAAACTATTTTCATGACAATATCTAAACTAAAGCACTATGAATAACAACAAAAGGTGTCAGTTTATATTAAATAACATAAACCATCATTATTGGATCTCCATTGGAAGTAAAATTAGTCCAAAATACACAAAAATGAAACAAGCGCGTGGTAAATGTCGTCGTAATGTAAACAATCTTTCGTTGTACAACTAACACGCACTCTCGTAGCGCAGCACTTGTCGTCACACGCGTTAGCCCCCAGTGTTTATAGACAGTGTTGAGATATCACTTTGCAACAAACATGACTATCTAAACCAACTGTGTGTATAACCCATAGAGCTTTAATTTATACCGATTCGTTGTATCTAAGCTCGGGTCGGATGGTTTCAAATCGATTGGAATACAAATATACGTCTCTTACAATTGTATAACAAAATAATTTATTTTTATTGAATATTTTTTTTTCCTTTTAAACTTTTGCTTCATGCAAATAAGAAAATATGTTTCTTTTCTTAAAATAAAACAAAAACTCTCAAGGCATTTACATATAGCAAATTAATTTAAATTTATACTTTCGTATATCGAAATTAAGGCCCTGGGAAACTTAATTGTATATACGAAAACATCTGAAAGTTTTCTTTGACACGAGAATTTCAAATTGAAACACTTATATCACAATATTATTAATTTGTATACGCCCGTTTGAAAAACGGGACGTTTTATGGGAACACCTGCGGCGGGCGGGCGGGTTGGCGGGCGGGCGGGCGGCGTCCACAGGGTTTCCGCTCTCTAAGTCAAAGAGTTTTCATCCGGTCTTTATCAAACTTGGTGAATTTGTTGGTGGGCATAATATCTCGACCAAGTTCTATAACCAGCCAAATCCCCCCAGGCACTCCTGAATTATGGACCTTGAATTGTCCAAAATTACTGTTTCCGCTCTCTAAGTCAAAGAGTTTTCATCCGGTCTTTATCAAACTTGGTGAATATGTTGGTGGGCATAATATCTCGACCAAGTTCTATAACCAGTCAAATCCACCCAGGCACTCCTGAATTATGGCCCTTGAATTGTCCAAAATTTCTGTTTCGGCTCTCTAAGTCAAAGAGTTTTCATCCAGTCTTTATCAAACTTGGTGAATATGTTGGTGGGCATAATATCTCGACCAAGTTCTATAACCTGCCAAATCCCCCCAGGCACTCCTGAATTATGGCCCTTGAATTGTCCAAAAACTGAATTAGCAACCTTTTTGTGTATTCATACTCTTATATGTTTATCATTTTAATCCAAAAAACATTTTATGTTTCTGAAGTAGCTGGGTTAATGAAGTAAATGTATTTGCTAGACATATATAATATTGTTACATATGAGAGCTGCTTGATTTGAAATTGATGTTTTACTGAGAATGCAGAACATTGTTTGTGTTTTTGTCTTATAAGAGAACCATGGTTATGCTGACATGAATAATAAACTATAAAACAAAACCTCATTGTGTATTCATACACCTTTTTATCATTTTAATCCAAAATACATTTTATGTTTCTGAAGTAGCTTGTTTAATGAGATTTATGTATTTGCTAGACATATATAAAAATGTTACATATGAGAGCTGCTTGATGTGAAATTGATGTTCTACGGGACATTTTGTTGTGTTTTTGTCTTACGAGGGAACCATGATTATGTTGACATGATTGTTGAAAAACAGCTCAAGCACTCAATGAGTTGGAAAATCCTGCTCCCAAAAATGTTGTCATTACCATTGAATTTACCACAAATATGACGGGCGTATTTTGTGTCAGTTTGGCACTCTTGTTTTCATATGATGTAAGAAGGTATAGTAGGCATAACAGAAAAACAACATATTCAGAAAACACAACTGCCCACAAAGCCAACTAAGACTTGTAAACATGTCTAAAGTTGTATTGTTGAAATAACTCCGACCCACCCTCTACTCGACAGCGTCACATGCAAAACATGCATAAGTACAAAAAGGAAGTAGCTAAAAGCACTTTACTGCAAAGAAGTAGAGTGATTGGTGGGGTAACAGTGCTTTGAGTATTGTGGGCAGTAAAATGCATTTTCATTACTGCCCATGAGCAGGCTTAATCAAACAGAGCCTGGAGTATTTTCATATTTGTCGTGTTCAGTGGCTTTCATAGTTCCCTTTTCATCTATTTTAATTACCTTAAACTAAAATAATTTTAGTCGTTGTTGTGTGCTGTTGCACAGAATTTATTTTAATGTATCAGATCCCTGTTAAATATATACGTGTATTACATTTCGACTCAACATACAAATCAAGCCTCTACCGGCAAAATACCGCATCGGGTCCCTGAAGTTTTCAAACACAGATAGATAGCCGTGGTAAACAAATTACCAGCTTGTAGATTTTTATTTGAAGAAGTTGGTTAAATACCAGCGAAAATGTCCGGGTTAACTGGTTCTTCTTTGTTTGATACAAGCCTTTATTGGAAAAATACTGTAAAGAATCCTTAAAGTTATCTGACATAGATAGATAGCCGTGGTAAACAAATTATTAGCCTGGCAATGTTTATTGTCATTACACCCCTGAAGAAATTGGTTAAATACAGACGGAAACGTTCGGGCAATTTTGTTCTTCTTTGTTCCTCTTTCTAGTTTTATATGTATTACACATGATTAGTTTTATCATATTTTATTTCTTATACTAATTCTCATGTACTGTTTAATAGAACCACAACCTCTCATGGAAGATACCATTACGTTTCACAGATACTATATATCGTTATAAAGACAGCCACATTACAAGAAACGAATTGCCTGGGTGGAAGGTCGAAACATTGGAAGAGCTTTGGCAGTCATAGCGTATACCGGAAAATATGATGACACTGAGGTTCTGCATGGTAATGCAAGACCGCTACAGCATCATATGAACGAACTGGCCCTGCTATCCTAAACAAAACCAGAGGAAAGGTAGAACATCAGAAACCAAGTGACCTACATGCACACACGACCGGCCCTAGCCACAATACATCGGTCAATTATCCACATGACATACGATAATGTCAAAATATCAAGACAAAACAAAAGTCTGATTGGTGCAACCACGCCCCTTCAACTAATATCGCGGATGAATTGATTCACATTTTTCAAATGGTAAATGACAAACATCTCTTTGTAGCCGAGGTAATCCACTGACACGCTAACCCGATCCCTTCCATCATTTGCTATACAGAAGAGCAAGCCACTGACCAGGTCATTCATTAAATCAAACGAGGGGGTGATCGGCGTTGATCGGACGTTCTCCCTGGGTAAGTGCTTTGTAACCACCACGGTATATAAATCACACAAAGTGACAAGAAAAGGTTCTGGTAAATCCACCCATACTACTTGGGTCTATGATGCTGCACTGGGATGGACGCGAGCAAACTTATTGTCGCTTCATTTCACACATCAGGGGTGTTTTAGGAATTGAAATCAATGACATGGAACTTATAATGGGAACCCATGATGAGCGGGCTCTGACAATTGCCATCGACATTGAGTTCCCTGGGAGCAAACGAAAGCTGTGCACCAAGCACTTCAAAGATATCTTAATACGACAAATAACCGATAAGGTACCAAAATCTGCCGCGGAACGAAACGAGATAGTGTCGTTGATATTTAGTGCACAAGGCGTGGCTTCTGCCAATGATTCGGTCACCTTCGACGAAAGAAACGTCTTATTAAAGAAACTCTAAAAGCCGAAAAACCACGAAGATTTTATAAATTTCTATGAGCGTAATGTGAAAAACAAAATATCTAACCATGTAGTAGCAGGTGATGATCAATTGTGGACTAACAACAACACGGAGTCAATGAACAACCGATTGAATGTTTTACTGGAATAGGAGCCGAGGAAAACAGACGAGCTAATTGAAATAATTTACGAATTAATAAGAACCCTAATGGTAGATATGCGAAGAGCTCTGTACGGAACCGGGAATTTCTCATTGAACAGGTGTTACGCAAATTTAAAAGTTACAAAACTCGCTTGGTCATCCAAAACAGAGGAGGAAAAGAAAAGCCCTGTTAAACAAACTTCCTTTTTGTTTTGTTTTGTTGTTGATCTTTTTCTTTTGGTGGGGGGGAGGGTTATTGGCTTGAAGTTGGTAAATTTATATAAATCTGTATCGTTGAGCGTCGAACGAAATAACCATTTCAGGTATTCGTTTTTTAAGACAGAAGGAGTAGCTGCCGTCAAGATTCAAAAGTGGCGGTATTGTTTCGTAATACGAGTATTCTTTCGTAAGAACTATTAGAAGTTTGAATATTGTTTAGTATTTGTTTAATTAGTTTCACTAGGGGTAAATTCAATATTGGTCTTTTTGCGAGATAGTCGAATAGTATATAATCACTAGATTTCTCTTAGCAAATATTAGACTTAGTTCTTTCCAAAAAGTCTGAAGTAGAATAAGGTGGACGGTAAATACTGAAGACAAGGTATGTTTTATTACCGGTTTATCTTGATTTCTTTCCATAAGAGTTCCGGTAATTTGTGATCAAGTTTAAAAATTCGTTTGAGCCTAAGTTGAGAAGAGACATAGACCAGAAACCCATCAGAATGGGCAGTATTGTCTTAACGAGACATTGTATCAAAACTATCTTTCTATTGTAGAAATTCATCTCTTATATTTTGTGATAAATGCGTTTCTGTAAAGCATAGTACGTAAAGGTCAAGAAAATTATGATTAAAAATGTAATTTATTTTGTTTAAAATCTTCTAAGGTTTGGTTTGTAAAAATAAACATTTGGACAATATAATATCATTGTAATGTTAGTTCCTTACAACATAACAGACATGGGTCGACAAAGAAAAAAAAAGAGGTTAAACTACCGCGGATCCTGGATTTCACTTATAGGGGGCGAAAACTCAAAATTGTTATAAAAAATTGAAGCACGACAATGGTCCCGAGTTACTTATATTTAACGAACTAGTTAGTATTATTAACAAAATTATTTGTTATTTTACAAGAAATCTTTGTAAAATGGACAAAAAATCGGACACATGGACAGAGGGCAATCCTAAAGTGCCGAATCTTGAGACACTGGTAAGAGACTAGACCTGTGAGGTCAACTCAAAATTTGCAGGTGTGAAATTCCGTTCGTACTTAAAAATTCACATTTTTTAAAAACTTTTCTACATAAAAAAAGGTGAAAAATGCGTTTCTATGTTCGTACGAAATTTGTATCCGAACGTAATTTTCACACTATTTGTGAAATACCCGTACGCATTTTTCACACCGTGTGAAAAAAACACGTTTTGTGAAAAATTAGGTTCAGCAAAGCACCACCATACTGACACTTTAAGTTTGAAAGTCCTATCCATGAGGCTTAAAATCCGTCAGCCAGTACTTTTATGCTGGGACTACGAATTCCTAACCGTGTGCAGTTTTTGCCTCCTATAGACTCTCTGAATCTTGATAGCAGAGTGTTCAATCTATGCTGCCTTCTCGGAGAAGCAGAGCTTCGTAAGTGACTACAGCAGCAGTCGAAGGAACCGTACACTGTAAATCTGATTCTGCCTTTGTGTTACAATACTACAGGTTTCCTAACAAAATAAAATTATTGGAGTCTCAGGGCGAATGGTTGGTTAGGTGGTAAAACACTCTCTTCGCGCCCCAAGGGTCGCTAGTTCGACCCCCTCTTCTCCACTAAAACTAAAAGACAGCTAAGGGCGGGAGAGCGGTTGCTATGGACCTTAGTGCGGTTGCTAAAGGGGCGCGATTGTGGTTACCATGGATATTCGTGCGGCTAGTGGTGCCCGTTGAAACTTGGCCATGGACATGAAAGCACTTCAAAGAGGTTGCTATGGACCTAAAAGCGGTTGTTTGGAGCGCGCGGTAGGATGCTAGAACAGAAAGTGATTGCTAGGGACATTAGAGTAATTACTATGGACCATAAAATTGTTGCTAATGGCGCTTGAGTGGCTGCTTTGGACCTCAATGCGGTTGCTCGGGGCGCAAGTGTAGTTGCCATAGGTATTTATGCGGTTGCTATGGATGCGAAACTGGTTGCTATGGACCTAATAGCGAATACTAAGGGTGCTATTGTGGTTGCTATGGGCCTTAAGTCGGCTGCTTTAGGTGCTAGAGTGGTTGCAATTGACCTTAAGGTGGTTACTCCGGGTGCAAGACTGGTTTTTCATGGACCTTAGGGTAGTTGTTTCATCTAGCGTTCGTGTTGCGACGTTTAGCTTCAATTTAGCGGCGTTGCGACGTTTAGCGGCGCTACACTTTCTTAATAATAATGTTTGAAATTAACTGAAACGTAGGTTTTGTTCATCTAATACTACAGAATGTACAATGGTTTGAACACCTGTTTCGTTCACACAATAAAATCGCAACAAAACCAAGCAAATTCGTTGAATTTATATCCCCCGCCATCAAGTTGTTAAAATGAAGAACGCAGTAGAAAAAAAGCGCTGTATTTAATTGAAATCCATGCAGAAGATGCAGAGAAGTAGCGCGGAAACGAATACTACTCTAAATGCATAGTGCATAACTTATCAAAGGGCCATAACTCTGTGTTAAACAGTCAGACCAGAACAAGACAACAATATGGACATCTTGTCTTGGTATTGATGGTTTCCATAGTTTCATTGAAATCCATCCAGTAGTTGCAGAGAAATAGCAAGGAAACGAATACTGCTCTACATGCAAAATGCATAACTTATCAAAGGGCCATAACTCTGTGTTAAAGAGTCTGACTGGAACAGGACGACAATATGCGCATCTCCTGTCGGTATTAAAGGTTTCCAGAAACATTCATTGAAATCCATTCAGTAGTTGCAGGAAATAGCGCAGAAACGAATACTGCTGTACATCTTTATGCAAAGATTTAGTAAAGTCGATTTAATTGTAAACCAAACCAACTGATCTTTCTGCAAAAACATTTAAAATGAGGTTTGTTTCAAACTTGTTATTATGTCCGTTGCAATAAGACCCAAGTAATGCACATGCGATTTGTAATCATTGCCCCAATCCTGTGGAATACAGGGGCTACAGGGAAACAATGCCTAGGAAAGACCCTGACACGCCGGGGTGGGTTTGTGGTAACCATTATGTAGAATAAGCTTGGTTTTAAAAGTCGTCAATGGTTTTTAAAGGGCAAGGTGTGCTACAAAATAACAATAAAACATTATACTAACTAGGCCAACGAGCATGTCATAAATATACGTTTTTATTGATGAAAAGTCTTTTTTAATATTTCTTTCAATTTAATGTTATTTAATAATTTTATTTTATTACTTCCTGTGGCAACATGGTTTCCCGTTGTTTTATATGATGGCTGTCAGACTCTCTTGTTACTTTTTGTGAAGTTTTAGTTTACTTTAGACTGTTTTGTTACGTTATAGTATATGTTTTTGTCTGGTGTGTTGAGAAATATGATTTCTTCTTGATCGATATTTTATATTTTATAATTATGCAACTATTTCAGAAGATCTTGTTGAGCATCTGTAAGTCCTTGAATATATTATAACCTCCCTGTGTAAGATTGGCATGTTGAACAACAAAGTTCATGGTCGCGTTAAAAAGAACACATCACAGGCCATTCAATGATTCAAACCGTATCAAGTTACCCTTGTTTGCTGTCATGGTAATTTAAACCGGGAAATATACTTTATGACTGTTGTGACTTTTTGACTTCTTTATGTATTTCGAAATCGTTTAAGGGCGTATCTTGACTTGCTCTTCAACAACCTGTAACAATAATTAGACAGTAAAGACACATGCAAAGACATGTGTCTGAGATTTTCGGGTGAAGGTCCACCACAGAAACTGGGCTGAAGGTTATAAAACTGAGTTTGGAAACCAGTCAAATCTCAAGCATCTGATTGGCTGAAATGGCGACTGGTCAGATGCTTGAGATTTGAGACTGGTTTCCATGCTCAGTTTTATAACCTTGGGCACTGTTGTCAAAGACACTCAAAGAAATATCCACACCTTGTTAAAAGAAATGAAAAATTTTTCTTAAAATAGATTACAAATGTTGGAGAGTTCGATACCAGACTCCGCAAGTTAAAATAACTACAGTCAACTCTGTGCTAAAGACCACATGTGAAAAAAGACCACACTTTATTTGTCCCACTGACTGACATAAAGAATAAATTCACATGTGAACAAAGACCACCTGCCTTTAGAGACCATTTAGGGTCTTCCCGTGTGGTCTTTATAGACATGGTTGACTGTAAGTGTCTTTCGGATAACATATATCTAGGTCCAGTAGAGCGGATCGTTACAGGAGGGTTAATATTTAAAAGAAAATAAGAAGGTCCTCTACACATTGCAATATCCTACAAAACCAGAAAAACACCAAATACACTTCTGGCGGCGTTACCCAGGGATACAATAAATGAACACATATGCACCTACTTACACACAGGTTTTGCCTTTGACAAAATGGAAAGTGGTGTGGTGTGAAAATGTTAGATTAGTACACAATATTACCAAACATTATAATAGGGATTATCTTGGCTGGATATACAATTATCTAGGCGGGATATACAACTATAGGCAATGAACCCCTAAGGTGATTAACAATATCTTAATAAAGTCTGACAGACATCATATGGTGTTAATCTGATACCCCAATGTCCGGCGTATCGTTTTCAAAAATCATGTGATTTACTATCTCAGGGTCTTTAGTCATCCTTCACAAGAAATACAATAGCCCTCGCTAAATGCAAATTCTATATGCCCCTAGTCATTTGATAGTAAAGCGTTCATTTTAAATAGGTGCAAGTATTTCAATTGACTTTATTTTCAAACTGGTCATGTATAACGGAAGACTCTGATCCCCATTCATTCTGTTTATTTTACAACCACCACATACTCCCTTACACTGGACGCGACAACATCAGTAATAGAAGGTGGGTCCTTAAATCCTATTATTTCTGACATTCGGTTTTTCTAACATTTATTTACTATTTTTATATTAAATAACTGATTTTTTTTAGAAATTTCGTAAAAAAGAAAAAAAAAGAAAATCGTAGTTTTATAAATAAAAAATCACAGTGGAAAGTATACATGTAATAGACTATGTTAGTATCTTTTTTCACATAAATCAGAAAATTGTGAATATTATATTGCAAAAAGTTAGGCATTTTTATTTTGATGTTTTATCTTTTATGTTAAATACAAATATGTATTGTTTAATTTCTGCAATTTTTTATGATTTGTTATTTTATTTTTATCTCTGATTGACGTTAATCCCGCGGGTCTGAAGACAAGTCCGAGACAACGCGGGTTCTCTGACTGACCGACATGATTTTCCGGTTTAAGACGGTAATACCACGGGTTCCCTAAATGACCGGACCAATGCGGACATGATTATCTGGTATACCGCGGATTTTCTGAAACACAATAATTACAAATTTAAACACTATGTTATTTTTATTTCAGAAACCTGTAAATACAAACAGAAAAAGAAAATGGAACAAAACTTATCGCTCAAGAGATTTTTTCGCCGACGCCGGACGATATCTGGTTTCGAACTACGACAAGTTGCCGACGACGAAGCTGGTGAAAATTTGCCACCCGGTAAATACAATGCTTTAATATTTCGATTGAACTGTCTGGTATATTAGTACATAATATACCAACATAATCGTGTCCAAGTTCTGAAACATGCCGCCAGTTTTGAAAATTTAAGACTAGTAAATAAAATAAGCCCAGAATAACTCAGCTGTTCCTGCTGAAAATTGCACGAAAAATACTCAACAATAGATACCTAATTGTTTTCTCACAACACTTGGAACTCATGGTTTGATTGATTTAATTAAACAGTCACTGTGTTAATTTTTTATTATTGCTATTACTATTATTAGAGGTACGTCTTCTACATGTACGTTTCAGTGACTTGAACGTAGGTGATATTTGTGAACATCGTATATTTCATTTAAAACAGCTGGGTAAAGAGCTTTATGCAGAAAATGCATTTATTGTGTTGTTGTTTTTTCAGAGAAAATAGAGAAGAAAAAGAGAGGCATATTAAAAAAGAGCTACTCATCTTTCGAGTTTCAATGTGTGTCGTCTGCTGCAAGCGCGACTTCGGGGGGTCACGTTAACACAGTCTTTAGTCTGAGATCAGACGAAGAAACAAGAAAACATGACTGTTTCGTTTTTGCGTTCGGACAGAAAGGAAACAGTATAGGAGAGTTTCAAGATGCTAAAGATATCACGTGCTTACCAAACAATCGTCTGCTGATTACCGACTTAATAAATAATCGTCTGCAAATATGCAGTGATGTCACTCATAACATCACCGTCTTCTCACCGGAAGAAATTCATCAACCTTGGGCAACGGCAGTAACAAATGAGAACGTTATTGCAGTCACATTATGCCAGGAACGCTGTGTAAAACTTTTCAATCCGGATGGTAGTGTCATTTTCTCATTTGGAAAGGACCATTTTTCGCGACCAACAGGAATTGCCATTGATAGAAATGGAAATTTTATAGTTTGTGATGACATTCTTAAAGAGGTGTTAATGTTTGACAGTAATGGAAATTTTATGCGTTTCTTAGGCAACCGTGAAGATAAACTGTGTTTTAAAAAGCCACGTTACGTTTGTTTGTCACCTATGGGTGACATCATCATCTCTGACGCAGGCCATCATCAGGTTAAAGTCTTTGATGCTAACGGCGACTACGTCCGTTCCTTTGGATCTTTCGGGAAGGAAGAAATGCAGTTCAAATGCCCATATGGTATAAGTACAAATGCTTGCGGAGATATTTTTGTAGCGGATCATTACAACAGCCGAATATCAATGTTCAGACAAGACGGGACATTTATACGTCATCTTGTGACGTCAGAGCATGGTCTCGTGCATCCTCAAGGACTTACGATCAGTCCCGACCTGCGTATGTACGTCACACACGGAAACCTTAAGGCCAATGAAATCCTTGTTTTTAAACTTACAAACGACATGGGCTTTGAAAATATTAACTTAATATCGCACGTTTAATGATATGATAATTGATTCATATTTGTGAAACGCTATACAACAACTTGTGAATAATAGTGTAATGCTTGGTTTTTCTAATAGAGTATACATCCTTTATTGGATTTACGAAAACACGTTGTTGATGTTTGCTCACGCCAGAAATGTGAAATAAGATATGTAAACATGTTTATATTTGTCTGTCGTTATTCTAAATTAAATACTTACTTTTGAGAACTTGGGGTGGCAAAAAGGATGTTTGTGCGCCTTTTACCCAACCCCACCCCCAGTGCCAATTTGTGTTTTGTCACTGACCGTCCCAATGCGGTCACACCTGAGGTTCTCTTTCCTTTCTGTCAATTGTTTGTGGTATTTGTTCTTAACAATACGTGTTTAATTTAATATATGTGTACCGTCTCACGTACCCATTTATTTACCGTATTTCAAGTATTTCCAAGGAATAAATTATACATTAAGCTGTATTATAAGTTCTATAATTTTAATCAGACTTATAAACACAGTCAGTTAGTTGTATTTTATTGACTCTTTGTATAGAAGGAGTCACAATATACGTCTTTTTGTACCGACTGACCCACAATTTGTAATTTAATTACTATCTTCGAACTGACTCGATTACACAGCAAGTTGTATTAATTTTGCAACTTTTATCGCCAATACCCAAAAATCCAAAATACAATTTAAGTATAAGGTATTTCTCACCCAGTGTTTTAAGGAGATTTGACAAAACTGGATTTCGGAAATAACTCTGTAGACCTCGTTACCACCTGTTTCCTCGGTTCGGATTTTCCCATCCGAACCTCGCACACTATAAACCTATTTAAATATTATTTCTACATAAACCATAAAGCATTTTACTACCCAGCTCTTCATTCTTCTACAGCACGTTATAGCAGGTTATCGAACGTGTTCCATGTGGAATGTATGCGGTTATGATAAACCTCAATCTCTATGCTAAAGGAATCTGGTAGATCAGTGGTCTAGGGGTAGAGCGTCGGACTCCAGATCCGAAGACTGCGGATTCGAGTCTCACCAGGGATGAGGTTCGTCTGCAGTTTCCTCAATCTACATTCGGCGCGAGTACTGGTTGAAAACCCAGGAAGCAGTCATCGAGCGTGACTTTTATAAGTTGGAATAACTTGTTTCACAATCGATGTAAAATAAAAAGTTTAAAATAAAGGAATCTGGAACCCTACTTCTTCAAAGCGTTAACAATAGTTATGATTTATAGGTAACGTACAGCTTTTATTCTTACGAAGGGGCACAACCGTTTCTTAGTGTAGATTTTCTTAGTATTGATAGTTTCCCTTTGTTTAAAGAGTAACAGTGAAAAATAATTAGGTTCTCCTGATTCTGAAACTTTCAAAGAACTGACTTTACACAAATTTATTAAAAGTTGTCAACTTAAGGTTATGTGTTGCTGTATAAAAGAGAAAATTTAAGTCATTATAATTAGTAAAAGTCCACCCAAACCATAAAATTACACAAAGCAATCTGTTTTACAAACAATGCTATGAGAACGATTACATAAATTATTCACATACGTGAAATTTAAGACAGTTTCTACCATTATCCTACCAACTATAAGACAAATAGTTTCTAATTTCCTAAGAATTGCCATTATATATACATGTACTTTAGAATGCCATACAAGATATTTGAAACAACTAGTTAGTATTAAAATCAGTTAGAAATTACTGAATGATGTAGAAATACACTTAAGAAAACATTTGAATCAGCGAACCCAGATGACACACATAGGTAACTTGATGCACACAAATCTTACAAAATGTCGATAATTGAATGTAGTGACGAAATGTTGGGCAATATTCTATTCAAATAAATAACTGAAATATTCTGAATGAAGGAAAAAACGAACGTGATCTACAATAACTTAACTCCTACTTCAATGATGTTACTGTGTGATATAAAGTAAAACAAGTATGCATCGCCTAACTTGTTTTAATTTGTTCATATCTATAGTTTATCTCTGAGAGTTCAATGCAAGCCACTGAATACAAACGTACTCTCGTAATTGAGAATGGAAAGGTTCACAATGGTGGATGTTTAAAGTCATTGAAATTGTATTATTGTTAGGTAAAATTAAGAAAACACAATACAAGTTAACAGGAATTTTATTCTGTGCTTTAGTTTCAGAGAAAAATGATTATTTATGTTTTCCTATATAAATCAATGTAAACTAAGAGAACCCTGGGGCGTGGCCAATTTTGGCCCAGGGGACATAATTTGAACAAACTTGGTAGACATCCACTAGACAATGCTACATACCAAATATCTAAGCTTAAGGCATTGAGGTTTCCAGTAGGAAGATTTTTAAAATTTTCCTTTTTTACAAATTAAGGGCCCCCAGGACGGGGCCAATTTTGACCCCAAGGCCAACATTTAAACAATGTTGGTAAAGGGTCTCTTCACAATACTCAACACCACATATCTAAGGTCTAGTCCTATTAGTTTCGGAGAAAAATGATTTTTCATGTTTTCCTATATAAATCATGTAAACTAAGAGAACCCTGGCGCGTGGCCAATTTTGGCCCAGAAGCCAAATTTGAACAAACTTGGTAGACATCCACTAGACAATGCTACATACCAAATATAAGCTTTAGGCATTGAGGTTTCCAGTAGGAAGATTTTTAAATTTTGCCTTTTCACATATTAAGGCCCCCCCGGGGCGGGGACAATTTTGACCCCAGGGCCAACTTTTAAACAAAGTTGAGAAAGGGTCTCTACACAATACTCAGCACCAAATATCTAAGGTCTAGTCCTATTAGTTTCGGAGAAAAATGATTTTTCATGTTTTTCCTATATAACTATATGTAAACCAAGAGAATCCTAGGGCGTGGCCGATTTTGCCCAGGGGAAATAATTTGAACAAATTTAGTAGACATCCATTAGACAATGCTACTTACCAAATATCTAAGCTGTACGCATTGTGGTTTGTGAGAAGAAGATTTTTTAAAGATTTCCTATATAAGTCTAATTAAAATGAAGTGAACCCTGGGGCGGGGCCAATTTTGACCCCAGGGAAATAATTTGAACAATCTTTGTAGAGTTCTACTAGAGGGTGCTAAATGCCAAATATCTCAGCTCTATGCCTTGTGGTTTCAGACAAGAAGATTTTTAAGTTTTTCCTTTAGGTTGCCATGGCAACCAGAGTTCTGCATGGAATTGATTTCTTTGAACAACTTTGGAAGATGCAAGGAACATCCGTGGCAAGTTTCATCAACTTTGGCCCAGGGGTTTAAGAGGAGATGTTGTTTAAAGCAAAAGTTGACGCCGCACGACGCACGACGGACACAGGGCGATCCTAAAAGCTCACCATGAGCACAAGTGCTCAGGTGAGCTAAAAATAACAATAATTCTTATGGAAATCAATAACAAAACTACATTTCTCCGAAATTACATGGGTTTTACATTAATACCAAAATATTTTTTAATACAAATGTGTTGTTTTTATTGTTACGTGTCAGGTGTACTTGGTTATGGGAATAATACCACGGGAGGGGATTCTCAATTTGGACGGAGTACAAAACAACTCCAACGATGATTTTTAAATGTACAAGACAATACAATATGTACACTATGACACGTTGGTCGGAAATGTGGGATCGCCTCAGATAACTTGCTAGAGGGCCTTAAGCGATTAATGTTGAAAGGTGCAATGGTGAAACAACTGTAAGGCAAGTTGTGTTTGCAGTGTAACACTTGGGTCAAAAGGAACTTCGGTACGCGTATTTGCCAGCCGATTGTCCTTAGACCAAGTTATCGGTGCTCTCGGTTATGTGAATGTGTGCAGTGACACTGGCTACCTAATCCGCACTAGCATGTACGGGCTTCTGTTTCTGGTGAAACAGGAATAGTCGGTATATTGCAAGACGACAAGGTGGACACTTGGTCCTGAATAAGATAGTATCTGACGACACTTTACGAGAGGGCGATTCACCCTATTCGGTACGGTAGCTAAATGACAACTGGAAAGGCGACATTGGCGCTTACAGTTGCTAGATGCACAGTCTATGAACTGTGGCTTGATAACCGATGGAGCTCTTTAACATTGACAGGGTCACTTTGGAGTGACAGTGTTTGCGTGCCTCTGCTATTTACGACATTCGTTCGCACTTGGTAAACAAGCAAATGATGGACGTCACTGGTGAATAAACGCATTGTCGTTAAACAGAATGTCTACCACACAGTACTGACCAACATTCACGTGCACTTGGTAACATGAACCGGATCATTTGTGAGACTGTTATACACGGTGGTTTGCAGTGTAGGAATTATATGTTTAGTTTGGTTGTTAAGTTTGGTTTACCAAGTGTCCACTTTGACAAATGTCAGCCAAAGGCATTGCCAATGGTCTGCCAAAGGTCGTGCCAGAGGTCTGCCAAAGGTCTTGCCAATGGTCTCCCAGTGGTCTTGCAAGTGGTGACACTGTCACCGTAAACTTGGCAGTGAACTAAGGAAACTCTCCTTAGCTATTTTTAGAAACTCTCCAGTGGAGAGCTGGCGAACGAATGCGAATTTTTCTCGTCTGTTGCTCTATCTATAATGAGTTGATTGGGTCCCGGCTTTTGATGACAGGTACCAGAATGCAATTCAGTTGCAGATGTGAATTGTTAGTTTCGCATAAAATACAAATACAAACAACGTGTCAAAACAAAACAATAATAACTCAATAAAACAAAAGTTGATTAATTTATTAAGGGCTTGCCACATTCCTCCCAATCCTGTTCATCGATAAAAAGAAAATTACCAAAATCTCAATAATGGCAAAATGCCGTTCAATGAAACTTTGCACAAATGAATGTTACTAATGTATCTTGATTTTGCATTCAGTAAGACACGTTAGAATAGTAAAGAAAACAAGCTAGACCTTATAATTCCTTAAATTCTATTTACATAAATTCACAAAAAGAAAGCGATACAAAACATAATTTTAAATTCCCACGTGTGTGCAATGTTACTGACAAGAAAATGTTGTTTACTTTGTAAAAAAACTTTCAACTACTAAAAGAGAAATCAGTTATTGTCATCCGTTTACGCGACCAGGAAGCGACCGGAAAATTGAAGGTCCAATACACTTTTACTTATATCTCGTAAAGTTTACATATGTAAGTCACGAGGACACAATAAATTGTTGTCAGTATCATATTACTCATGCGGGCATTTAAAATGATGTTTTGTGTTGTTTAGTTTTGGGGAATTTATGTATAAAGAAGTTGAGGGAATTTTTAGATCTCACTATTTTTCTTTACTGTTCTAACGTGTCTTACCATCTGCAAAATAAAGATACATGAATAATATACATTTTTGCAAAGTTCCATTTAACGGCATTTTGCAGTTATTGAGATTTTGATAATTTTCTTTTTATCGATGAACAGGATTGGGAGGAGTGCGGTATGCCCTTAAATGAATATACAAAAGGTATGGATTTGACCGATAATTCTGAAGATTCAGACGATTTTGTGAATTCTAGGGTGTGGTCTAAAAGCTAAAGTTGTTTGGGGAAATGCCCAGATATTGAAGGTGTCGAAATTGCATTGAATTACATAGAGATTGATGAATTGTGAAGCTGTTTGATGAATTTGCCATTGGTTATGAATGTGAATAATTATTTTTTGATGTTGGATAATCATCCCAACTAGGTTCTATATTAAATGAGGTAAATTAAATGATTTTTAATAATGCTCGGCCGTTACATTATTTTGAATCCATTTTTTCTTGATGAAAACTCTGAACAAGTAAAATGAAACTTTCCTGCAGCGTTGCTTTAAAAATATCCTAGCAGTGTTTGTATTACGTATTTTTCCAAAATGCAGTACATATTAATGTATTCTGGGCAGTGTTGCTGGATAGTAATGCTGGAAAGAAATGCAGGAAAGTAATGCTTGTTAGTAATGCTGGATAGTAATGCTGGATAGTAATACTGGAAAGTAAAGCAGAAAAGTAATGCTGGGTATTAATGCTGGATTGTAATGCTGGGTATTAATGCTGGATAGAAATGCGGGTAGTTATGCTGGTTAGTTATGCTGGGTAGTTATGCTGGATAGAAATGCTGGATAGTTATGCTGGATAGAAATGCAGGGTTGTAATGCTGGGTAGTAATGCTGGGTAGTAATGCTGGGTAGTCACGCTGGATCGAATGCTGGGAAGTAATGCTGGGAAGTAATGCTGGGCAGTTATGCTGGATAGTAATGCTGGATAGTAATACTGGATAGTAATGCTTGATAGTAATGCTGTGCAGGATTGCTGGATAGTAACGCTTTGTAGTAATGCTGGATAGTAATGCTGGATAGTAAAGCTGGGTAGTAATGCTGGATAGTAATGCCGGATAGTAACACTGTGAAGTAATGCTGGATTGTAATGCTGGATAGTAATGTTGGATAGTAACGCTTTGTAGTAATGCTGGATAGTAATACTGGATAGTAATGCTGGATGGTAATACTGGATAGTAATGCTGGATAGTAATGCTCTGAAGTAATGCTGGATAGTAAAGGTGGATAGTAACGCTTTTAAGTAATGCTGGGTAGTCACGCTGGTAAGTAATGCTGGATAGTAAGGCTTGATAGTACTGTTGGGTGGTAATACTGGGTAGTCACGCTGAATAGCAATGCTTGAAAGTAATGTTGGGTAGTCAAGCTGGATAGTAATGCTGGATTGTAATGCTGGATAGTAATACTTGGTAGTAATGCTGGATAGTAATGCTGGGTAGTCACGCTGGGTAGTAATGTTGGGTAGTCACGCTGGATAGTAATGCTGGATAGTAATGCTTGGTAGTAATGCTGGGTAGTAATGTGGATTGCAATGCTTGGTAGTAATGCTGGGTAGTAATGCTGGATAGTAATGCTGGGTTGTTATGCTGGATAGTAATGCTGCATAGTAATGTTACATAGTAATGCTGCATTGTAATGCTTGGTAGTAATTCCCGCATCTCATGTTGGTAGAACATTTTGTTCGTTCCAGTAATGCTGGATAGTAATGCTGGGTAGTCACGCTGGGTAGTTATGCTGGGTAGTCACGCTGGGTAGTAATGCTGGGTAGTAATGTTGGGTAGTAATGCTGGATAGCAATGCTTGGTAGTAATGCTGGGTAGTAATGCTGGATAGTAATGCTGGGTTGTTATGCTGGATAGTAATGCTGCATAGTAATGTTACATAGTAATGCTGCATTGTAATGCTTGGTAGTTATTCCGGCATCTCATGTTGGTAGAACATTTTGTTCGTTCCTGTAACGATAATACGTATTGTATTATAAAAACAAAATAATTATAGTTTTGCATGAGCAAGCCTTAGAATAAAGGAATATAATTTTTAATTCATTGATATTTGCAACATGCCAACTTTAAATGTCTGGTGAACATAGTTTATTTAGATAATAAAACATTTATAAGGAACTCGGGGGCGAGCCCCTAAGCGATTAGGAGGGATTGTGGAGATTCCTCTGTGTGATTTAGGAGACCCTCAAATGGATTTGGGGAGCCACGGAAGGACTATAGAAAGATTGCAAATACTGTTTCATTTGTTCAATCTGTTACACAGCGCTTTCGGACGGAAATCAGTAACTTAACAGTGAACAAATACGTATGACCTACCTTTAACGTTCAGTCAAATTATCTCATGTGGTTTAAAACTAAACCAAAAAAGGAAGTTTTTCACAATTCGTTAAGTGTAGATACAAGATTGATACAAGGTCGATGTCATTTACTGCCTATCGTACATGTATTGAACATGTTAAGTTCACGCGTACTTTGATATCTGTCTACCGGACAGAATTTGAAAATACAGCGATTGTTTTGTTAAGTTAATGCCTTTTTACATCGCGCTTATGACAATTTTGCGTGATTTCGAAATCATTTAAGTGCAGTGAAAGAACTAGTATTTATTAATCAGTATTGAGCCGAAACAAGACAAAGTACTTACTATGTATTCACAGTGTCTAAGCGTACAGTTAACCGAAACGGAAGTTGCTGATCTGTACGCCGATGATCACATAGTTGCTTACAGAAAAACACGCGACATCGGCTTTTTATTTGTAAAATATATTCAAATTAAACGTGCTTTTTGCAGAAATTATTTTTATAATGAGAACATCGTTGATTAATAGTCTTACTGTGATCTTGAAGTCTTGAACTAACGGCTAGTTAAGTTGCAATCTGTAATCTTTTCACTCTTGATCAGAACAAAATGGGGAAAAAGAGTGAAGAAAATCTGCATTTGTGACCTTATATTTTATAATGTATAGATTGGAAAGGAATATATTTGACTTCTCGTAAAAGAAAAAATCATTTCCAACGCTAACAAAATGCGTTGAACGGTGCTTGAACGAATAAGCATCGAGAAAATGGTCTTTCTGTGCAGCAACCGAAAATGACAAGACTGTACGCAAAGTTGCAGTACTTCAATGTCAGACTGTACGACCAGTTGCGATCATAAGTGCATCATATACTGATCAACTGAAAAGCATCAATGAAGCAAGAACTTGTTAAAGGAATCAATCAAGGGAATCAACAAAATCTAATGTATTATTTATCAAAAATAAAACCTTATATGATAACATTTTAGAACTGACAAGCAAGTTTTGAGCTATAAATTGATAGGTTTTTTACTCTGAATTACTGTTGAACCATATGAACGAATTGGTACACTTTGTAGATAAGACACCGATAATTGCTAGAAATCCTAAATCCCCTGATTGTGACATTAAATAATACCTAGTATAAACCTGCTGAAATCCCTGCCGGTGTTGGCAAAAATATACATTATGCACAAATATTATCCAATAGCATAAAGACTTTAACTATATGGTCTTTGACAGGAAAATTCCATTAAGTGGTTTCAGATTTTGGAAATCCACCACTTCGTGACTGAGTTAAGTTAGTCTACAATTACGTCTGCAACTGCTAAGAATTTCGTGTTTAAGGTCGTTAAAATGTCGAGTTGGATTTCATTTTGGCCGACTTTCATTGGTAGATTTCAGGGATTATGTTAATCTGTTTGGAGCATTCTACGAAATCTTTAAAAAACTACGGTTGAAGTACTAACGCGAATTTGTCCAGCTATATTATGGCTTCTATTGTTCGCACTTCGAGAATAAATGAAAACATTACAGCGGGCCTCTACATAGCTTACACGGTCTTACCACTGATATAGCTCGGTTGGACTAAAAAATAGTCGTTTTTTTCACGCCTCCTTTCATGAAAAGCTAACAAGAGATTGAAAAACAAATCTGAATTTTAATCAGAAGTTAAGATCAGTTATTTGTTTATACAATTGTATTATTAAAAGAATAAGTAAATTTGTTGAAAAAATGCATTTTTCAGGTTCTCGTGCAAGAATTATTAAGGTTACCTGAAGCTAAAATGATAACCTGTCGATATAATTAGAAAGCATTAACTGGAACCATAAATTGTTAATGATCTGTTTGACAACTATGCGTACAGATGTTAGGCATATGTTAACAACTAACGATCGCGTACAGTTGCAACTATGCGTACAGTCTTATCATTTACAGTGACATAAAGAAAGTATCATTTTCTCGTTGCTAAGTCGTTCAAACTCAGGTCAACGAAGTACACAAGTTGCATAAATGAATTGTCTCCCATACCAACACAGATATGGTCCAAATTATATTTACACAAAGAAATTTGAACCCAAAATGTCCCGTTTTTTTCAATGTTTTGCTCCTGTTTTCACTGATCGAGTTGGGAACGATGATGGATTATAACAATACTAACCCTTCCTTTAAGTCTAAATGATCACAGCAAGACTAACAATTAACGTTGTACGTACCACAGGAATATTTTTGTCCAAATGCACATTAAATTTGGTTTATTTACCAATAAATAAAGCGATGTCGCAGTTTTTTCTCTAAGCAACTATGTGATCATCGGCGTACAGATCAGCAACTTCCGTTTCGCTTAACTGTACGCTTAGACACTGTGGTATTGGTTGCCTAAAATGCATAACACACCGTACAAAGCAAGATTTATTGCTAACTTTAGTTCTTGCACTACTACTAAATTATCCGTGCTCTTAACATCTTGTCTTACTGCTATTAAAGAACATGTTATTAGGTATTGCGATAAGGTTTTTGAAACTTCTGACAAAAATTTATTTTGGTCGATTAAAAATTCAAATGACGTTTTGAAAAAGCTTAAATCAAATAATTTTCAGGCGTTCTGTTTGTCCACTTATGATTTCTCAACTTTATACACTTCGCTCCCTCATAATTTAATAAGAGACAAGCTTACCAGTCTCATTGAAAAAACGTTAGCTAGAGAAAAGAAAACCTTCATCGCTTGTAATAAACATAGGGCATTTTTTACAGATGGTTCTTATGATTATTATACTTTATGGACTTGTCAAGACCTAATAGAGTCGCTAACTTTCTTACTGGATAATATTTATGTTAGATTCGGTACCTCTATTTATAAACAAGTAATAGGCATCCCAATGGGTACAAATTGTGCACCCCATGTTGCCGATCAGTTTTATACTGTTATGGAAGAGACTTTATGTTACCTCTTTCTACTGAACATCAATATGATATTATTACAGCTTTTAACAACACTTTGAGGTATTTGATGATTTATTAAATATAGATAATAACCATTTTCCATCACTTGTTAATAAGATTAACCCTAAAGAACAACAACTTAATAAAGCGAACACTTCAGAAAAGCAAGCAAACTTTCTCGATCTAAATCTGTCAATTGAAAATGGTTACGTCTCTACTAAAATATATGATAAAAGAGATGATTTTAATTTTAATATAGTAAATTTTCCGTTTTTAGACGGCGATGTTCCCCGTGCAACATCTTACGGGGTTTATATTTCACAGCTTGTTCGCTTTTCAAGAGCTTGCAACGATGTTAATGATTTCAATGAATGATTTTACTCCAGGAGCTCCGGTCTCGGTATGATCATCGAGTACCCGCCCTTTGGCTTTGCAATGCTATTAGATTCTTATGTTTTATATGTTTGTGTGCTTTTGCATGCAAGATTGTTGAGCCGATAAGTGGGTTGGAGTGGTTTCACCAAGACAACTTGAATTTGTTTTGTGATATGAGAACCTGTTGGGGCAAGTGTGAGGTTGGTGCACCCTAGAACCTGGTTTAAACCCCAAAGGCAATTTGATTTGCCACTGACCGTTCCAAGGCGGTATCCCCTCGGGGTTCTCATTTTTGTTAATTGTTAGTGGTGTCTCTTTTGAAACTGATCATTTTATTAACCATGCTCTCTCTCCCTCTCTTCTTCTTCACTGTGTGGGGAGGTTGTTTTTTCTGAATGTGGCGATTCCTGATATGCATATTTCACCTTTTTATTGAAACTATTGATTTATTTAAATATTATCATTATTGCAAGATCTTCTCTTTCCGGCTTTCTGTATATAGTTTTATATTCGATTTCTACTGAACTTGGTAAAGGGACAAAATATCACAAAAAGGATCCACTCAAAGAACAACTGAAACATTCTGACATCACTCCAATTTCACGTAACAACTTAAATGCTTTATAATACCCTTTTTCCTCAGAATCAGTATGTTGCTATGATTTTCCGTACAATAAAAAGAAGGCATTCGGTGATAGTACTATTGGTCCAAAACTGTGAAATCATCTAATATTAAACATTAGACAAAGTGAATCAGTGGACACGTTCAAAACAACTGAAAACACATGTACATTTATTTAGAGATTGTTCTGCATTATTCTGAAGCAGTGTCGATAAGCCCAAAAGTGTCTGCGTTGTGAATATGTACTGTATAACACTTACTTTAATATTTTGGTAGAATTTGATACGTATGTCATGTCGTTTCATATTATGTTAATGTTTTTACTGTTGACTGTTTTCTGTAACTACATATAATTATGTGTTGCCTATATGTATTGTGTACAACGCCATTGAATATGCCTATGTAGAAATAGGCGTTTAAGAAAATAAACAAGTTTCAAGTTTTTACATTAAAAGTTAAAGAGCATTTACTTGAGAATCAAAAGCAGCATCAAAACAACATTTTGAGATCGGCGAATGCACAGAAGAAACGCTTCACTCATTTTCTAATAAACTCAATATAATTTTATTGAAATCTTATTTTAATTAAAAACAATTATTTCCTTCAATCTAACAATTTTGTTGTGGAATAATACAGCATATACTGATAAACTTTCCGTACTATATCAAATCTATTATATTATATGTTACCATCGCAACTTGTTTATATGATATAAAGTTACATGTAATTGCACTTTGCCGATGTCAATAAAGTACATTCCTCAACAATTGTGTTAAGGACATGCAAACATTAACTTGGTGTCTGTTAATGGAAGGAATTACATATTTACATTTAAATCTAAGGAATCGCGCTTTCAATTATAAATACAAGTTTGGTTTAAAAAATGACTAAGAAATAATGGTCTTCAAGTCAGTAATAAAATGCAATGTAACTGAATAAAAGGTTTAACTGCATGCATAAAAATTAATATTATGTAGACTGCTCAATATGCTTCGAAATAACTGTAGATTGATTAAATCTCTTTCATTAATATAATCTCTTTTCATTAATATCAACATGATATTTATTCAAACATTAATATGTCTCACTAAAATATCTTGCTTAAACTGTACATATTTATTAGTTAGGTACGATGGTGAAATCACGATATATAGTACGAAGGCCCGATGATGAAAACGCGAAGGCACGATGGTGAAACCACGATGGCACGACGGTGAAAACTCGAAGTCACGATGGTACGATGGTGAAAACGCGATGTAAAATCGCGGTTTATCGGGGGTTTCATCTTCGTACCATTGTGGTTTCACCATCGTACCATCGTTGTTTCACCGTAGTACCATCGTTGTTTAACCATCGTGCCATCGTTGTTTCACCATCGTGTCATCATTGTTTTACCATCGTGTCATCGTGGTGTTATTTTAAAATTTTTCAAAAATTCACATCAATTTTCTGTTTTGAGAATAAACAACAAATTTTATTATTTTTCCTTTATTCACCTGTGCAAGGCAGGTCATTGACTTACGGTTTACATAGACAAGTACTTCCGCTCTGCCGTTGATTGACTTTGTCCTGGATTCGGATGCTACATTCTTTGTAACCGACATAATTGATGAATGTGCAGGTTTATTATGTTTGATCTCATTATTTTATTGCATGTTTTGAATAAAGTCATTGTAATGCTCTATAAAATCAAGCTGTCCGTTAAACTGATATAGTTCTTATACTTTTCGCTTTATTTTATTTCATTTTCTTTCCGCATTGTGTAACCTATATCAATCATACATAATTTCTTTCATACTTTGCAATCCGATGTAAAACTAGAAGTAAGACACGCGCACTGAATTTAAGTGCACAAGTCCTTAGCGTAAAGTAGAACATAAATACTCTTCACAGAGCTTGTTAACTGAACAAAAACAACGAATAGTTACCAACGCGACATAACGAATTGTGTGGATGTAAATATTTTTGCTTATAATAAGCGCTCTAGGGGATTCTAACGTAAGTATTCCCTGAAAATTCATTTTATGCTAAAACGCCCGGTAATCACTGGTATTTTCAACAGAATGTGATGTTAACAAACAGAGGCATGTAAAGTTCCGTGCTGAAGGCATCTAGTTTGTAGAATAGAATCGTGAGTACACTGGTTGTTATATTTTTGCAAGAAAACCTTACTTAGAATACAAAAATTGTGTTACTATGTTGTCTTAGCATGCAATTTTTCATTTAAAAATTATTTTATTCTGCGCAGACTATATCATTTTATTACAAAACTGACACGACTGAAAAGATGGCTCTGGCTCCAGCACCTCGTCAATGCCGCCTGCAGCATGCCAATATCTGCAGCACTTACTTTAAAATGGTTTTAATTTGTAAAATATAACCGTTACCCAGGCCTGTTTTGTTCAGAGACCGAATGGGGACTTTATTTATATCATACCAACCATTTTGCAGCGTAGCAGCAACTACAGGTAACAAATCAAACAGTTTGATGGACAGTACTGAATAGTCCACGTTACTTTTGCATGTTACAGTACAATTTATAGACAATCGCAAGAGGAATATGTTTTTGAAAATAAATAGCCTAGAGCACGAGATTAAGAAATATCAACATGGCATGACATTCTCCGATTTTCGAAAGCAAGTACACACGGTATGTACCCAGATAATGAGAATCGGGGATAATGATAGATTGTGAGAATAATGATAGATCGCCAGGTCAAGGTTGAAATAAGGGAAACTATACCATTATCCAGTCAAGAATTTACATTATCCATTCACTTTTTCTAGGCGAATCCCCATTATCCAATTTGCTTCAGGTGCCTCAGAAAAAAGATGTTTATTAAGGAATATACTCATAATACGGACTAAAGCTGGGTGGCATATTGATTGTCGATGTTTGGGCTTTGATAACAGCATTGTCGTTTACAAAAAACATGTTTAAATTTATTTTAAATGGGCATAATACGTAGTTTTTTGTAGAAATCTGGAATGTTGCTCATTTTCCTTTGTTTTACTTTATCTGAAGGCCGATTCCAAATGTATGGGTATGAGAGGAAGGCTAGGACATCGCTTGATTGTTATCTATCGCAAAAGATAAGTATTAGATCACAATAACATGAAATTCATACAATAACTAACCTCTCCATGGTGTTTCCTCCGACCTGGCGATCTATCATTATTCTCACAATCTATCATTATCCGCGATTCTCATTATCTGGGTACATACCGTGGTACAGTTCTTAGACATTATATATCTCGTTTGTCTCTTAAAACTTTATCGAATCATCCAGCACGGAAGTAAACATTTATCTGTTTCTTAACACCGCATTTTGATGAGGGAGGATTCCCGTGTACACAGCGAACGTACTCGGTCGATATGGTCTGAAAGGGGTGTGCAAATCCTTACTTTCTTACGACAGGTCTAATACTGGACCCTTGAAGTGATATTTTACATACCTTTTCGAGGTATTATTTCGTTAAAACGAAATACCATTTCATAAAGATGTGTGAAGTTAGCGGCCTGGCGGACTGAAGTTAGCGGCCTAGCGGCCTGGCGGCGTGAAGTTAGCGGCCTAGCGGTCTAGCGGCCTGGCGGCGTTAAGTTAGCGGCCTAGCGGCCTAAACTTAATTTTTTTTAAGATAAACATAAATTATGATAAATATTAAGTTTAGGCCGCTAGGCCGCCAGGCTTCGAAAACTAAAAAAAAAATCAAAGCTAGTTCTTGTTGATATTTTGCTTATTCACCCCTGAAATGTACATTACATGCTGAAAAAATCGATTTCAAGACGTTTTTAAGATAAACATAAATTATGATAAAAATTAAGTTTAGGCCGCTAGGCCGCCAGGCTTCGACAAGTTAAAAAAATCAAAGCTAGTTCTTGTTGATATTTTACTTAATCATCCCTGAAATGTACATTTACAAAGATTACATGAGAGATTCCAAGTCGTCTTTGCAGATAAGCTAGAACTTTGTTAACTATTAACTTATTTAAAATCAAAGTACTGAAAGTACAGAAAACCAGCGAAGCGGTCTTGCCTCTTGAGAATAACCAGTGCCATGATTCTCATACATGTATCCATTTACAAAAAAGCAAAAGAACTTGTTTCACTCGCAAAGACCTTCATCTTGTCTATATGATAGTGGAAATAAGGGTTTCCATGTATTATCTGGATGAAGGCTTCTGTTAACCCTTAACTCCATAGATATAGCTTCATAGCTTGGGCGAACAGTTTAGATCCATATCAGCTGGCAAATCTTTGCGATCTGATTTGGATTTAAAATGTTCGCTTTTAGAATCATTAATTTTTTTCTGACCAGTAATCACAAATTTTAGATCCAGATCAGATGGCACTATTGTGCCAGCTGACTGGGACCTGAACTGGTCACCTTTGTGATGAAAGGCGTATATATTGAGTAAAGGGTTTTAAGCAAGAAATTATAATAGTGAAATCTGTGTACTGACATCCCAAAGACAGAATGAACACGAAAAAAATGATATAAAAAGTGAGACCCGATCGATGGGAATGATTATGCATTTATTTGAAATAAGAAGTATATAATTGTTTCCTTCATTGTGAATAACATGTAAAGGAAATCATAGAATTGAGAATCCTACATATTATGATAAAACAACCGAGAGTCATAACATTGCCGAAAGCATTGGAATTTAATGCTAGATAACACACATGTAAAATTGAAGCATGTTTCGAATACATAGATATGTAAATCTTACATGTCCCTATTTCTGTACGAATAATATCCGGTTTACTAGTTTTAATATGTAAAATTTTACACATCTCAATAGTTTACTGTTTACTGTTCACGCTTATATGTGGAAATCCAATATATAAAAATATTCAGCAATGATGATTGCTTCATGTTCAGTGATTTACAACAATCATGAACGCCTTTCATCAAATAATAAACAAATGTTCGCTAATGTCTTGAAAATATCAAGTGAAAGCATTTGCGCATTTATTTCATAAAGTGGACAATTGAAGAAAAATATGCTAAGATGGAAATTTATCATTATTGTTATTGTTAATGATAAAAATAAAAAAAACGTGAAAAAAACAGTTTAGCAGCGGAACAAACGTCCAATATTGAAATGGAAATAAAGAAAATGTTTTCTCTGTTATTTTGAGCTTCGAATTAGCAGAAAAAGATATATTAAATATTTCAGAATTAATATTAAAGTATTGTAATATCCTAACATCGGGAATATCGTTTATATCTCTACCTAAAGGTAACACATCTATGGCTCGCTAAAGAATCCCTGGCGGCTACAACCCCTAGATAAAATTGGTTTTCTGTTGTCGATTGTGTTCTGAATTAGGGACAGCGCAGTGAAGCAGTCAAGTATTCTTTTAGCGATACTAACGTGGCACGAGCCAACTTTAACACGTAACAGGAAATTTGGACTACTTTGCTTGCTCTGATTACTCTGAAATGCGTAAATCGCCGGTTGCCAGTGCCTCGTTTTGGTTTGATACCGATTTCAGAATTGTGATTAGTAAAACCAGCTTCGCTGGTTAAAAAAAGATAAATCATGTTTATAACTTGCCTATACACCCCTGCAATGTACATTATATGCTGTAAAAATAGATTTCAATCCGTTTTAAAAATCAGGCTAAATTGTGATAAAGGCAGCCATCTTCACGCCGCTAGGCTGCTAACTTCACGCAGCAAGGCCGCTAGGCCGCCAGGCCGCTAACTTCACGCCGCCAGGCCGCTAACTTCACGCCGCTGCGCTCGTTTCAGCTTCTTTTTTCTATAGAAAAGTCTTAATAGACTCTATCCTATACTTGTATGTGATATGCAATTGTACCTTTCACTTAATTGTCGGTCATCCTGATGACCGACATTTTATAATCGACCAAACTTGAGCACTTTAGCCTGAACACCGGTTAACAGTGACTCACGGTCCAGAACGGATAATTTAGACTATGCCACCTGTTTCTAAGACGCATGCAAAAGGATAGTGTAGAGGCTGATGTTTGATTGCTTGATATGTAGAGAAGACGTTTACCGGAAAAGACATTAATGTAGATTCTTGTGACATATTATAATGGACCAAACTTGAACTTTGAAGGGTAACGCCGGTTAACAGCGGCACCGGACGTGGTCACTTTAGACAAAGCCGCCCGTCTAAAGCTTGAGAATGCTATTCCGTTCTCCCTATTTGCAAGAAATGTCTTCTGAATGTTGATGAATATTTGGACATTGTAGTTACGGCAAATCAAAAATTTAGCTCATCTATAACGACATGTTAAATTATGTATACATACGTGTGTTGTATTTTCTACAGGTTATAGAAATAATTTTATGCGTCTTTTTTTAGAAAGTCACGTGATGCAAACCTTTATAGCAAAATATTAGTTGCATATAAGTTGAGCTGATACTTTATTTGAATCAAACAACTGTTCAGGATGATGCCATACATGAAATTCGTTCCGTTATCTTGATTCTGTTCGTCAAAAGCAAGACAACGTTTATGTTTTTCTTAGAGACGAACGAATATCTGACTTTGGCGGGAAAGGCTGTCTGTAAACAAAAGTTTACAAAAAGCTAGTCAATCATCAGCATAACCTTTTTACCAAAAACACATGGCGCAGAAGTTAAAACTTTAAGCCACTTTGAAATAGAAGCGCTTAATTTTTCTTGGATGTCATTAAAAAATAGTTTACTTATATATATTTCCTTCATTTTTAAAGGAATGCATTTAAGCTGGTGATAAATGTAACCATTTTGCAAACATTATTAATAATTTACTTGAAAGTATCATATTGGTAGGTTTGTCAAACACAATTTCTTCGTCTAACCCTTTTTTATCAGAAAGTGTAGAGAAAGCAACGAATATCCAGCTATAGTTGTATTTGTGGGGGGATAAGCAGCCTGACAGGGACTAAAAAAAATTATTTACTATTCTGATCTTCAATAATTTCGTTAGAATGCTGGTATTGCTAGAACTTTAGAACTTCAACATGTAATATATTGCTGGTTCTCGCATTTTTCGTGTTTTAACCAGGTTTTTGAAAAAAAACAGGTTATTAGAATAGTGTTCGTCGTTGGGCGGGCGGGCGGACGGGCGGGCGTCAAACTGGTTGGTTTCCGGCGATTAACTTGAGTTCGGTTTGTGGTATTGACATGAAACTTGGTGTAAAGTAAGAACAGGTGGAGGGCTCGCTTGGGATTGATTTTGGGGTCGGTCCTTCAAAGGTCGAAGTCACCGTTACTTAAAATAGAAATTTGGTTTCCGGCGATTAACTTGAGTTCGGTTCATCGTATTGACATGAAACTTGGCATATAGTAAGAACAGGTGGAGGGCTTGTTTGGAATTGCTGATGGCAGGGTTTGCACAGATCTGGAAAAGTCATGGAAAACAAGTATTGTCTGGAAAATTCATGGAATCTTGATTATTTGGATTTTATAGTGTTGAATCATAGAATATTAAAACATGGTCATGGATAGTACAGTTTGTGTAGGCAATCCGAATCACTAAAAACCTTTGGTAAGAAAAGTTATATAAAAAGTTAAAATAACCTTTTTTGTTTTTAGGTTTTGGCGTTCACATGACCCTACCTAAAGTATGTTTATTTCATTCAAGTGATAATGAATGTAATTTATGTTACAAAAACCCCGCCGCTCCAATATTCTAAACTGCAAGCAAAGAAAAACCAGCCTTTAAAATAAAGAAATAGTTGTGAAGAATTTTCAAAACAGTGGCATAACGACAATTTCTTTGATCATAGATTAATTTAAATACAAATATTAGTTCTCGAGTTTCTGTAATAGTTTCAGAGAAAATCGTTCTAACTAAAACAAAAGATATGAGCATATTAAGGCTTAAGTGAAAATAAAAAATGCATCTGCATCCTAATTTATTGTTAACTGTCTTCTAACGCTCGTCAACCACGTTTGACCAGATCTGCTGACTTAACTAAAACTACACTTTATGTTGGTAATGAATACTGAATATTATAAGCATCGCTTCTCTGCTCACTGTACAAATAAGCATCGACTGTGGAAAGTTATATGGTACCTCTGTGAGCATTCGTGTTAATGTAACATAATCATCCAATTCGATGGTGCTTAAACAACGTCATTATTTCTACACGTTACATCTACCAGAAACATGATTATCTATATTAATGTCTTTTGCCGATACACGTCTTCTTCATGTTTCAATAAATCAAACATCAGCCGTTAAACTTTGTTTGCATGCTTTAAAGTAACAGCATTTGTAATGTATATATGTTCTTTTGTTTATGTATTGTACATACAGAGAAATGTAATTGGAATTAAACTTGAAACTACAACTAAATTCACAAATGGTTTGTCAGATACAATCTACGTGACATTGATCGACAGCAAACTGGACAAATACTTGACTTCCGGTGGTCCAAAAGTAAATGCAAGCACGTATACATACTTATTCTATGAGTTTATCTGCTAATGACCGACTAGCTTTTTGGAAAGCTAAAACTTGTATGACACTACATTCAACCTTAATAGATAACTATGTAATAGATAGGGTTTATTTACAGCATAAATCTTACTGTAATGTCTTTGCCCTGGTAAAGTGCAAGCGTACTAGTGGCGGATGGGAATATCTTGAATGCTTTTATTTTTTAGAATTTAATTTAATAATTGATTTTTTCAAATTGCGTTTTGGATTTTAAACCATTATTCGTAAGTATGTTTTAAAATTGTTTTAATGATGCAATGAGTTGAAATAATTTCCCTGCATAGGTTATCATTTAAGTAGAACTAACTTCAGGCTTTTTGTATAGATTTAAAAAAAATTAAAATGTTGATCACTAATAAATAGAAAAAAATGGAGATGTGAAAGCCACGACAAATCAGAAATGTGTTCATGCTTTTTTGGCTAGCGTTCATCGGTATGAACAAATGGTCTAAAATAAATACAAAAAAGTTTAGTTCTTTACTAAACGAATCGATGAAAAGAGAACCGAATGTTCAGTGTGAGCTAAGTATGATCAAGATAGACCAGCATGACCGTCGTCCGCTGTCAACGTTTGCTTTTTAACGCGATACAGGCGACAGTTTTTTTCTGATTGTCCTTAAACTTGCCGAGAATGTTGGCCTCTGTCTCTTGGTAATCTTGAATCACAAACTAGGGCACTAAGTTTTTGCGATAGAGGTTACTTTTTTCAGCCAGTTGTAATCAAACTTGTTCAGAACGTTTTTATTATGTCTCGGGTGTCTTTAGTTTATGATCTTGTGCCCGTATCTTTACCAAGTAAGTCTGAAGCTTGGTGGTAGAAAAATCAGAGTTAATTTTGATTTTTCAAACTACTCTGGAGCTAATGAGAGACAAATGCTATTATCTGCTTATTGGTAATCATTCGATTATGTAACACTAACACAGGAAGGCATTAGTATTTCCAGATGTGTTTGTTATTGATAAAATGACTAATTACTCTGGGACCAGCTGGAGCGGCTGAAGCCCCTCAACCCCATGGCTGATTCCGTGCCTGATTTTTGTAATTTTGCTTACATGATAGATTGTTAGCGGCATTGCATTATTTTACTGTATTACGCACATGCAAGTGAATAGTTTTGTGCCGTCATCATATTTGAATAGTACTGGCGGCAGGTCTGGCATTTCTTATCAGTTCAAGTTGTACTCAAAACAAATATGTGTTTAATATTTTATGTTATGATTTTATTTCAAAGCGTTTTATACTCGTATATTTTACTATGTACTTATCGAGTTTTGTTACAAAGGTCAAACTATAGTGACTCGTGATATATCTGTTTTACCACCTATTTGCATAGTGCTCTGCCGTCTAATTTATGATATATTGATTGTCTGTAAGAATAGGATTGAACGTTTGTGACTGTTGAAAACGGAGAATTCCCCCAGAGCTAAGCGAGGATGTATTTTCTGTACACACGGTCATGAATAGTTTTATCCCACATAGACCACATGCTTACAGGTTATTGATTTCATTTTCGTTAATGATTCATTTTGCTAAGGCAAAATAAATATGTATGTGGTGGATGTTACGTAATTTCGTACCGTTTAAAATATTTTAAATCTTACATCAAATCGTAGTTTAACAACTAATAGACGAAAGCAATGAATTTAGTATTTTCAAAAATACCTGACAGGAAATTGAACGTATTTGGTTTAAGGCCAGCAACAAATATTCGGATTTTACGTATTCTGGTTCCCGTGACGCAATCTGCTTCCATTACACTACTGTTTACATTACTCTAGTGATGCTAAAATGCATTCCTGTAACGTTATGATCCAATGCACCACTCGCCTCTTCCGAATACGCGTGTTGTCAGTAATAAAGAAGTTGTATTCTATTTGAAAAAGTCACTTGATGATTTATTTAAAGCATCATTAATAATGTGTTTAACACTTAATATTTTAAAACGAAAAACTGTTTGACACTAGTCATAGTAATTCTTAGCATTGCATTAGTTTGTGTGCAATAAGTAAGCTTTATCTGCTGCTTGAAACAAGAAAATATATATGTTTTCACTTTTTAGATATGAATCTAATACAAATAAACACGTCAATTTCAAGGTGGCTTAAGTTCAAAATTGTGTAATATTCCTTTTCAGCTAATGATCGACTAGCGTTTTGGAAAGCTAAATCGTGTAAGCTCTTGCTGTTGTAGAAAATTCAGCTCTGGTTATTAGTTACATCGTAAAAGTAAAAATCAACAAAAATCAAAGGTTGACAAAAATTGCAAATGGCGAAAACCGGTTGGAATAAAAGGAAAATAACATTATATACACATTGCCTGCTAAATGTTAGTGAGGACATGAATTTATCTTCTGACATATTTTAAAACTGTTTCACGAAGAGGTCAGTAAAATAATGCTCTAATTGCCGATACATACTAAAACAAAAGAAAAAAAACCTATGCATCTTTTGGACAGTATACCTGCAACAACAATGATTTGATGGCCATTCGTCAAAATAATTCCAGAAAGATTCTTTTTAGGTCTTTGATTTAAAGATAATTTAAATATTTTGACAGACAACCGTAACATATTGTAGATAAGTGTTTGAGTGTTATCTGCATCGTTTATCTAGACACTTCAAACAGAAACATGTATTCCAGAGTTCAGATGCAAACGGTATTTCCTTTCTTTCATAAAAATTTAGCATGAAAATATATAAATACAGCCACATGACACAAAATTAAAATTGCCTTCACTTTTATTGCACTGGCAGTGATTATTAATGTCGGTGTTTGTAAAGATACAGCACCATGATATACTGTTGAAGCTGTAAGTATATGATTCTGTCTCGCTGTTTTAAGATGGCTTTTCATTTCGGTATATTCCTCAAAACAGTTATTGATGTTGGACTGGATATACTCATTAGCTTTTGAACATGTTACTTTTTCTAATGTGATATTCGGCATTGTTAATAAATACAAACATTAAAGTCACATGTATTTATCCTTTAATCTGTGTTATTCACAATGTGTGCATCATATTTTTCAGTATAGAGTTTTGTTATGATAATTATTGTCTTGTCTTGGTTTTATTTTGAAATATTAAAATTTATTTCTCAGAAAAAAATAGGCATCAGAAATAGTGATATATAAATGGTACGAACCTGAAAAAAAGGAAATCGTTAAAAATATAAAGATAAATCATATTAAATGAACAAACACATAATATTTAATTAAAGCCAAACAAGGTGAAGAACGGTTACCTTTCAGCAGATTCGAACTTTTATATGTTCACATTATATCCCGACATCCTTACCACTGAGCTATTACCTCTTTAATAAATAGTCTTTATTGATATTACAATAACTAGCCTTGTCCTCCGAGGAAAGTAACAATGAAAAGATAACTCTAGAAATAAAATAGCATTACCTATTCAGGATTATAACAATGGACTTGACCGATGGGTCAAAATCGGAGTACACCTGTTTACACTAATAGAAAGAACAAACAAACCACACTAGTGTGTGTCACCCGATAGCAAGATACAGTCGATAGACAATCTACAGGGATATTTATGTTATCATTTAACGTTGATTGTAAACGTGTATGCAGCAGTTGACGTTAACTGAAAGTGGAAATTAATAAAATATAAATTAATTTTGATTTTCAATAAAATTGAATAATATCGTATATTTAAGAGTAGATTTTCGGAGCTTCGTTTTTATGAACAGGTAAGGTTTTAATTTGGATTTTTATCAGTTGTAATATAAGTAGTTTAGAAAACAGAAGCATTCTCGGATATTATTTCCCATTTCTTATAAATGAAATATAACATGATTTTTTTCATATATGAACCGTTTAAGAAACAAAATTTCGGATGGGAACATTTTGTGATAATTCCTTACTCAAATGATATATAGCCTTAATCAGTTCCTTAAAATTAGATAATTTAGGTACATTAATCAAGACTTTTACATGCTGTTAAAGAATGACTGTACATGTATACATTAATTACATGTACAAACTCTTAAAAACTAGAGTTTTGAGATGGAAATTTTTTGAATATATATTAAATAGTTTAGGGAATTACTGTTCTTACGTGTCTAACCATATGCAAAATAAAGATACATTAGTAACATTCATTTGTGGAAATTTCATTTAACGGCATTTTGTCTTTTTTGGAGATTTTGATAATTGTCTTTTTTATCAATGAACGTGCGAGGAGGTGTGTAGTGGACCCTTAAAGCTAAATTATTTATATAATCAAATGACTTTTGTTGGTATTACTTTGCATACAATCTGGAAGATGTGTGAAAACAAAGAAGGTCTAAAATTTACATTTAAATATGTTTTTGCTCCAAATTTAAAATGCGACATAAATGTTGTGAATGGAGGAAACTTAAGAGCAATTTCCGATAATTATATTGAATAACTGCGCTTTTTTACGTTTTACTGCAAAATAATACGTCATCAATCAATTTTGTGAATGGTTCTTTCTCTAATGATAACTTAAAATTAAAAAAAAAATTGCACGTCACGCGACTGAATTAGTCAATACTTTCTCCATAGGGTATGCAAGAACAGGGTGGCCATACTACGTGGTTTGTGACGTCGCCCCGAATCACAGACATAACTAGACAAAATTAGACAACAGGTGTATTGACCACCGTGGGTAGCGTTCAACTTTCTCCTTAGAATGCGCAAAATTTCGTCGAAATTGGTGAACTAATAAAATACGAGACAAATTACGTTAAGGTTTCAAAGATTTGAATAGATGAGTTTTTTTTCTTGCTGTTATACCGAAAAAAGACGGCACAAACCACGTGGTATGACAACCTTGAAGAAGTGCACATATAAAAGGGCATTATAATGAATAAACCAAAAAGAAAATAGAAGTTGTGCAGAATGGATGTGAAGACAAGCCAACAAGAAACCCCTAGCGAATAAGTTGTATTGTGTTATGTGATGAACAAAATGCACGACAGAAACAGTCTGTTAAGAGGTCGCAAACATTGCAAATGGCGAAAAGTGGCTAAAGTTTCAAAAATGAAATTTGGGGGAAATACTTATTTCCACCTAGATTTTAGTAAACAAATGTATTTAGCTAAGGATGTAGTTAATGTTTGCAAACTCAATTTAGTGTAATTCGTGTTCTAATTACCAAGCACATGCTAAAACTAAAGAAAAACCGTTTGCATGAGAACTCTGAAATTCATGGACAATATACCAAAGCAACTCATACCTGAAATAAGTATATGCTGGTCTGCCGAGATAATCTGTTCTTAATTGGCTGATTTACGACCGTCTTCTCTGTATTCAACAGACACTTATCCCACTATTCGACAGGAGTGATCTTGTACAGTAGACGCTTAACAATATCAGAGAAACGCTTGAAATTGGCTAGGAAGTTTCATAATTTGACATGTTTACTCTGGACAGATTAACAATCGCGCAGCGCCGTCTACCGTCTGATAACCTCCGTGAACCTACATATACTGTATACGTTATTCAAGGGAGCTAATTTTCTGGAGGTAAAATGATCGAATTTCACTTTTTGGTAACCGCGTTCGACTATATAAGTAGATAGAGACCGAGGTACCATTTTGATCATGTGACCAAAATTCACATGTAGAATCACAGGGTGGCGTAAAAACGCCACCCAATAAAGTTAGGGTTTTCAAGAAATTCAAGGAAAACTTACTACCGGGTTTCTACTTTCGGTTTCGGGTTGAAGTCAAAATGAACGTCTTAAAATGTCTGACATTATTTTAACAGATGGCTGCAGAGTATTGTAAACAAGTGTTTGCGTGATACCAATATCATTTTTCTAGACGTTTTAAACAACCATTCCAGACTTCTTGTACAAACGGTATTTCGTTTTTGTGTGTTTCTGTTCTATGTAAATAAAGCATTTTTTAAATCAACTTGAGCATCCAAACTTAAATGCAGCCACGTGACACTATATTACTTTACTTTTATTGGTCTGCCAGTGGGAATTAATGTCGAGTTTTGAAAAGGTACATCAAAGTGTTTGACTTCAAACTGAAAGTAGAAACCCGGATGTTTTCCTTGAATTTCTTGAAAGCCCTAAAATTAATTTGACGAATTGGCACTAAACATTGTAGACCAGCATATCCTTATTTCAGGTATGAGTTTCTTTGGTATATTGTCCATGAATTTCAGAGTTTTCATGCAAACGGTTTTTCTTTTGTTTTAGTATGTGCTTGGTAATTTGAACATGAATTAGACTAAATTGAGCTTGCAAACATTAACTACATCCTTAGCTAAATACATTTCTTAACTAAAATCTAGGTGGCAATAAGTATTTCCCCCAAAATTCATTTTTGAAATTTTAGCCACTTTTCGCCATTTGCAATGTTTGCGACCCCTTAATTATTCGATACTCAGACCGAGGACTTTCACCATTACATCATGTAACAACTGACAAGTCTCTAGTGACGCCGAATTTATGAACAGGTCAACTGATCCACGAATTAAAATAAGTATTTCCCCCAAAATTCATTTTTGAAATTTTAGCCACTTTTCGCCATTTGCAATGTTTGCGACCCCTTAATTATTCGATACTCAGACCGAGGACTTTCACCATTACATCATGTAACAACTGACAAGTCTCTAGTGACGCCGAATTTATGAACAGGTCAACTGATCCACGAATTAAAATACCCTCTAAAACATAACTGCACTAAAAGTGAAGTTTACAACGCTATAATTTAATTATATTGGTTCACGTTTGATGTGAATTAGAGCAGACAAGATTCCCACAGCATGTATACATTAAGGTTTAAAGTAATCTTGCTCTTGTCGGTAAATGTCTGATGCACTATTGTTGTAGACAAAAAACGTTTATCTCATGACATATGAATCTTACTACTTTTGTGCACTTATGAGCATACTCTCTTGAAATCGGTATGAAATATGTATTCTTTTTCTGATGTTCGGTGCTAACTGCGATTTTAACTTTCAACTCTGCTGGTTCTCTATTTTGTATTTTGTTTGTTGTTGATTTTGTCTTTTCCTTTATACCGCTTCTTTAACAGTCGTATGCCTATTATTATTATTAGTAGTAGTAGTAGTAGTGTAGTAGTAGTAGTAGTAGTAGTAGTAGTAGTAGTAGTAGTAGTAGTAGTAGTAGTAGTAGTAGTAGTAGTAGTAGTAGTAGTAGTAGTAGTAGTAGTCGATGTAGTAGTCGTCATAGTCGTAGTCGTAGTAGTCGTAGTAGTAGTAGTAGTCTTAGTCGTAGTCGTAGTAGTAGTAGTAGTAGTAGTAGTAGTAGTAGTAGTAGTAGTAGTAGTAGCAGCAGCAGCAGCAGCAGCAGCAGCAGTAGTAGTAGTAGTAGTAGTAGTAGTAGTTGTTGTTGTTGTATTCGTAGTAGTAGTAGTAGTAGTAGTAGTAGTCGTAGTCGTAGTCGTAGTCGTAGTAGTAGTAGTAGTAGTAGTAGTAGTAGTAGTAGTCGTAGTAGTCGTAGTCGTATTCGTAGTCGTAGTAGTAGGAGTAGTAGTAGTAGTAGCAGTAGCATTAGTAGTAGTAGTAGTAGTAGTAGTAGTAGTAGTAGTAGTAGTAGTAGTAGTAGTAGAAGTAGTAGTAGTAGTAGTAGTAGTAGTACTAGTAGTAGTAGTAGTATCTTTATTTCCTCCATTTCTGAAGAGTATATAACAGTTCATATCGCGTTCTCGCATCGTACTTTCGCGATCTCGCATCGTGTTTTCGCGATCTCGCATCGTTGTTTCGCGATCTCGCATCGTGTTTTCGCGTTTTTGTGTTCTCGCCCTTGAGGTCGACAGGGCGAAACAGCGGAACACCGTAGTTAAGCAGGTCTACCATCAAATCGGGTAAAAGAAGACACCACTGACGTCAGAAAACGCTTAAAATATACAGACTCAATGAATATGAATTTAAAATCACATGTGGATTACCTAAGAGTGAATTTGGAAGCAATGCATCACATTTAACGTTTAGAACGTCCCAGAAATGGAAAATTCTGATATTGTATAATTAGGTTCAATGTACATACGTGAAGTGCGGTGTTCCTTTTAGGCCATCGATGTTTCGCCTAATCGACCACTTGAGCGAGAACATGAAAACGCGAACACACTATGTGAGATCGCCAAACAACGACGCGAGTTTGCGAAAACAGGATGCGAGGTCGCGAAAATACGAAGCGAGAACGCGATATTAATATCGCCCATTTTCATCGTACTTAACGTGAATTCACGTCGTTGTTTCTCGTTATCGTGTTTTCGTGTTCTCGCCCCCAGGACAGCAAGACCTCGAAAACGCAAAAACACGATGCAAGATTGCGAAAACACGGTGCGAGGTCGCGAAAATACGATGCGTGTACGCTTTTTATTAAGCACTATATATTTTTCAGGTATTGCGATGGGTGTTCAGAAACAAGAGGATAACCGATTGCCCTGGTGGATGGTTGTATGGTTTTATGTCACTGCTCTGATATGCACGTATGATGCCAGCTTTGTGGTGTTTAGACCCTATACTCTACCCGGTGGACAACTATGGGGATTCTTTAGCTTGTGTAAGTTCATTGATTAATTTGCGGAAAGGAATTAAAGGTTATTTCAAGGTAGTATAAGAGCAGAAAGAACTTCCCGCATGATATTTTAATGGGAAACTTGTTTAAACGCTATAGTTATTCAGGAAAGACGAGTTGATTGAAGTCAGTCTATTTAGTTATAAGCTATTTTTAGGTTGAAGTGGATACTTCAAAAAGCTGTCATGTTACATTTTATCAGAAATTACTGAAACTGTTCATACTTTCATACACAATTCTTCTATTTCAAAAGGAAGAAATTAATGTTCCTTACCAAATAAGCAATTCAGAAGCTTTTCTCTAATGTCAATCTCATTCGTCGGAGAATGTACTTTACATTGCAATGACTTTCAATTTCAAGTTTAGAGTACAGTACGCACGCGCCTATACTGCAGTTTCCTGTTCGTTTTGGTAGTAATACAGGTCGTCAGGAATAAGAAAGCCAAAAGTTTTACCGTGAATGATTAAATATTCGTGAAAATACATGTTTGTGGTTTGCGGAAAAAAGGTACTTATATTGGCCCTTAAATTCCTGGTTTTCAATTCCCTTAAATAACATTTATTTACAAAAAAGTATTTCGTTATTTTCATTTCGTTGACCGACCTTCCCTCGATATCCACACAATTAAATGCCCACTTAATTGTATAAATTAACAATATGTTTATCACGTGGTCCTCTAGAAACTCTATAATAGATAATATAAATCACAGAAACTTATTTTATAATGCGGACATATTAGCGTACAATATTCACGTGTCCTATCAGAATCACGATAGTGCTGACTTTACGAAATAATAGCTGTCATATTTCCAAGCAAACATTTTAAACCCAAAACAGGGAAGGACACATTGGATTGTTATAAAAACTTTATACTCAAGATATGTGATAAAAGGTTTTCATTATTTCATCGGACTGACGCCATTTCACATTGGAAAACATTTGGTGCAGAGCGTGACTACAACATAAACCAGAGAGAGCTACGATAGGTTTGGTATCCACAGAGTAACTCAGTCTATTCCATCTCATTCTTTTTGACCGCAATAAAATATCCGACTTGTATACTGTTATAACTGTTTGTTATAGTCTCTAGATGAACACTCGGTTACCATTTGCTTTTTCGTGATTGGGGTTTACAGCGTTTTAAATGGACTACAATCAATGTGTTTTATTCAGAATTAAATATTTCACATGGTATAACTGTAAAAAGACAATTAGACAATTAATAATTCTATAAAAATGAATGAATATCAGGATTAGAAACAATCAGAAAAGCATCCTCCCCACACAGCCAACAAGAAGAGAGGAAAAAAGGGCATGGGTAAAATTCAAGTGATCAATTCTAATCAGACACCACAAACAATTAACGATGAAGAAAACCCCTGAGATTACCGCTTTGGTAACGCCAGTGGCAAAACAATTTGCCACATGGGTTTAAACCAGATTCTATGGTGCGTCAACCACAGAGTTATCCAATAGGGTTCTCATAAGAACAAACCAGTACAAGATGTCTTGGTGAAATAATTCCAACACACCCACCACCCACCCTTAACAATGATGCATGCAAAAGCACACAAACATATAAAATATAAGATATATATATAAGCATTGTTAACCAAAATGGCGTGTACTGAATGATCTTACGAGACCAGAGCACCTGGAGTCGAATCAGCAAGAACACGACGACAGGGACTAAAAAACAGATCTAGGTTTCTAAGATTTCCCGTAAACCTTCATAAACTCTTTAATCCCTGCTACCGTCGTGCAACCAAAGAGTTAAGCATAACGATTAACTGCAAATGGGCTTATCCCCTTCATGCAGAGCGCTGTAGAAAAACGTGTTGGTAACCGAATACTTCGAAGATTTGAATCGATGGTTTTTTTTCTTTCCGCAAGACCGAAAAGTGACGTCACAAACCGCGTCGTATGGTCGCAGTGTTCAATAAGAAAAAAAACATGCCTTGAGTAGGATACGATCCCGTGACCTTTACTTTACATGTACTACTGCACGGAACAATGATGCCACTGCACGTCATGGTGTTACAAGTATACATAAAGATGTTACTACTGCACGGAATAAGGAACCACTGCACGTCATAGTGTAACTACTGCACATAAAGGTGTTACTTACGCACGGAATAATGATACCACTGCACGTCAAAGTGTAACTAGTGCACATAAAGGTGCTACTGATGCACGAATTAATGATACCACTGCACGTCATAGTGTAACTACTGCACATAAAGGTGTTACGTGTACTGCTGCACGGAATAATGATACCACTGCACGTCATAGTGTTACAAGTGTACATAAAGATGTTACTGCTGCACAGAATAATGATACCACTTCACGTCAACGTGTAACTACTGCATATAAAGGTGTTACGTGTACTACTGCACGGAATAATGATACAACTGCAAGTCATGGTGTTACAAGTATACATAAAGATGTTACTACTGCACGGAATAATGATACCACTGCACGTCATGGTGTTACAAGTATACACAAAGATGTTACTACTGCACGGAATAATGATACCACTGCACGTCATGGTGTTACAAGTATACATAAAGATGTTACTACTGCACGGAATAATGATACCACTTCACGTCAACGTGTAACTACTGCATATAAAGGTGCTACATGTACTACTGCACGGAATAATGATACCACTACACGTCATGGCGTTACAAGTATACATAAAGATGTTACTACCTTACCGAAATAATGATACCACTGCACGTCAAAGTGTAACTATTGCATATAAAGGTGCTTCATGTACTACTGCACGGAATAATGATACCACTGCACGTCAAAGTGTAACTAGTGCACATAAAGGTGCTACATGTACTACTGCACGGAATAATGATACCGCTGCAAGACATGGTGTTACAAGTGTACAAAAAGATGTTACTACTGCACGGAATATTGATACAACTGCACGCCAAAGTGTAACTAGTGCATATAAAGGTGTTACTTATGCACGGAATAATGATGCCACATAAAGGTGTTTCATGTACTAATGCACGAAATAATGATACCGCTGCACGTCATAGTGTTACAAGTGTACATAAAGATGTTACTACTAGACGGAATAATGATACCACTTCACGTCAAAGTGTAACTACTGCACATAAAGGTGTTACGTGTACTACTGCACGGAATAATGATACCGCTGCACGTCATAGTGTTACAAGTGTACATAAAGATGTTACTACTAGACGGAATAATGATACCACTTCACGTCAAAGTGTAACTAGTGCACATAAAGGTGTTACATGTACTACTGCACGGAATAATGATACCACTTCACTTCGTAGTGTAACTTGTGCACATAAAGGTGTAACTACTGGACAGTATGATGTTAAAACTGAACGTTCTTACCTTACTTCTGCACGCAATGATGTAACCACTGCACGGAAAGATGTTACTGCTGCATATACGAGTTATAGTGTTGTTATTGCACATAAAGGTGTAACTTCTGCACTGAATGATATTTCTTATGCACTTTGAAGTGAAAATTCTGCACATTCAGATGAAATAACTGCACGAAAACATGTCACTGCTGCACGCAATTCTGTTACAAGTGAACATAATGCCGGATGAGCTGAACCTTAAGAAGATTGCACTTTACATAGAGTATATTTCACTAGAAATAAAGATGTAACTACTGCACGTCATCGTGTTAATTACAAACGGACGAATGTACCGAAGGTAAAGACTGTTGTCAGAACGTACTGGTGAATGTACTGCGCACATCGACAATACTCAATGACGTTCATTTTGAATTCAGTAAGGACAATTTCTCCAAAAATCTTGATTCTTGTACTTTAAACATCATTTTATGCAAAACTTAGCTCAGATATTTATAAAATAATAAGCACATAACGACAGCCTTTATTCGCCGCTTGTTCATATGGTTAATAAGCACTCCAATAATGAGAAACGATTTGTCAAAGCTTGTATATCATGATAAGAGGTGAATAGGGGACAAACAACACACACAGTTTATCCGAAATCTCAGACTGTAGTGCATTTATGAAATTGTGACAACTTGACGTCATAACTGATATGTCTGAAATAATAAACCCGGTTAACTGTATAAATATATTGTTAAATATTGGTATCAACAAAGTCATGTAATCTCATTTTATACCAATACCAACGACCTACCAACGTCCTTCGAAAGAATGTTCTGGCTTCTTGGTACTCCCAGTAAGCCATTTGAGAGGATTAACTAAAACACCAAACTTTTCTTTCTTATTAATCTTTGAAGCGAACTGCAACGTGACTGCCTAGTTTTAGATTGATTAACAAAGTTACGGAGTAGACGGCCTCGTCATAATAAAATATATTTACTGAAATAAATAAGCAAATGCATTTGACAATATTGTTTAGCAATTGATTTATAAGAGTAAATATTTAGCATTTACATTATTTTTTCTGGATTCAGCCTTGCAATAATGTCAGATGTTAAAGAATATGTTTAACACGTTGACTTTATTTCGTTGCGTGCAGAAATTCTTTATTCATAAAAGCCATCTGTAAATTCAAGAACGGTTACCATTATGATATTCTACAGCGCTCCGAAGGCGACGGTGGCATGGGTTGGTTTATGGGGAAATAGTAAAAGAACCTAGAAGCTCGATTTGTTTCTTTTATTCCTGTCATCGTGTTCGTGCTAAGGTTTGTCGTAACATAGCGGAGATATCAGAAGTTGGTCGATTGGCTTGTTGCTTAACATTTCTACGAGTACATATATGAAGGTTTCTAATTATATTTTACCACAGGCTAACAGTTCGTTGTCTTCAAATAATCTGTTTGTGTTTCTTTGTTTTTTATTATGAGATTGATATATTGTTTTATATTTTCAGACAAGTACTACATTTACACAGACCAGCGATACAGAGATGTGAATGATTCGTATTCTTACACACAAAGTTTGTGAGTGATTTAATTTGTCATTTTCAACTTAAATTTGTTGACATATTAATCATGACCCAACACCAACACAGTAAGTGTTTTTGCTATCGTACTGTAGCAAATCCCGAGCTTTCGACATATAGCTGAACGCTGCTAATAATATTTTTCTCTGGCTGATTTACCTTTACAACATGATTTATATAGAAAAATAAATATAACACAAGAATTATATAAATAAGGACATGTTCCTTTCTACGAACTACTCGTATATTTGGACGTTATTCTAATTATTTGGTTAACTGTTGGGTCCATCGATGTGCCAATTAAACAGCTACGTGATAGAATGTGTGTTTTATCCAATAAGAGCATTTAAGTTGCATGTAAGTTCAAAGAAAGAAACATTTCACATGTGTTGCAAAAAATATACTGAAAATTTCCTGAAGCCCCTTTGGCGTTTCAATGCTATTAGCTTCTAATGTTTTAAATGTGTGCTGCTTTTGCATGCAACATTGTTGAACTGATGGGTGGGTTGGAGTTATTTCACCAGGACAACTTATCACGCCTGCGAAACGAACGAACACAGCACCGCCCGGAGCGCCCTTAAATATCGGTTCGTATGGCTTCCGGTGCTGTGGTTTGTAGTGAACGGGAAAAGGTAGGTGTCTTTGTTTTTAATCGATTTTTTCTAAACCGGATAATCAATAAAAAATCTAAGAACGTAGTTCGACCCTCCTAGAACTACTTTTAATGCAGACAAAATATCTTTCAAGTAGGTTACGCCTGTACGCCAGGAAAATACTTATTCTGTTGTTGTTTTGGTTTCACTGACTAGAAAAGAAGAAGCTGATCGCACATAATTGAAGATATCTCCTACACGACACGTAACGGTGAGACACATGAACTTATTATTCATGGTTCTACATGTACAAAGGCCAAAAAGCGATCTTTTAAGCTGGGTGGGCATTAATGAGATACAAACTGCAACAAAATGTTGGTGGAGCGGTGTATATTTGGCCGGTGCGGTGTGCGATCCATAGAAATAAGTAGCATTGAAGATTTGTTCTTGGCATTTAAATAAGAGCTAAATTACCTGAAATACATCTCAGATAATTTCAGCTTGTGTAGCACTAATTTATTGAATTTTTAAGTTTTATTCTTAAATTTAAAACACTTATATTGATAGTTTTTTGCATTTCAAAAATACGTGACTACAATAACCACCGAGAGCGCATCCAGCCCCGCCTCTTGATAGCTTAAGACTTTTTCTGTTCTTGGTGATTTTTTATCATTAGGCACGAACTGATCTCTTCTAGCTTTCAAATCAGATTGACATAAGAACGTTGACTATTCTACACCAGTGTCTATCATTGTTTAAAACAGCTAAGAAAGTTATATATACTCAGAGCTTTTCTTCCTCGTCCAATTAATTTTTTATATATTTTTAAGGGACAGTTCTAAATATGATTACAATTCTATGAAGGAACTTTGTCGTCGTATAAGTAAAACTGTCACAAGGAAGGTAAAAACAAAACCCGCCCTAGATTGTTTCGCTCGAAGAATTTAATTTTAATTTTGGAGCTCATGTAAACTTGATTATTTTGTAATACTTAATCTTTTAGAACTATAGGCTGGCAATAAAAGCTTCTTCCAAATTATGCAGGTCGAAGTGTAGTACGTTGATCCTCATTTGATTTACTACTTATTTCTATGGATCGCACACCGCACCGGCCAAATATACACCGCTCCACCAACATTTTGTTGCAGTTTGTATCTCATTAATGCCCATCCAGCTTAAAAGATCGCTTTTTGGCCTTTGTACATGTAGAACCAACAATAATAAGGTCATGTGTCTCACCGTTACGTGTCGTGTAGGAGATATTTTCAATTATGTGCGATCAGCTTCTTCATTTCTAGTCAGTGAAACCAAAACAACAACAGAATAAGTATTTTCCTGGCGTACAGGCGTAACCTACTTGAAAGATATTTTGTCTGAATTAAAAGTAGTTCTAGGAGGGTCGAACTACGTTCTTAGATTTTTTATTTTTCATCCGATTTAGAAACAATCGATTAAAATCAAAGACACCTACCTTTTCCCGTTCACTACAAACCACAGCACCGGAAGCCATACGAACCGATATTTAAGGGCGCTCCGGCCGCTGCTGTGTTCGTTCGTTTCGCAGGCGTGACTTATACTTGTTTTGTGACATGAGAACCTGTTTGGGCGAGTGTGAGGTTGGTGCACCCTAGAACCTGGTTTAAACCCCCAGTGGCAAATTGTTTTGCCACTGACCGTTCCAAGGCGTCAACCCCTCGGGTTTTCAATTTCGTAAATTGTTTGTGGCGTCCATATTGAAACTGATAATTGTAATACCATGCTCTCCTCCTCTCTACTTTTTGGCTGTGAGGGGAGGATGTGTCTTCTCGATGTGGCCATTCCTGATACGCATATTTTACTTTTTTAAATAAACCATTTATATCAAAACCGTTTCATAAGAATTTAATACTTTTCAGAATGAATTATGCGGAAGTGATCATAAACATCGTTACACTTGTTTATGTGAGTATATAAACTTCTTATAGGGCCGTCACACTATGACGTTCTGGCCAGCGTTCTACGACGTTTGAGGAAACGTTGTTTGTCGTCAATGGTTGCAGGGATATCGCTAGAAGTGCGTTGTGTGAACGCTAATGAACGTCGATGAACGTCGGTGATCGCCGAGAATCGGAGGAGAACGCTGGTCCGGAAAATAATTTTGAACATGCACAAACATTTTCACTGAGACCAGCGTTCTTCAACGTTTAATTTTAAATGCTGAAGAACGTTTAAGAACGTTCGTGTGACGTTTTACTAACGCTTGCAGAGCGTTGCAAGCGTTCGGCTATCGAGAGTCAGTAGTTACTCAAGCGTTACGTGGTTGTTACAAATCGTTTGCTTTGCTGTGAACGACTCTCTGGCGACCTATCAACGACCGCTGAACGATCCCCTAGCATATGCAGCGTTCGACTTAAGTGAAACGAACGTCTTTTTGGCGTCAATTGAGCGTCATTCGAGCGTTACCCGATCGTCCATGCCTCAGCACGCTCGTCTAACGTTGACAAATCGTTCTTCGCGCGCCAGCTGCACGTGAGAACATGCTACTGGTTTTAGGGGTTTCTTACTTTGTCTCTGTTACACGCATCTAGTGCGTTAGACACACGCTAGTGGTGCGTTAGACTAAAAGTTTATTACTCGCCTCATTCTAGAACGCTCAAAAAATGAACGATTGAAACGTTCAGAGAACGTTGACCAGAACGTAGGGTGACGGCCCCTTTAATCAAATTTTGTTTGTGATACTAGCATCCCACTAACATCGCACTGTGCCGTGTTTTTGTTTTTGTACACTGTGTTTTGTTTTGTTAAATGTATTCATTTTGTTGCCATGGATTTTTTGACCGTGTAAACACATCTCGCAATATATATTTTGTTGCTATGGATTTATGACCGTGTATACAGTTCTGGCAATATAATTTTTTTTAATATTATATCAAATTTAGGGGAAAACAAAATTTCCTAACAAGAAATAATTTAAATTTATTTGCTATTCTTTGTATTTCATTTTACAAAATTTAATATTTGAACGCGAATCTGAATGTCCTGTCGTATTCGAATACTCGAATGTTCGAATACTAGCATTCGGCACAATGTAGTCTTAGAACGATGACTGTTTCAAATGATTATTATTGAAATGACTGATGTCTTGTATTTTGCTACCAACGTGATTTCACGAATTTATATAACTTACTGACAATTTCATTTATTATAATGATTACATGAATAAGAGTGAATTTCTTAAATTCAATCTTTATTTGCATAACGAGAAACTATTTGCAAATGTAAGACGCTACAATCCAGACGTTGTCTTTCTTTTTCCTTCTAGCACTACAAAAACCGCGCCGAGACAAAAGCTTTGGCTTTCACCGTCTCTGTGATGACATTTTGGAAAACCGTGCTCTATATTGCCATGTTCTATGAGCTGGCGGGAGGACAGAACTTCAGAGAGGGCAATACGTTACTGCAGGAGATCTTCCTGGTTGTCATTCCTAACGGTGTTTGGATTCTCTTACCGTTGATGTGTATGAAGAACTTATGGAGCACATTTATCGATTCGACGCGTGTGAAGTTGTGCTGAGCAGTTGATGGCTGAGTAAACAAATGTAAGAACAGATACGCTGCCCGAAAAAAAACGAATTTTCTTTGTCTCATTAAGCGAATATTTTGCATTAATTGTCTGTCTCGTTCACCAGTAGAAAGACATAATAATAGTGAGTTCAGGATTTAGAGACATCATTTTACCAAATGACAAACTGTTAGAAAAATCAAGACATTAAATCGTATGCCATGAATATAACAGAGACTCGAACGCTGATTATTATATAGTCGATTTATTGTATATGAATTCTGTATTGTTGTTTTAAATTTTGTTTAGAATTATAATTTGTTGCCTGAGTTTATTAATGCTTGCTTTTGTTATTTTGTAATATTCATATATTTGTGCGCTATGTTTAAATATTTGTAAATTTAATTATTCTTGTTCTTTTCTGTTTTACCAGTGAAACTTCCTACCGAAAAATACATTTATTTCCTATAATTATACAAATATCACATACATTCTATATAACACCACTCTCTATTAGTCATCTGCACACACAGCCTACACACACAGCGTGCCCAAGCAGCCTCCCTACACATACATACATCCCACACAGCATCCCAACACATACAGACACTCCACACAGCCTCCCCTCACAAACAGACACTCCAAACAGCCTCTCCACACATACAGACACTCCAAACAGCCTCAACACATACAGACACTCCAAACAGCCTCCCCACACAAACAGACACCCCATAAAGCATCCCCACACATACAGACACTCCACACAGTCTCCCCTCACATACAAACACTCCAAACAGCCTCACCACACATACATACATCCCACACAGCCTCCCCTCACAAACAGACACTCCAAACAGCCTCCCCTCACATACAGACACTCCAAACAGCCTCCCCACAGATACAACCACCCACACAGCCTCCTCACACATACTGACACCAACACAGGCTCCCCACACATAGTGACACCCAAACAGCCTCCCCACACATACATACATCCCACACAGCATCCCAACACATACAGACACTCCACACAGCCTCCCCAGACATACAGACACCCAACAATGCCTCCCCAAACATACAGATACTCCGAACAGCCTCCCCACACAAACAGACACCCCACAATTACAGACACTCCACACAGCCTTCTTACACATACTGACACCCCACACAGTCTCTCCACACAAACAGACACTCCAAACAGCCTCCCCACACATACAGGGACCCCACGCAGCCTCCCTACACATACAGACACCCCACACAGCCTCTACACACTTACAGACACTCCACACAGCGTCCCCTCACATACAGACACTCCGCACAGCCTCCGTTGCACATACAGACACTCCGCACAGCCTTCCCGCATATACCGACACTCCGCACAGCCTCCAATCACATACAGACACTCCACACAGCCTCCCCTCACATACAGACACTCCACACAGCCTCCCCTCACATACAGACACTCCACAAAACCTCTTCACACATACAGACACTCCACACCGCCTCCCCTCACATACAGACACTCCGCACAGCCTCCCTTCACATACAGACACTCCGCACAGCCTCCCAACACATACAGACACTCCGCACAGCCTCCCCTCACATACAGACACTCCGCACAGCCTCCCCTCACATACAGACACTCCACAAAACCTCCTCACACATACAGACACTCCACACAGCCTCCCCCACATACAGACACTCCGCACAGCCTCCCCTCACATACGGACACTCCACAAACCTCCTCACACATACAGACACTCCGCACAGCCTCCCCTCACATACAGACACTCCGCACAGCCTCCCATCACATACAGACACTCCGCATAGCCTCCCCACATACAGACACCCCACACCTCACCGCTCAGTTTCCCAACACAGACTCGTCACACAACAGTGCATCCCCACACAACCTCTCCACACAGCCTCTTCACTCAGCCATCATACATCACCACACAGACTCTACACACTTACAGACACTCCACACAGCGTCCCCTCACATACAGACACTCCGCACAGCCTCCGTTGCACATACAGACACCAACACAGGCTCCCCGCACATACCGACACTCCGCACAGCCTCCAATCACATACAGACACTCCACACAGCCTCCCCTCACATACAGACACTCCACACAGCCTCCCCTCACATACAGACACTCCACAAAACCTCCTCACACATACAGACACTCCACACCGCCTCCCCTCACATACAGACACTCCACACAGCCTCCCCTCACATACAGACACTCCACACAGCCTCCCCTCACATACAGACACTCCACAAAACCTCTTCACACATACAGACACTCCACACCGCCTCCCCTCACATACAGACACTCCGCACAGCCTCCCTTCACATACAGACACTCCGCACAGCCTCCCAACACATACAGACACTCCGCACAGCCTCCCCTCACATACAGACACTCCGCACAGCCTCCCCTCACATACAGACACTCCACAAAACCTCCTCACACATACAGACACTCCACACAGCCTCCCCCACATACAGACACTCCGCACAGCCTCCCCTCACATACGGACACTCCACAAACCTCCTCACACATACAGACACTCCGCACAGCCTCCCCTCACATACAGACACTCCGCACAGCCTCCCTTCACATACAGACACTCCGCACAGCCTCCCAACACATACAGACACTCCGCACAGCCTCCCCTCACATACAGACACTCCGCACAGCCTCCCCTCACATACAGACACTCCACAAAACCTCCTCACACATACAGACACTCCACACAGCCTCCCCCACATACAGACACTCCGCACAGCCTCCCCTCACATACGGACACTCCACAAACCTCCTCACACATACAGACACTCCGCACAGCCTCCCCTCACATACAGACACTCCGCACAGCCTCCCATCACATACAGACACTCCGCATAGCCTCCCCACATACAGACACCCCACACCTCACCGCTCAGTTTCCAAACACAGACTCGTCACACAACAGTGCATCCCCACACAACCTCTCCACACAGCCTCTTCACTCAGCCATCATACATCACCACACAGCCTCTACACACTTACAGACACTCCACACAGCGTCCCCTCACATACAGACACTCCGCACAGCCTCCGTTGCACATACAGACACTCTGCACAGCCTCCCCGCACATACCGACACTCCGCACAGCCTCCAATCACATACAGACACTCCACGCAGCCTCCCCTCACATACAGACACTCCACACAGCCTCCCCTCACATACAGACACTCCACAAAACCTCCTCACACATACAGACACTCCACACCGCCTCCCCTCACATACAGACACTCCGCACAGCCTCCCTTCACATACAGACACTCCGCACAGCCTCCCAACACATACAGACACTCCGCACAGCCTCCCCTCACATACAGACACTCCGCACAGCCTCCCCTCACATACAGACACTCCACAAAACCTCCTCACACATACAGACACTCCACACAGCCTCCCTTCACATACAGACACTCCGCACAGCCTCCCAACACATACAGACACTCCGCACAGCCTCCCCTCACATACAGACACTCCGCACAGCCTCCCATCACATACAGACACTCCGCATAGCCTCCCCACACCTCACCGCTCAGTTTCCAAACACAGACTCGTCACACAACAGTGCATCCCCACACAACTTCTCCACACAGCCTCTTCACTCAGCCTTCATACATGACCACACAGCCTTTCCAGACAGCCTATCCACATTCCCACATAGACAACCCATACAGCCTAATAATAAAGATAAAAAGGGAGTCTAAGTTTGTAATAAGATCAATTATATCAACGAAACGCTAGGAGCATCTGTCAGTATGGATGTTATATAATACGTCATAAGAATAATATTTAGACAGTGAACCTTCTTGCAAGTTTGAGTCTGTTTATTTACACTTAACACAATACCGCCTTTGGATAAGATCAGGTGTACATTAATTCATCACGCCCATGTAATATAGGATAGTATATACTTAGACAGCAATTGGTAAGGCGGTTAATTGAGTACCACGGCTGAAGCTTTAAGGCCATTCTCACTAAGTTGTGTTCGTCTTGCAATCTCGGTAACATTCCGCTACATTGAGAATGTGCTGGTTTACAATCGGATTGCGGATTTTCAACTAGCTCTTCACTTATACCGTAAATGTGTCAATCCTTAGCAGAACATTGCCATGTTGACATTTGGCGGATGTCTCAGTCTCTGACATTTTAAAGATTTGATTACATCTAGAATGATGTTCTGGCACTTCAAATTTACTATGGCTTAGTTCTGTCACTAACAGTGATGACCATGGTTTAAGGTCAAATTCAGCATCCCTAAATTGTACTTAGTTTATTCTTTGTAGAGGTCGGACTAAGTCAACAGTTTGACTACCTCGATACAGCAAAACAGCTTCTACGACGTAATGTATGCGACTGTAGTAACCACAACCATAGTCCCCATGGTAACGATCGAACTCTAGTTCACTTAACCTATACTTGCGACTTTTGCATCTTAAGGGCTGTCGTCATTGCACTGTCATTGCACTGTCGTCGATAAAAAAAAAACATTTTTATTATTTTGTCATCTATTTACGCGACAAGAAAATTCAAGGTCAAACACAACTTATTAGACAATAGGACCTCACATATTTGTCGCAGTATATTACTCTTGTCAACATTTCCACTAATGTATTTGTGTTTGGGTGTTAATAGATTTTTAGGTAATGTTTATGTCTAGCTATTTTTCTTCACGACCCTCGTCATAATTACAAACTCCACAAAACAAATACTATTTGATCGTTTTATAGACTGCTTGTGAGCATCTGATTTCACAATGTGACTTTCTAGAAAATATCAAGCATCTTATCCAGTACCTTGAAGATGATAACTTATTGTACAAGACTGCCTAATTAATTTTATTTAAATAAATAATCAGATTCGAGGCTACGGTTACTAATTGTGTTATTTAATTTCCTTATTGCACATACACTCTCTCATTGCATTACTAGAATAAAACGATTTTTTTCTGTTAAATAGTTTATCTTATTTACTTTCAAACCTGGTGTACAATTATTTTCTTCAGAATAAGTAAACATGATGAAATATTGCTGAAATGTATATTGTTGATAAGTTTTTATCACGCACGCTTAGTACTTGGGAACTTATTTCACTTAATTGTACTAAATGTTTTATCGCGTTTATGTATGTAACGACAAAATAATTTATGAACACGAAGAACGAAGTCGATTTAGGACATTTTTTCGCGAAGGCGGATATTCTTGTTTGTTTCAAAAGCAAATGTAGAAAACATCTTTTCCGATCAATAACTAGACATTGCTTTGCCGTACAGTTTTCATATTTGGTATGAAGGTTGGTCATGACCAGAAGAAGAACCCGTTTGTTTTTCAGGTCAGTAGGTCAAAGGTCAAGGTCACTGTGACCTTCAACACAAAAACTTTGTCCGATCAATGACTAGACAATGCATTCACCTATGGACCTGTAATTTAGTAGGTAGGTTTGTCATCACCTGTAGAAGACTTCTATTGATTTTAAGGTCAGTAGGTCAGTCACATTATTTTTCAACACAAAAACTTGTCCGATCAATCACAAGACAATCACTGGACAATGTTTTCACTTATGGTCCTCAAATTTGGTTGAGAGGTTTGTCATTACAAGTAGATCACCAGTATTTAATTCAGGTCAGCAGGTTAAAGGTCAAGGTAACTGTGGCCTTCCAGTGACAATACCTTGTCCGATCAATAATTAGACAATGCTTTCACCTATGGTCCTCACATTCGTTAGGGAAGTTTGTCATCACCTGTAGAGGACCCCTATTGATTTTCGGGTCAGTATGTCAAAGGTCAAGGAGACGTTCATTACAAAAAATCTTTTCTCACTAATAACTAGATTTGGCGATCAACAACATCTGTTTACTATCCATTTGGCAGTTTGGGGCATACGTGTTTTGCAAACATATCTTGTTAATACTCTGGATATTCATTTTGACTTAATCATTACCTTTTGAACACATGCAATATAGTTTTCAACTGTTGAATGATATTGCATGACATTAATATAATTGCGGTTAAAGCATAAAATTAATAACTCATTAGAATTTGTTCTGTATCTGAATAGAATGAAATCGGTTCCATTCAGAAACGACATCATGCTCGTCTATATCGATAAGCTGAACAATGAAGAGGTGACAGAAATTAAAGCACACGTTCGATGAAGACACTCTTTTAACTGTTATCTACCACCTTGGATTGTTTTACCTTGCTTTAAGTTAAAAAAAATTAGGTAAAAAAGTAAATTTACAAAAGAATGGGTTGTACCTCCCATCTATTCATACCCACACACTACCGAATACAGTCAAACCTGTCTTTAGCAGCCACCCAAGGGAGTGGTAAAAAGTGGCTGCTGAACACAGGTGGCTATTACAGACAGTAAAAAATGAGAACAAACTGTTAGTTTAGGTCATATTCAAACTGGCTGTTTAATACAGGTGGTTGCTATTCGCAGGTGGCTGCTAAGGCAGTTTTCGCTGAATTTGTTTGATAGTTTGTGTGTAAATTAACAAAAAAGCGCAAAGAATAAAGTAAAGAAATAAGTATAAAATTATATCTCCCATCATAAACCCTACTCCGTTCACCGCCAAGATTTGTTATTTGTTACAGTTCAAAAACTAAGAATATGAAAATGTTTAAAAAGTGGTAGGAGATCAACCATTCAATTGACCCCTCCTCTATCCGCAAGAGTTAGCGTTAACGTTTTATTTACGAAACATACGCAAATACAATCAAACGCGTCACATGCTGGAGACATGGATGCACTTTTACCAAACTTCCATTTTCTCAAGATCATATCAACTTGCATTACTCAGAAACATATACATCAAATTCGACAAGAACCTAAAACATTGAAAAAAATAAATATTTATCTTTAATCATCTGGTAAAGTATTGTTGTGCAACGTTTTGTTTGACTCCAATGAATCCGTTTAGATAGTTTGTAATTAATGCGTACGCAGCCTAGCCCCGGTTGAATGCAACACTAAACTTACTTATTAAATAGTATGCTGTTTAAGAGAGCGAATATATCAGTTTCTATTTTGTTTAAGCCAGCCACTTTCACAATTAAAAATACTACATGTTTATTATTTATTTATTTCTGAAAGTGCCAACACAATGAAAACATGTAAGACAATGAATTCGCATCTTAAAAGATTCTAGTGCAGTATAATCAACCTGTCAATCACCTTTGATATCGAGAACGTCCGCTGCACAATCTTCTTATGACATAATAAAGGTCAGGTTCATTGGCTGAGATACATATATGTGCGTCATTAATTACATTTTCCGGAAAATTGTGTTCGTGTTTTCTGTGGGAAATTAACAATAGTTAATAATTAAAGACACGCGACGGACCTCTTCAAAGGGTTACTCAAGATCACTTTTCATTCCACTTTGACATATTATGTCTCTTGTTACCTTGAGAGATACAAGTGTACTGTAAGTACTGGAGAACATGTAACATATTTATACTTGCTTGTCTTTCTTTAAGCCACACCTTATGTATACAATTGAACCAGCCTTAGAAGCCACCTGCATTCAGCAATCACCTGTCTTAAACAGACAGCTTGAATATGTCCTTAAAATGACAATTTGTTCTAATTGCACCTGTCTTAAACAGCCGCCTGTTATAGCAGCCACTTTTATCACTCCCTTTGGCGTCGCTAAAACAGGTTTGACAGTTATTTCATTTATTTCATTGGCGATTCTTTGTTTTATAGCATAAAATTTAAGGTAGAAAATAAACAAAAACATTTAAGAAGACTTTAAAATGTTATTTTCATAGATCTAAAGGAAACAATGCGTTCCACATTCGTCAAGACGGATTACAATAAAATCAATAAGCTTTGTCACATCTTCAAAATGGCGTTAAAATATAATAAAATACATGGTTTACATTTTAAAGGTTAAAATATTTATGTTATTAGACTTTGACACATTGCAACATTTCTAACCAAAAATATATCCTCTCTGAAGACAAAAAATATGCATATTAGGAATTACTATACCCCCCCCCCCCCCCCAAAACACAGCCTCACCATGGAGCAAAAACGTAGAAAGAATAAGAGAGCATGGCTTTATAAAATGATCTATTTCAATTAAGACACCACAACATCGTTTGGGATATATCGAAATTGTACTGTTTATTGCTGTAAATATCGAGTTGCGCTCAAGCCGGGGCTAGCCGTCGTGGGCAGTAATATGCTTTTCTATTACCGCCCATGAACGAGCCCAATCAAACCTAGCCTGCAATATTTTCATATTTGTCGTGTCCGTGGCTTTTAGTCTATGTACAAAAGGTCCTAAGAAAGATCTATTTAATTTTTGCCCTCTTCCTATCCCAAATCTTGAACGTCACCAGCTATCGCATTACAAGTAAAATGTTACTCGTTAGCATCAAGTCGCCGCAGAAGATTTTTAGGGAATTCAATTCAAAAATTTAGTTGCGATTTACTCTGAAATGGACAAATATCGTTTTTATTGCCAAATTTACTGTCTGTCTAAATTTTAAAATAAAGATAAAAAATTGTGTTACAAAAGGAAAACAGACTTGCTGACAGGCTGGAAACACGTTAAAAAATATACCCGTATTACGCAACTTCTAAAGTGCCAATCTAAATTCACAAAAACTTAACAACACAAAACATTTTTTAAATGCCCACATGAGTATAATGATCCTGACCAAAACATACTGTATTCTTTAAATAAATCATTTTATAAAGTGAGTTATCAACGTTCGTCGCCCATTTACGCGCCTATGAAGCATCCGGGAAATTCAAGGTCAAACACACTTTTACAAATATCTTGTATTGTTTACATATGTCAAAGGGCACAAGATATTGTTGTCAGTATCATATTACTCGTGTGGGGATTTAAAATGATGTTTTGTGCTGTTTATTTTTTTGTAAATTATGTAAATAGAATTTAGGGGAATTTTTAGACCAGATTATTTTTCTACTGTTCTAACGTGTTTTAACATATGCAAAATAAATATGCATAAATACTATTAAATTTTATTTGTGCAAAGTTTCATTGAAAGATATTTCTCCGTTAGAAAGGTTTCGATAATTTTCTTTCTTATATATGAACGCGTAATGATGACTGTAGACGGCCCTTCAAGTAAGTGCAAATGCCATCACGGACAATTATGACTTGCAACGCCAAAACAAGACTAAATTCCTCAACGCAATGTCTCCCAAAATGAAAAACAATACATCATATCAAGCAAGATTCACTCCACGTCCGAATCTTGTACAGATTCTGAACTATCATTAATCTTGAACCAGCGTCAAAAATCTACTTTGGAAAATAAATCTCTGGCGATTTTTCAATAATATCAAGGACTTTTTGTAAGAAAATGATTTTAAGGAAACGTGAAATTTTTATTTCAATGCCATCATTAATCTGTTCCTCGGATTCGGCAGCAAGAAACCTTATAGATTCTTCAGCCGTATGGTCCTGATTGTTTCCAGATTGTGGAATTGATTGGTATATTTTCACTAGTCAGGATTACCTGCCCCTTGATAGCTTACTATTATAGGAATTCGGGAACCAGACTGTAGTCATGTCATCCTCGCTTTCTCTTTTGATGGCCGCATCGTCGCCGATCATCCTCCCCACCGCTGGCCAGACTTACCGCGGAAGGTAAAGAAAGGTGGAAGTCACGTCTGATTGACCTTTAGAATTTTTTTCTGTTTTACTGTTCATGTCCCTATTCAAGTACATAACGACGTCGACAGAGCAAGAAAAATATTGGTGAAACACCTATAAATAGTCTTCGCGAAATAAACTTTAGTACAGACGACATATTTCAAAAGGTTGTCAGTCATAGCTGGTACCATTTGCTAAGGGGTTAACTTATAAGCTAAGTCTTTAGAGTATAATACTTTATACTGTCCCTTTCAGCAAGAAAAGTATAGAAAATGTGTCAATTAACAGATGTCAGATGCAATGTGTTCTTGTTTTTTTGTTGTTGTTTTTTCAATTTTATTTGAACTCCACGACTGTTTTACAAAAGCCATCTTATAACCAGTGCCTATTTTAACGTATAGCATATCCATACATTTGCTATCAGTTTGTCATGAAAAGGAGAAAAGGATGAAAATTACTAAATATGTTCATTTCATGCCATACTAGATATCTAATCCCGCCCCCCCCCCCCCAAAAAAAAAAACAAAACAAAAATTCAGTGTCTATTTTAATTATAATTAGTTGTTGAAAAATAAAAAGGAGCTATATCTATTCAGTGTGATGCATGTGCTTGAAACTGGTAAGTTAAATTATTTCTGCGGCAGACATTGTTTTATCTCAGTAATTTAACTCCATATATTTACAATAAACAAAGCTTCCTGTTTCAGGTTGTTGTAATATAAATCGACCGGTTACAGATAGTGTGTTTACTGATATTGTGTCGACGACTGTGCGAAAGTTATTCCTATATAAATTAACTGATCCGTTTGGTTCCGGACACATAACTTTAGCTATTACTGTTACCTTGAAAACTTCCGGTTAGAAGCAGCCTACAGTCGCCGGCGTTAGAAATTATTTGATTATTTGTGGAAAATGGCTTTAAACAAATTAGCGGTCGATGAACTTGATTTGAAGGACAAACGAGTATTAATAAGGTATCATTTTTTGCATAGTATTTAAAATGTCATTCAGTTTTACAAACAAATTGAAATGTGACCTTGGTTTTCGCGACCTTCACCTTCGTTAATTTAATGCAGAGCATTTAATTTTTTTAAGGTTTGCATTTGTTCCGATTATTGTTGGGTTGTTTTTTTTTTTGCAAGAGAGACTCAATAATAAAGGGTTTCAGCTATCAAACATTTGTATTTCAAATCTGAACTGGAATGCTGATCATTCAAGAGAAATTGATTCCATATCACATGAATAATTTGAAACAATTTTCCAAGACTTGCTTTATCAACCATTTTAATATTGTTCATATTATAATTTCAAATTTCTCAAAAGGCAAAAAAAAAAAACACCAGCAACAATGCTATTTGAATTTTGGTAAAATCAAATTGGCCTGCATTGCTATGTGATTCGTGAAATATCAACAGTTTGAACACATAATATCCTCTGCAAACGCAAGACAGCCAAAACATTTTTAATTTCATGGCCGTTAATTATGTTGTTGAGATTGCACTTGGAAATAGGAATAGCAACCAATCACTAACCATTTTACAGTGACTGAAGGGAAGTTACCACAATGAGGATTTATGAAGATGAAATTGCTTCCCTTAGATTTAAGGTCACCAGACAGAATGACCGACAACATACGACATTTCACTGGACCAAAGCAAAATCTGTTGGACTTCTCCAACACCTTTTATCCTTAAACTGGAATGCAAATTTCCTTCATTCAAAGCTTTTGACTGACACCTATCGGGGTTCTCCCCAGAAAATTTTTAAGGGATAGCTCATCAAGCCCGCGGACTAAATCGATACTCAAGGTTGTTACCAACTACCTCATCTTCTTCCCGAAACAGATAGCCCCAAAATAACTTCAGGTTTAGTTGTATGGTTTTGGAACTATAAAGAATGGGAAATCAACTTTCATCTGCAATAAAAGCAGCTGATACTTAGGTGTATTCAGTATAAATAGGCCTTTTTGATACAGTACAGCTCGGGTGTCATTTACATTTTTCACTCATCGCCGCGTTTCACTGTCAGCCCGACATCCAATTTTTTTCGGGTGATCACGGGTGATCGGATGAAATGTCACCGCGATCTTGTTGATTGCAAATCACCGTGTTTCCCCGCAACAGAGTCGCGGTGATGAGCCCTTAGGATATTTGTAAATTGTCCTATTTTCTCATACATGTTTTCTGGTTCGATACAGTATAATTTTGTGTTTTACATGTAAGAAAAGTACTGTTAAACTATCGTGAATAAATTTATAAAGCAAGAACATTTTATTTTCTCTTATTCTTCTGTTAACAGCCCTTCAATATTACGTAAGTTTATAAAACGTATCAAATATTAATGCCGAAAATGTTTGTCATCTGTTCATTTCGAAAGATATATTTTAATGCCTAAAAAAGAGTAATAATGATGACATTGTAATTAAAACCAGCATACATTAATTTTATTTGGGTTGTTTTTGGTTTCTAAGGATGTTTATTCAGCTTTCTTTTGATTATAGAAATATAATCTATAAAAGAAATATAAAATATACCAATCATTCTTGTTTAATTTTTCATCTCGTAAGTTGTCAATTTTTGATTGACATGTGACTAATTCATCAGTGCATAATTAACAGCGGTATTGAGTAGACAATTTACATTTCAACGTGCACCATGTTGTACTACTCGAGTATAATTGCTTCTTGATGATTGCCATTAAAGTCAGTAATTACTAATTATCTAAGTCGGCACACCTGTTTACTGTAGGTTGATCAAACAATGCCGTTAACAAGTGGCTCAAACTTGATGGCGAGCACAACATGCCATTTTTAATTGCCTTTTTTAAATAATAATCATCAAAGGCGGCTAATTTGTTTACTCAACCTAAATCAAAAGTGTACCGCTAGCAGGTTGCACAAACACCATTATGAACACAACCTGTCATGCCTTAACATTTGCTTAAAAGCTCCAGAATCCTCTTGGCTCATCACAACCTTCTGTCTTTCAATAAAGTACATGTATATTGCAAATCATACTTATTTTTCGTATTTTGTGGTCCAAACTCTGGAGTTATTAGTGTGTGATGTTTTAAATATTCAATCATTATTTGTGTAAATTATCAAATAAACTGTGTGTGAGTTATTAAATTTGTGGATACATCTGTGCACTGAACATGTCGTTGCGCCAAGTGACTAAGAGAGACTCACATTGTTTAGTGAAATATGAGTGTGACCAGAAACTTCAGGTGCGAAGTGCGGGATTCTTCAACACGGAGGACATGGTAAGACACATTTTAAGATTTATCATAAACATACACTATTTTTGTGAATAAAAATATGTATACTTACAAGTTTGCTCATTTAATTCCGAACGACTTATTTTCTACTCAGAACATCACTATTACGTCATTAATTTTACCTGCCTGACGTCACTTATATACTGATATTGAATGGACTACTAATTTAATATTTGTTTTGATGTGTGCACCCTAGGACCTGGACTATGTTCTCTTGTCGTTGCTACTTGGCTGGGTGGCGTGCCCGTGTTTTTCTGGTTGTGTAAATTCCGGATAAGCATTCTTTTGGGAAAATTAAGAATAATTGTATCTTTCAATTTTGACCCAATTGTAACAATTTAATTTATTTGGCTGGATGGCGTGACTTTGTTTTTCTGGTTTCAATTTGTGCTTGATAATGATTTAAGTATCATCTATTTATCATCTATGCTGTCCTACAAAGTGTATGTTAAAAACGAAAAGAGAGATTAGCATTTTATTTAGAATATCTCACTATATAGTACATGTACATTAACAGCAAGAGAATACATATACACGGCTTTTAACGCAAGTGTTGACTGGTGTAGATTCAGATCAGCTGCTTTAAACATAACGTCTAATCAGGAACTGCATTGGTCGTTTCTTGGTCAGTCCGAAATAAGAAATCGAAAAGGAACACTGTAGATCCTGATTAGATGGCAAGGATGATCTACACTGTTTACACATGTGTTAGCATTTGTATATGTGGAGTTAAGGTGAAATCAATACTAGTATGATGGGCCTGAGACAGTGCAACTGACACACACGAGTACAAATCCCAATTAGCTTACAAAGTCGTATTCATTTTGAACAACGAAATATTAACACTGTTTTCTAGTTTTCCAAAATCACAATCCAAGAAGTGTAGCTTTACGTTGTACATCAGGCGCCAGAAGCCTTTCTGCGAAGTATGCAAAACTTCGACCACGGGATTGTTCGGGCAACAATTTCTTAGGGATATCGCTTGTGGCATTTCCACCCATTAGTACACCGACTGGTGCAACCTTAAACACATGATCAATGTATCTGTTGCACTGTTCAATAGTCATTGCAGTGCTCCAGAATGTCTGAATTGCGTCAATGAGTTCTTTCGTCCGAGGTTCCTTCTTGGCTATATCTCTCTTCAACTGGTTCCACACCATCTCGATGGGATTCAAATCTGGGCTCTCTGTTAAAAACAAATAGTCATCACATTATAGCTGTCATAAATATAAAATGTTATAAAACATAAACGTTAAGAAAAGTTGGAATAGGAAAGAAAAAATAGCTCGATCTAAAAATAATCTTTTAAGTTTTTAATAATTTACATAAATCCACAGAATTAAATAGAATTTTAGGGATTTTTTAGATCTTGTTTTTTTTCTTTATTGTTCTTACTTGAGAAGATATATTAATGGCGTTTTTATTCGTGCACTTTTTATTTTGATAATTTTCTTTTTTATCGATGAACGTACAATGATTACTGTCCTTATATTGAGCGCATGGAATTTGTGTACACTATTAAGTTCGAAACATCATTTGGCGCATTCTTAAACAATTAAACAGCCACCTGTATTAAGGAGCCACTTTTGTTAATACAGGTTTGACAGGTTCTGATTTCTTAATCTGAAAATATTGTAACGAAATATATACCCGATGGCCAAACATTCCACCAGTTAATTCCATTATCTGTCATAAACTTGTGTTGTTGTTGTTGTCTTTTTACAGTAAAAGTGTAAATGCATGCTACCATTTGTGCAAATTTATTAACACAGAGATCTCATAATACGCTCCTTACGGAATTGACAAACTGTGTTTACAGTGCCCATTTGACTCCTTTGTCCAGGCAATCTTTAGGTTAACTCTGGTGAAGGACAGTCATCTGAGCCGCGTCAGTATTTTAACAATAACTGCCTTTAATGAGTCTACACCACACTCACATACTACTACATGTACAGCATAGAATATTTATGTTCCGTTTATGAGGTACACACGTGCAAAAAACGGGATATTTACTAATGGTCAGGTGATACCTATACAGACACAAAGCAAGATGTGATTCATCTTTATTTATTCTCAGAATATACAGTAATATACAATTGCGTTCCTCGAATATAGTTTTAAATAAATTTGAAAAAGTATACAGTCAACATACACATATCATAAATTCTCCGTGTGACAGCTGTTTGAAGCTGATAGGCTATAATTACCATTCACTTACTACCGGTAATAAGTGTTATATTATATTCGCAATCATAAATCGTGCAATTCATCCAAATCATCTATTTGCAATTAATTATTATTTCTTTAAATACATGTATAATTATGATGTTCTGATCACATTTAATTAGGTCAAATACAAATAATGTTATATTCATTTGACGTGTGAAGATCGCTAATCATACGACGCCGATGTTGTTTGTTACCCGCTTGAAGTGTGAACACTTTGAAATGTCAGAATTTTTAGCAATATATTTCAATTAGTTTGAAATATTGTCCGAGTGTCATAAATAGAAAATTTGGTATTCGAATTATACGCAAAATCGTTTTGCCGAGGCCGAGATACAAGTGTGAAACATCTTCGCTGTCCAATTAAAGAAGTAGGACTGAATGTATTTTAGATTTCAGGCGAATACAAATATTTTAGATAGCACTCGAATTATACATGTACATGTATACATATTTTGATACATTTACTGTACATGTACAGTTCGTTCATGTAAAAAAATACATTTTATATTTCATTGGACAAGTGTTATTTTTTTCACCGCAATTCTCCGCGATTACACCCAAGGCAAAACTGCTGGAAATGAATGCGAGTCGACAAGAATGACTGCAGCATTGTCGCGGCGAATCGCGGTGGATCACCGGGTTAATCAATGTGATGAAAATCAAAATTCGCGGTGATTTTCCACCCGAAGCGATTTTTGAACGCGGTGAGCGGGTGAAAAATGTAAAAGACACCCGAGCTGTACTGTATATTTCATTTTGAAAATATCGGTGTCATTTCTTTATGCGGAATTGAATAAGTTGTTTGTAAAGCAAGGGTTCTGGTGGTCTTTAGTATACTGCACTATTGGGTATCAGTTTAGAGTGTTTGACTAAATATTTACTTTAGTAAAATTAGTCCATTTCACTGTGGTTGGATATTTGGAAAAGAAAATTGTTTGTTTCAAATCTAATTATAGCCTGGATAAATAAAAAATACAACTTGAATTTATGAAGTCAAGTATAACTTGCATCAAATATAGCATGGTCACGAAAATATATGACTTTTGCATTTTTTTTCTGTGTTTCATTCTAAAATAAATCAAAAGAATGACTTAAAATGAATAAATCAACCAATCTTGACAAATTTTACTACGTTTTACATTTTAAACGATCTTTAAAGTTTTTAAAAAAATGTTTTTCTAAAGTTAACCTTGATCCTGGACAGCACATTAACAGCGCCTATTTATCAACAAAAGAAGTAGAAAAGAAAACTAGGAACATAGACCATTTTATTATTTTTTCAGTCTCGACTATTTACCTAATGTTTGATAGGTGTGTTTTTTTTAAATTTAAAACCAAAATAAAATGCAAACTACGGTAAAATTTGCAGACGCCAAAGATTGGTATTAAACCCCACCCACCAGAGTCATGATTCGTCAATGCGACAGCAATTTGTGTAAACAACGGCCTTTTATTCTTCATGAGGGAAATTGCCTGAGGCTACTTGTGAAGGAGATACATGATGACTTGGATTTTACAATAAACAGGAAGGCATAGCGTTAACTGTTTAAGGCATAGCGGGATAATTAAAGAGTAGCTGAAGTACAGTATTTGAGATCAAAGCATAGCGTTCCCGCTATGCTAAAATGGGCTGGGGAGAACCCTGCCTATCATGACAGTCATCCTGACCCTTATAAAAAGTGGATATCTCAAAAGTAAACATTAAACAGTTTTTTGAATTTGATGTCTCTTCATTATATGGTTTCTCATTTATTTGTTTCTTTTATAGGCAAAAGGCATTTCTGTTGAAATGGGATTTTTTTCTTGAAATTAGGTTTAAATGGTCCTTAATTGGCATTGGGAATGGAGCCCAATAGCGACCCTGTGAGACTAGCTGAAAAAGCCCTGTTAAAATTCCATTTCATTTGCCAGCATCGTCATTGTACCGTTAAAAGGGTTTGGAGAGTTGCATCATTGCCACACGATTGTTCCAGAGAAATCTTATAATGGTAACTTTGCATATGAAGAGGTCTAAATAAAAGCCCATGGCAGGAGAGCCCCAGTGTTCTCTAGACATTTTAAAGTACCAATGAGTGGGGTTATTTCAAGTTGTATGCTGCAAATTCATGTGACTGGATGCTTGAAAAATCCCCACAAGCAGCAAGTGGGAGGGTTTGGAAGGGTCCACCTGTCTGTTCCTCCATCTGTTAGTCATAATAACTTAACATTGGTTGTAATTTTCCAATTTTTAGTATTTCTTTATCAATCATTTCAAATTGTCTTGCTTTTGACAACACAGTTGTTATGGTGCCAAATTCTTAAGGTCAAGGGACATATTTGATGGATTTATGCACCCATTTTGTACTTAGATATTTCATTCTGACTAAGTACCAGAGGGCAACAGATGTGTTCATGTTTACATATTTCAATGAAGTTTTCATTAATCTTTTTTTCAGGGTTGATTTCAATGTTCCACTGAAAGATGGAAAAATTACAAACACTCAGAGGTAAATATTAGTACATTGCCTTTAAGAAATGCCCTTAATTTATAGGAGGCATATGAAGAGTTGTGTCAACAAGATTATCAACAATGTCAGTCTGGTTTTTCTCTCAAATTGGAGAGAATAACCTTTACTCAAAGCATTGGGAATTTTATTCTGTATTTTATCTAAAATTGAGGAAAATAATCAATATTTCAAATAGAGGTTATTTAAAATTTAAAACAGTATTAAGAATTGCATGAAAGAGCAAAATGTTAATTAATAATATTATTTTAATGATTTTATTTAAAATTATGGCAGTTTAAGAACATTGAAATTGAAATTGTTTACCCAATATTTTGAGGATTTTTTTTCAATTATTTTAATTTTTTTAAAAATAAAAGCCTATAACGGCACAAATCAGCAAAAAAACTACTGATGGTGGTAACTTTGTATATCTTGGATTTGAGATGCACAGAAAGTGCATAGTTTCCTAATTTCAAACAAAAAATGAATAGGTTTATTATCAGTCTTGCCAATAAAAACACAAAATTACTGCATGTTTGTACTGAACAAAACTGAATGGAATTTTTGAGCTGTGCTTTGGCTTAACTCTTCACTTTATAGAACTATGACAGTTTATGTTTGTATATGTTTATGTTATGTTAACATCTGTATACATGTCTGATCAAGATCTGAACTATTTCTCTCAGTCAATAAAAGCATTGAGAATCTAAAACCACTGGAGTACAGATTGCATATTTGTACACAAACGGTTTTAGATTCACAATGCTGATCTAGACTTACTGTGTTTGCACATGGGATATTCATGTTCAAGAAGAAAAGGGTTAAATTGGTGAAAAGTATCACATGATCTGACATCATAGCATGTTCCTTGCTTCTGTCTTGTAGAATTGATGCTGCATTACCTACCATCCAGTACTGTCTGGACAATGGAGCCAGATCTGTGGTGCTGATGAGCCATCTGGGCAGACCCGATGGAAGGAAACAAGATAAATACTCCATGGCCCCAGTCTCAGCTGTCCTTGAGACTAAACTAGGAAGGTAAAATATTTCACAAGAAGTAGTTCTAAACATAATAATAATTATGATAGGTGAAGTGGGTCTAGGAAGGTAAAATATTAATAAACCATATGAGTTATTGTTTAGCAGTTGTTCCAAAAAGTTTGATTTTCAGTTTTTTAAATTTACCTAAAAGGAAGTGCTTTTGATAATGAAATTATTAAAAGTGGTCTTACTAAATTAAATGTTCAGAACTGTTAGAAATAAAATAAAAATATGAAAAAAATGTGCAAGAAAATAATTTATCTGTTGCCTTTTATAATATAGAACACATATATATTGAAAACTTTCAAAGTAATACACAAAATTAGTTTAATTGTTGAAGTACAGACATACAATGTAAGACTTGCAGTTTTCACCCTTGAAAATTCTTGACAGGTTTCAAAATGATCTGTTTAAAGACTTGACCAGGTATAGTGTTAACTTCCTTATAAAATGTGAACTGATGTGATTTCAGACCTTGCATGTTCTTGCTTGACTGTGTGGGACCAGATGTGGAGGCTAAGTGTGCTGAGCCGACCCCCGGCTCGGTCATTCTGCTGGAAAACTTGAGATTCCATGTTGAAGAAGAGGGGAAAGGCCTTGATGCTGAAGGCAAGAAGGTAATAACACTAGTGTTTTTTGTAGTTAGAGTTTGAAATAATCATTTGCTCAATGGAATGGCATATATTCCATTTTCAACCAGAGTAGATTCAGATCAGCCTGAATATCGTTTTGTTGCAGTCTGATGAGGATCTACAGTCTTTCCTTTTGTCATTAGATTATATATGACCAAATAGCAAATATTATAAATCATTGTTAGTCTCTGTCACTGCACAGATATGTAGGCTGAGCAAGATCTACACTGGCTGCACATAGAATAAAAGCAGTATCAGTGAAGAAAAAGGACAGTTTGACTTCCAATTAAATGTTTTATATATAAATAAGTTAATCACCACTGGTTTAAATTGCTTTATATTGGTAATCAGCCAAAATTGTGAGAAGGCAGAGAAGTTTTTCCAGTTGGCTGGGGTCGATGAACTTGTTACTCAGAAGCTTAGTGAATGATGAGGTACTGGAATCTGTAAATTGGATAGGGTTAAGCTTTTCAAACAGTTTTTAGCTCACCTGAGCATGAAGTGCTCATGGTGAGCTTTTGTGATCGCCTGATGTCCGTCGTCCGTGCGTCGTCAACTTTTTCTTCAAACGACATCTTCTCCTGAACTCCTGGGCCAATCTTGCTGAAACTTGGCAGGAATGTTCCTTGCATGAAGCTCTTCCAAAGTTGTTCAAAGAAATCAATTCCATGCAGAACTCTGGTTGCCATGGCAACCGAAAGGAAAAACTTTAAAAATCTTCTTGTCTGAAACCACAAGGCCTAGAGCTTAGATATTTGGCATTTAGCATCCTCTAGTGGACGTCTACAAAGTTTGTTCAAATTATTTCCCTGGGGTCAAAATTGGCCCTGCCCCAGGGGTCACTTCATTTTACATAGACTTATATAGGAAAAACTTTAAAAATCTTCTTGTCTGAAACCACAAGGCGTAGAGCTTAGATATTTGGCATTTAGCATCCTCTAGTGGAACTCTACAAAGATTGTTCAAATGATTTCCCTGGGGTCAAAATTGGCCCCGCCCCAGGGGTCACTTCATTTTGCATAGACTTATATAGGAAAAACTTTAAAAATCTTCTTGTCTGAAACCACAAGGCCTAGAGCTTAGATATTTGGCATTAAGCATCCTCTAGTGGAACTCTACAAAGATTGTTCAAATGATTTCCCTGGGGTCAAAATTGGCCCTGCCCCAGGGGTCACTTCATTTTGCATAGACTTATATAGGAAAAACTTTAAAAATCTTCTTGTCTGAAACCACAAGGCCTAGAGCTTAGATATTTGGCACTTAGCACCCTCTAGTGGAACTCTAAAAAGATTGTTCAAATGATTTCCTTGGGGTCAAAATTGGCCCCGCCCCAGGGGTCACTTCATTTTACATAGACTTATATACTAATATAGGAAAAACTTTAAAAATCTTCTTGTCTGAAACCACAAGACCTAGAGCTTAGATATTTGGCATTTAGCATCCTCTAGTGGAACTCTACAAAGATTGTTCAAATTATTTCCCAGGGGTGTAAATTGGCCCCGCCCCAGGGGTCACTTCATTTTATATAGACTTGTATAGGAAAAACTTTAAAAATCTTCTTGTCTGAAACCACAAGGCCTAGAGCTTAGATATTTGGCATTTAGCATCCTCTAGTGGAACTCTACAAAGATTGTTAAAATTATTTCCCAGGGGGTCAAAATTGGCCCCGCCCCAGGGGTCACTTCATTTTGCATAGACTTATATAGGAAAAACTTTAAAAATCTTCTTGTCTGAAACCACAAGGCCTAGAGCTTAGATATTTGGAATTTAGCACCCTTTATTGGAACTCTACAAAGATTGTTCAAATGATTTCCCTGGGGTCAAAATTGGCCCCGCCCCAGGGGTCATTTCATTTAACATAGACTTATATACTAATATAGGAAAAACTTTAAAAATCTTCTTGTCTGAAACCACAAGGCCTAGAGCTTAGATATTTGGCATTTAGCATCCTCTAGTGGAACTCTACAAAGATTGTTCAAATGATTTCCCTGGGGTCAAAATTGGCCCTGCCCCAGGGGTCACTTCATTTTGCATAGACTTATATAGGAAAAACTTTAAAAATCTTCTTGTCTGAAACCACAAGGCCTAGAGCTTAGATATTTGGCACTTAGCACCCTCTAGTGGAACTCTACAAAGATTGTTCAAATGATTTCCTTGGGGTCAAAATTGGCCCCGCCCCAGGGGTCACTTCATTTTACATAGACTTATATACTAATATAGGAAAAACTTTAAAAATCTTCTTGTCTGAAACCACAAGACCTAGAGCTTAGATATTTGGCATTTAGCATCCTCTAATGGAACTCTACAAAGATTGTTCAAATTATTTCCCAGGGGTGTAAATTGGCCCCGCCCCAGGGGTCACTTCATTTTATATAGACTTGTATAGGAAAAACTTTAAAAATCTTCTTGTCTAAAACCACAAGGCCTAGAGCTTAGATATTTGGCATTTAGCATCCTCTAGTGGAACTCTACAAAGATTGTTAAAATTATTTCCCAGGGGGTCAAAATTGGCCCCGCCCCAGGGGTCACTTCATTTTGCATAGACTTATATAGGAAAAACTTTAAAAATCTTCTTGTCTGAAACCACAAGGCCTAGAGCTTAGATATTTGGAATTTAGCACCCTCTATTGGAACTCTTCAAAGATTGTTCAAATGATTTCCCTGGGGTCAAAATTGGCCCCGCCCCAGGGGTCATTTCATTTAACATAGACTTATATACTAATATAGGAAAAACTTTAAAAATCTTCTTGTCTGAAACCACAAGGCCTAGAGCTTAGATATTTGGCATTTAGCATCCTCTAATGGAACTCTACAAAGATTGTTCAAATTATTTCCCTGGGGTCAAAATTGGCCCCGCCCCAGGGGTCACTTCATTTTATAAAGACTTGTATAGGAAAAACTTTAAAAATCTTCTTGTCTGAAACCACAAAGCCTAGAGCTTAGATATTTGGCATTTAGCATCCTCTAGTGGAACTCTACAGAGATTGTTCAAATTATTTCCCTGGGGTCAAAATTGGCCCCGCCCCAGGGGTCACTTCATTTTGCATAGACTTATATAGGAAAAACTTTAAAAAATCTTCTTGTCTGAAACCACAAGGCCTAGAGCTTAGATATTTGGCATTTAGCATCCTCTATTGGAACTCTTCAAAGATTGTTCAAATGATTTCCCTGGGGTCAAAATTGGCCCCGCCCCAGGGGTCACTTCATTTTACATAGACTTGTATAGGAAAAACTTTAAAAATCTTCTTGTCTGAAACCACAAGCTGAGAATACTTTTGTAGTCAGGTGAGCGATATAGGGCCATCATGGCCCTATTGTTTGGTATTTTCATGCTATGCCATTAATGGCTTCTCCGTTCGAAGTTTCACATGAACATTCATTATTGAATTGCAATGAATGAGACCAGACTACAGGAGAGTGGGCTAGTTTCTGTCGGGTTCTACATTGTTTACAGATGTGAATCTAGTTCAGATGAGTAGATAAAATGTTAGGTTTGTATTTTTGCATGAAGATAAACATGATATTACATTAAAAAAAAATTTTTCACAGACAAAAGCCACTCCAGAGCAGATTGAAAAATTCAGAGCTTCCCTGTCCAAACTGGGTGATGTGTATGTCAATGATGCCTTCGGCACAGCACATAGGGCACACAGGTTGGTCATATTTATTATATTGTTGTATATGACATGTTAGGTCTTGTTTGTGGAGAGCTTGACTTATTAAGATGGTAGAGAAAACATGTGTGAGACAGCATTTATTGGGTCATGTCTTGTCGCAAAATGTGTTAGGCAAGGAATTATTTTAAATTAACTTAACCCAAAAATCTGCTTAGGGTGATAATAAGCAGCATTTTATACCTAGGGCTACATCTTAAAGGCCAAGATCATGTCACTGTGACAAACAAAGTAAACTCAGGTGTACAGCAAATTCACTGATGCATAAAGTTAGGCACCAGGTTAAGGTATCGCAAACATTGCAAATGGCGAAAACAGGCTAAAATTTAAAAAAAAAGAATTTTGGGGGAAATACTTATTCTACTTTCACTTTGATCCAGGAAGTAAAATTTCCTTGAATTTCTTGAAAACCCTAACATTATTTTGACGAATTGGCACTAAACATTGTAGACCAGCATATACTTATTTCAGGTATGAGTTGCTTTGGTATATTGTTAATGAATTTCAGAGTTCTCATGCAAACGGTTTTTCTTTTGTTTTAGTATGTGCTTGGTAATTAGAACATGAATTAGACTAAATTGAGCTTGCAAACATTTACTACATCCATAGCTAAATACATTTCTTTACTAAAATCTAGGTGGCAATAAGTATTTCGTTCAAAATTCATTTTTGAAATTTTAGCTAGTTTTCGCCATTTGCAATGTTTGCGACCTTGTAATTATATTTCTTAGTTACACAATGCCTGCATAACTGAGCTTTCCATGTTCAGTGACTTTGAATTCATGTTTAACACTTCATATGTATATGTGTTTTATCACATATAAAGCCCAATCAGTCAGTACATGTACATCCATGCTGTCAGCAGGGCTTTTTCAGCCTATCTCACGGGGCCGATATTCGGCCCCGTTCCCAATGCAAAATAGCTACCATTTTTCCCAATTTCAAGAAAAAAATTCCCAATCTCGTAAATTTTTTCCCCTTTCGAACTGAAATGCCTTTTGCCTTTAAAAATTAATAATCGAGAAACCATTTAATCGAGACTTTTAAAATATACGCGAATCGTTTGTTTACCTTAAATCGGCGATCTGTGAAAACCACTTTGCGTGAAAATTGTATTGAAAAGTGTAAAGAACTGGGCTTAACGGTATTTACCGTACCAAGTGTTGACGCTAGATCGCGGCGCCGAAGATTACAGATAGCGTATATTTTGGTCAATATATGGCTGAAATATAAACAGAAATTATATTTTATTTCTTAATTAAAAGTATTTTCGCGATAATTATTTGACTGCGTTCATAACAGAAAGGATGAAGTAAAAACGGTCCGTGCAGTACCGGCTTTTATCCTGACCCGCGAAAACTTGTGACGAAAAAAATGTCGCATAATAGCAAGTACTACGCCAAAAGGCCTAGAAAAAAAGATGCAAAGGGCACCCCAACGCTAAATTCTTTATGGAAAAAAGCACCCAATGTCCCTGAAAGTTCTTTGCCAGCAGAAACTGGCCCTTCTACATCATCTGTTAGTGAGACTCCTGTGCCAGTCACTGTTAAATGTAGTGAACAAAGCCCTTCTATAACAACTGTAGGTGAAACTTCTGTGCCAGTAACTGTAAATTGTAGTGAACCTATAAACACTGATACAGTATATCAGAATTGTTACGATAGCCCTTCTCCCCAACCTGACCTGGATACATCCAACAGTGAGGACGAGGAACCCTCTGCAAAAGTGGTAGCTGTAGATCGTCGCAGATTTGATGGCTCAAAATATGAAAACGCCCATAAATGGCTATACTACAGTGTTGCAAAAGGTGGTTACATGTGTAAATACTGTGAGCTGTTTCCATTCATCTCTAAAGATAAATTGTCTAAATGGGGCGAGACAGGTGTCAGTCTTGGAACCCATCCTAGTCGCAAAATTAATAAACACTGTAAATCCGAACATCATGAATTTTCTTGCAACAAGTATGTTGAGGCACATACCAAGCATACAGAATCTTCCAAGAAATTAAAGGTTTCAGTTCATCAACAAATTGTGGACTCTGTTGCTACAAAGGAGAAACAGGATATACTGAAAAATCGAGAGGTATTAAAAAAACTGTTTCGAATAGTGTACTTCATTGTTCGAAAATACTGGGCACAAACAAATTTTGAGGATGTCACTAAATTTGTAGCATCATTAGGTGTTGAAGATTTGTCTGCTCATATAAGGGATGCTCCTGACTATGCTACATATCTTTCAGACAATACAGCAAGTGAATTGATAAATATGATTGGAAAAAAAATCCAGAATGATTTACTTTCGTCTCTACGAAATTCAAGCATGTTTGCACTTCTTGCTGATGAAAGTACTGATGAGAAAAACAGAGAGCAATTGAGCATCTTCATAAAATGGCCGACAAAGTCTAGCACTACAGAAGATCACTTCATGGGATTGGTGAATGTGAAAAGGGCAAATGCAGAGACATTGCTCAATGCTATTCAGGACTTTTGTACTGAAAATGGAATAGAAATCAGGAAATGTATGTTCGTTGCATTTGATGGGGCAAATGTCATGAGTGGCGAGGTTTCGGGTATGTTTGAAAAAAAGTTTTGTAATAAAAAAAATAATTGAATTTTTAATTGTTTACATTTCAAAAAGATTAATTGGATAAACGAAAATAAATCCATGTAAATAAAATTGATTTTTTTATCAAATGTTCGATTAAATACAGTACTAAACAAATATTTTAGCATGAATTATGATAATCAAATAATTGATTGAAGTAGGTAGTTTTACACTACCAGTGTTTCCAAAAATAATTATTTTGTTTTCTAAGTGCCAAATATTTTGAATTTTTCAGGGTTACAGAGAAGGATTCGCCACTTGTCCCCATTCTGTTTATACATCAATTGCCGCAACCATCGCCTTGCTCTTTGCTTGAAGCATCTAATGAAAACATACCCAATGCTTGTTGAAGTTGACTCTGTTCTCCTGGCAATATGGAAGCTTTTCAAGTTCTCACCATCGAGGTTCGAAGTATTTAAATCTGTTCAGGAGGCCTACGGTAAAGTGCAGGTAACTGTTGTTCAGGCAGCTACCACACGTTGGCTATCCTATGGAGATGCCTGTGTAAGGTTTATTGAGAGATTCAACTCTATTCTTGACACATTGGATCAACTGTATGATCAAAAGAGGGAACCAGAAGTATATGGGCTTCGAGCAAACATCACCAACAAGAATTTCATATCGATGGTCTTGCTTTTATGTGATGTCCTTCGGCCAGTCAACATACTAAGCCTGAGCTTACAGGACTCTTCCATTAACTTCACTGATGTTGATAAGAAGGTAAAAGCCTGCATCGACCAACTGACCAGCATCATTCCCGGTCTGCAGTCAGTACCTATCCAGGAAGATCTTCAATTCTCAAAAGTTGAGGCAATGCATGCAGAAATTGATGACAGAACTGCTCTTCAAAGAAGACTGAGAAATGATGGTCATCTTCAACCTGGTGAATTTATAACAACAGTTGGGGCTCCTTTCATCCATAGCCTTGTAGGCGAAATAACAGATGCCTTTGTGTGTAATCCTGTCCTGAAGGCTTTTAGAGCACTTGACTCAAGGCGTCTGCCACAGTCTTTGGAAGAACTACCTGATCAAGGTAAGGTAAAACAAGCCATAAATAATTAAATGTCAACAGTTCTATTTTTTGCTTTAATGTAAAACTAATTCCATACTGTAGAATTCAAAAAAAGGGTCAAATATGTATATCAGGAATTGCCACATTCAGAAAAAACAGCCTCCCCACACAGTCAAGAAGAAGAGGGAGATTTTATTAAGTTCCCCATTGTTTAAGTTGAGACATATACATGTTCTTCATTATGTAATATTGTCCCTGAATGATACCCTAGCACTAGTACATTCTAACTCTTAACAAAATATATTATTAATTTAACATTTTATGTCATGTAAAAACACTAAGTTGAGAATTTTAAATAACGGCTTAAAAGCACCCTTTGCTTCTCCAGGAAGACATCCAGGTTCTTGCCAACCACTACTGCACTGAGAAAGAGGACACTTTTAAGGGTCATATCAGTAGGGCTCCGCCAGTCATAGACTCTATCCCACTTCTGAAGTTTGAATTTTCTGGATTCAAGAATCAGATGCTGATGTACAGGTATCATATCATATAAAGTTGTGTTGTATTTTGCATGATTCATGTTCTGCTATAAAGGAATAAAACACCAAAATCAAATTGTGCGATGTGTTTTGTAAAAATGTATAAGAGGCACAATTATCAGATTTAAGAAGTACTAGTGTTTTAATCCTTTTTGTTTTATGTTACATTTTGTTACTGCAGTTTCAATGTTTATTAAATATGTTGTCAAGTTTTCAAATAACAAATTAAAATTAAACAGTCAAGGAAAATCAGTAACCAGTGACTGAGAATTCTCTCAAGTTAAACAGTTTCATTATATAAAGTTCAGACAACCGAATAACGAGGAAAACTTTACAAAATACTTTGTTCCATTTTTATTAGTGTATTCCCTGTTCATCCCTGTTCCAGTTCAGTGAATAATTATTTGGTGAAGCAACTACTTTCAATCTACTAGTAAGTTTCATGATGCACATGTTGTAAGGTAAGTAAATCACATTGTAAAGTGTTAGTTAAATAATAATGATCAGTATTCTCAACAAGAAGTTAAATGACAAAATAATAAAGATACAGCCATGATTCTTTGTAAAAACATATTCTCAGTAGATGTTGATTTTAATAATTTTTAAGCCATTATTACATAAATAGATTTAATATTAAATGCTTAAACATGATTCTGACAGAGTGAACAAAATATAACATTTCAATATGCATGTATAATGTTGTACAATTGATATTTCAGAGAATCAGGTCAAGCGAGGAATCCAGCAGAGCTTTATGCCACAATGCATTCCACTCCTCATCTGCAGATAGGATTCCCCAGAATCCACCACCTATTGCAACTTTTGACCATCATACCTTCTAGCACGGCAGCTGTGGAGAGAGGGTTCAGCACCATGAATCTTTTGTGCACGTCTTTGAGAACCTCTCTTGGCCAGGAGAAACTCTCCAATTTAATGAGAATCTGTATAGAAGGCCCTGTAGAGCTGTCAGAGCAAACTCTGGAAGAGCTTTGCAACACTTTCAGGGACACCAAAGCAAGGCAGATGAAGCTTTAATGCAGAAAAATAAATGTTGAAATTTCCCAATTTGTTTGATTTGTCGATACCTTTTTTTCCCAAATTAGTCTATTTACCGCGTCGAAAATTCCCAATTTTGACAGGGGCCTTTTTCCCAAAAACCCCTGAAAAAGCCCTGCTGTCAAATACAGGTTTACTCTGGTAACTTCTTGGTCAGAAATAAAACAATGATTGTACATTGGATTTAAGTATATTCTTGTAGTAAATAGTAAAGAATGTTTTATTGTATTTGAACAGTTCAATGGTTGGATGTCAGCTGCCCCAGAGAGCCTCGGGATTCCTGCTGAAGAAGGAACTAGCTTACTTCTCTAAAGCCCTGGACAATCCAGAGCGACCATTCCTTGCTATTCTTGGAGGGTAAATATTGCAATGTATCCCTTTACTCCATATATACAGGTTTTATTGCCCTTGGGGCCAATGTAGATACAGATCAGCTGGCACATCAATGCCTTCTGATCGGGATCTATATTGTGCATTTCTTGTTTAGAAATAATGTATTGAGTCAAAAAGTGAAAAGTGTCTATCCTGATCAGATGGCATGGATTTTCTGGCTGATCTGGATCTTCACTAGCCATACATGCGAGAAAACCTTGAGAAGGACACGACATGGTTTTCATGTAGACATTTATAAATATGTTTAGTGTTATTAAGTTTTTGTGTTATGTGGAAAGATAGAATTGTTGCAATCTGATTAAAATCATCTCCAGAAAACCGCTACGCTATCAGGATCTGACGACGAGTAAGTAAAACGTGCTTTTATCACTAACCATTTGAACCAATCAGATTGTCGCCTACAAAATCGCGAAAGTGAAAGTAAACATAGTATATTAAACCATGGAAAGTGTTGACAGCCTGCGTAAAGCATATTTTACTGTAGATATATGTGTTTATGTAGTATTGCATTCATTTCTAATGTAATGACATCTTCAGATCATTTTGCGGGCGTAATAAATCGTGCTTCCCGTGTTGACAATTTCTAAAAATAGTAATCGGGGAAAACCGCAATAGTTTATGTACGGTGTAAGCGGGCCATCATCAGATCTAACAGTTTGTTAGATCTGACTTTAGTGAGATTGGAATTGTTGGGAATATGTAGATCTTGCTATTTTTTTACTGTTCTAACATGTCTTGGTGTATGTAAAATTAAAAGTATTATAAAGTTAATTAATTTAAATTTGAAATAACATTTAAGTACATGGGAAAACATTTTAAAAGCTATTTAACTTTCTTTTCACATCATAAAAGATTAAATTAACTGAACTTGAAAGATTAGAAAGATACTGCTGTTCAGTTGGTTAAAGTTTGAAAATATTTTAGTAAGCCGCAAATATGAAATTTAATAGCAGAAAAACATAAATAAGGGAGACAGCCATTCCTGATCTTGATAATCATTTCTGTTTTAAATTTTATTGTTAGTAAAACTCAATGAAGTGTTATATCAATTATTTTAAGCTGGTAGTAATGACCAAACTGGTAACTTCCTTGTGACAGTGAATATGTTGTATTACAGTGCCAAGGTAGCCGACAAAATCCAGCTGATAGAGAACATGTTGGACAAAGTGAATGAGATGATCATTGGTGGTGGCATGGCCTTCACCTTCCTCAAAGTGCTCCATGGCATGAAGGTCAGTGGTCTCCAACCATATGTGTATGGAATGTAAAAACAAGGGTGCCTCAGTCCCTGTAGATCTAGAAGAGACATGAAATTGTGGTTTTGTTATGGAAAGAGATACATTTTTAAGCCAGATAATTAGTTTTTTAGATCTAAACCGTTTGCATTTGATTAATTCAGTTATATCTGACCATGAAGTGACCCTTGTAGAGCCAGATCAGATGGCATAGATGTGATTGGTTGCACATGCAAAAAATAAATATATGGAGTAATGGGTTAGAGTTGAACTGTCAAAAATGCTAAAACTCAGAAAATAGCAATACAAGTAAAATGTTTGGTTTCAGATTGGTAATTCACTGTATGATGAGGAGGGTTCCAAGATTGTCAACAAGTTGATGGAGAAGGCAGCCAAGAACAATGTGCAGATCCACCTGCCCACAGACTTTGTTACAGGAGATAAGTTTGCCGAGGATGCCAAGGTGGGAGCCGCTGATGTGAAATCTGGCATTCCTGATGGTGCAATGGTAGGTTTGCTTCCTTAGGATAGTGTAAGATGTTTCCCCTTCAACTGCTGGTCACAACTTAATCATGGCAGCCACTTGCAACTGAAGACCCTAAATTGCTTCTATGAAGTTACTCTCCATATGTAACCTGTAGGCAAATTGGTAGACATTTTGTTGTTATGTTGGAATCTGTCTTTAATTGAGGGAGAAAACAATAACAAGGCAAGTATGATAACTGCACATCACATCATATATTATGCCTGTATGTGACCTGTGATAATTCTTGTTATTGCAAATCATTGAGTTTCCCAAACAAAATATTCAATATATATCTACAGTAAAACCCCTTAAAGACCAGCCTGAAATAAGACCACCCCAATTATAAGACCACTATTTGTATGTGCCTTTTAAAAGTTGTGCACTATTTTCAACCCCATAATTAAGACCACCTGACTATTAAGACACTTTGATCAGTCCCACAGGTGGTCTTAATAATGAAGGTTTACTGTTTTTAATCATAAAATTTGCTTTCTTTTTCATGAAATAGGTTACATTACATGTGTTTTGACACCATTGTCAAAGTAGTTTGAATTCAAAAAGTTAATTAAGTGGAACATTTATTAACTAATACATCTAAGCAAGCCATCAGTTTGTGGCATTTCAAAGTTGACAAACTGACGCAACATGTACCATTTTGCCAGTGGTAAATGAATGAAGAGTAAGCTGATAGAATCAACATTGGGTATCTCATGATACTGGTATAGCTACATTTTCACTCTTGTATATTTGTTTTCACAAGACATTCATTTCATGACAAGTTTTGCTACTTAAATTATTTTTAATTCTAGCCAAACATGTTATAGCTTCATTATTGTAATATACTGCAGGGTTTAGATATTGGACCAGAATCCGTGAAGGCATTTACAGCAGCTGTAGGCAGAGCAAAAACTATTGTTTGGAACGGGTAAATATGATTAGATGTCTAAGTATAACTTGCAGTTATTACTGTTCCTGAGCCAGACATAAGTGTATCAGTGACATTGACTATTCTGATCAAAAGTGTTTTAGTTTAGTTGAATACTTTAATATTGACAGAATGCCTAATAGAAGCTATATGGTTAAATACAGTGAAAACAATTGTGTTCTTGAGCATGTTTTTTTTTGTTTCCAGTAAAACAGCATTTTTGTGGATTCTTAAATTCTTTGTATTCAGTGTTCTGATATCATTATTACAGTACTGAAAATCATAACTGTTAAGGGATTGCCACGCTCCTGCCAATCCTGTTCATGGATGAAAGGAAAATTATCAAAATCTCAATAATGGCAAAATGCCGTTCAATGAAACTTTGCACTAATGAATGTGAATGATGTATCATGATTTTGCGTACAGTAAGACATGTTAGAATAGTAAAGAAAACAAGCTAGACCTTAAAATTCCTTAAAATTCTATTTACATAAATTCACAAAAACTAAGCAATACAAAACATAATTTTAAATTCCCACATGAGTGCAATGTTACTGACAAAAAAATGTTCTGTACTTAGTAAAATACTTTCAACTACTTAAAGAGAAATCAGTGATTGTCATCCGTTTACGCGACCAGGAAGGGACCAGAAAATTGAAGGTCAAACACACTTTTACTAATATCTCGTAAAATTTACATATGTAAGTCACGAGGTCACAATAAATTGTTGTCAGTATCATATTACTCATGTGGGCATTTAATAAAATGATGTTTAGTGTTGTTTACTTTTTGTGAATTTATGTAAATAGAAGTTAAGGGAATTTTTAGATCTCGCTATTTTTCATTACTGTTCTAACGTGTTTTACCATCTGCAAAATAAAGAATTATTAGTAACATACATTTGTGCAAAGTTTCATTTAACGGCATTTTGCGGTTATTGAGATTTTGATAATTTTCTTTTTGTCGATGAACAGGTTTGTGAGGAGTGTGGTAAGCTCTTAACTTTGGCATTATATTGTGACAGTATGCCAAAATTAATTAGAATATCTAGAGCATATAACAGTTGTTTGCTCACTGGTACAGAAACAATGCATGGTAATATATGAAAATTAAAAGTTCTTTTTACTTTGTCAGCCAAGCCTAAAATTTGTGAGACTTGAGTGGAGACAACTCTAGACTTCCATTGACAAAGTCTAAGAACTGACTGGCCTTCAGTCACAGTATCAAACCTTCCAACAATTGAAGACTTAGTGGCTTAAACATAAACATTTCAATTTAAATAGACAGTGACTTGCGATGATGATATCCCGGTTGATATATTGTAGATGGGGTATGAATGCCAGTGATTTTGTTAACCACAGGCTGAGGAAGTCACTGTGCCTCACGTGCTTGTGTCTTATCTTAAAAGTCTCCCCATACATTTAGTCAGTACTGTTATCAGTAAAATAACCCATTAAAGATGTCATGCAGTGATGATTACGTATATCAGGGCTATCCGATCAGCCTTTTTTGGGGTAGTCCTGGCTAGCTCAGTTGATTGCATTGCCAGAATTGCAGGGCTAGGCGCTATCACTGTGACAGTGCAGGTTTGCTGCCAGCTAGAGGCCCTATCATTTAGAATGTTGTGTGCAATGTGAAACAGTGCAAACTGCTTCATTCAGGGAAATTAATGATCCATAGTCAGACTGTTAACCTGTTCCTGCTTGGATGTGATTTATATCCATATGCATCTGGGGAGGATACAATTCAGCCTTCACATCCATTCTTTCTGATCAGGATCTACATTACTTGCTTTTGAATTAGTTTATTTCAAACCAAGTAGTGAATAGTGTAAATCCTGATCACACTGCAATGATCACCACTGGTCACACATGGTATATTCAACTTACATTCAACAAAACTGAATTCAGGAAGTGTGACTTAATAGCCGAGATGCACATTATATATGCAAGACAATATTGAGCAGTGATTTTCAGAATTTCAGAAAGTTCTGGTGATGTTGTAGACGTCACTACCGTTTTAGCTATATTATGTAGGAGTCAAAATAAGGTCAGTCCAGGATGACACATTCTGTGTTGTATCTTGCACAACCAAGTACATCCACCACATTTTTGGTGCATTGATGAAACTCTTACACAGCTGAGTACATCCACCACAAGAAGTTTGTCACCAAGCTATGACCCTCTGATTAAGCTACATATTTTCCCATAGAGCATTGGTTGGTTCTACCAAAGTCATGTTTCTAGATATGATTGTTTCCATCTATAGTGCAAATTAGGCATAGGCACACAAAAGCTGTTTGTCATGAAGCAACAGATTGGAAAAAGAAACATTATTCAGGCAGCAATCTTGCCTTCAGTGATACTCATTGTTGTTAAGTAGTGGGTATTTAGTTGTGACAGTTAGTTATAACAATAATTGTTGTGTTTTACAGACCACCAGGTGTGTTTGAATTCGCCAACTTTGCTGCGGGTACCAAGGCTATCATGGATGCTGTTGTCTTGGCAACAGAAAATGGAGCTACTACAATCATTGGTAATGGGCATGTCTTGTTGTCTTGTGTTTTTTGAGTGTGGCTATTCCTGATATGCATATGTTGCTTTTTTGTAACTATTCTGGGCTGAAAGATCATTGCACATCATCATTTGGAATGGAAATATTTGCTGATTACAGATGTAGATATTGAGGTGTGCTGAACCAAGACTAGGCATTATGGGCCCATAATAATCAAAAAAGAACATTTAGGAAACACATTCAAATTTGTGTGTATGACATCAAGTGACAATTTATTACTGACTATTTTCTAAAGGTACATTTCTGTTTTGATTATGTGTCACTTTGATAAAATAGTTTTTGTTTAAAGAAAAAACTGTCTGATTATCACTATAACTTTCCAGGTGGAGGTGACACGGCAACTTGTGCAGCTAAATACGGTACAGAGGATAAAGTCAGCATGGTCAGCACAGGCGGAGGTGCCAGTCTCGAGCTCTTGGAAGGTAAATCACTTGTTATTCAGAATACAGGCTGTCAACCGATTCCTATATTCCTATATTTCTCCTATATTTTGGATCAGAATCCTATATTCTGAAAAGCCTCCTATATTCCTATATTTCTCCTATATTTTTATGTATATTCCTATATTTTTTAGTATTTGTTTTTGCCGATTAATGAAGAGAGTAAATATTGCTTTGATACTGCTTTTTTCTTTTTTTTTTCAAGAACAAAACTCAACTTTTAGATTGGTGAAAATTTGGGGGGTGGCATTTTCTTAAGTTTTTATCTGATTCTCTAACAACTTTGTAGCAGGTTTCTGTGTATTAAGGCTTACCTAACAAAAACAAATTTTCACTTCTATGCAGAATTCTTGTTGCAGTTGCAACCAAATGCAAAAAATGTTAAAGATCATTAAATTTTATTCACCAACTGCAAGGACTAGAGAGCTTATATTTGGTATGGTGTATGTGGTTGTCTAAAACATCAAGATGGATCCCTGGGAAAAAACATGCTTGACTGTGAACAAGAATTCTTCAGCTGATTCTGATCCAAAATATAGAGTGTTATCAAACTCTGTTGGAAAAGAGTGTATGCAAAAGAAGGTGTCTTTACAAAAACAATAATTTTCAAAAGGCAAAGTCAAATAAAGGGAGGTAATAAAAACAATATTTGATAATTTGCAACTACTGGTTGTTAAATAAATTGAGATAACTTTAGAATTTTTTTATTAGGATAATCTGCAAAATATTTGCATAGTTTTCTAAAATTATTGTTTTTTATGGAACCACTTAATGGATAAAAGTTAAATTACTCTTAAACTTCAATGAACCTGAAAGGTATAATGTCCATCTATTCCCAAGAAGACTTTGGCTTTTGAAAATTATTGCTTTTGTATAGAAATTTAATGGCAGTTTGAATTAGAGTTCAGTTATGGTTATAACTTGATAAGTTTTTATCATTTCTCTTGAAACTTTTAGCAATATTCTTTGTATTTAGGTTAACTAACTTATCTGAATGCAGTACTGTTCCATGCAGATTAAATAAATAAATGGAATCATATTCCGGAACTTCTAGAGTAGTGAAGGGCATATAATTTTGTATGATGTATTGCCTACAGGTTCTCAATAGAGTTTGACCAAAGTAAGGCCATGGGGTCACTTTTGACTGAACCCTTTTTGACATTGTAACCCAGATTTTTACACACAAAGCAATATGACTATGAGTGGATGGGTCGATGCTGTGTACAGTACTATATATCATAGAAGACAAACTAAAACTGAAAAATCCGGCTTTGTTAATGCATTTTCTGCATTTCCCCTTGTTTAAATGGTCATTCATTTGCTGGCGATGTGCTTGATGGTGCTGATCTTAAAGTTAATGGTTTTCATCATTTTTACAGCGGACATTTTTGACATTGATAATTGTAGAAACAGTAAATGCACATGTGAAAATCATTTGTGCAAGTAAATAAAACTATTATCAGTTCCAAACTCCTATATTTTGCCTCAAAATCATCCAAAAACTCCTATATTTGTTGCAAAAATATTCCTATATTTTGGAGATGACCTGGTTGACAGCCTGAGAATACAGGTTTTAATTTTGTGAATATTTTACGGTAGTGTAAATGTGCAAATTTTATTTCCAGTAAAATTAAAACATGTCTTCCAAGATCAGAATGATTGCGCAAGTTTGTGGCCACACAAATATATCATTTTTGGCTTTTGGGTAAAAATCCATACCTGTGAAATTAATATATACCACAGAAGATAAGGAATGGCTTAGAGAGAGACTTCGGAGGAGTTGTCTTGCATATGTATATGGGATAGAGTTATGTGCATAGAACATCATTTGTCACGTGTGACCAGTGTTAGTCAAGATCAGCCTCTACATTAGTGAAACTATTGGAAATATCACCTTGAAACTTAGAATATACATTCATCATCAAAATATACATCATTACCAACAAGACCCATAACTCTGCTACCAATATTTTTCTAGTTATGCCCCCTTTTTCACTTAAATTTTGCGTTAACCAAAATATGCACTTAGCCCATAACTTTGAAACTACATGAGTTATCAACTTGAAACTTGGAATACATATTCAACATCAAAAGCTACATCATTACCAACAAGACCCATAACTCTGATACTAAAATTTTTCAAATGATTTACCTTTTCACTTAGAATTTGTGTTCACCAAAATATGCAATTGGCCCATAACTTTGAAACTACTTAAGATATTTCTTTTAAACTTGGAATATATATTCACCATCAAATTCTAAATCATTACCAACAAGATCCATAACTCTACTGCAAATATTTTTTAAGTAATGCCCCTTTTGCACTAAGTTTTAGCATTAAAATATGCATTAGGCCCACAACTTTGAAATTACATGAGATATAAAAACTTGAAACTTGGAATATAAAGTCGCTGTCATAATCTTTACCATAACCGCCAAAACCAATAATTCTGCTACAATTATTTTAAAGTAATGCCCCTTTCTTCACTTAGATTTTGTGTTGGTGTTTTTGTGCACTTGGTACATAATTTTGTAGCTAATACAGATATCAACTTCAAACTTGAAATACTTTTCCACCATCATAATTTACATCACTGTCATCAAGACCTATACTTCTTTCAAATTTGTAACACTTTTGTACTTGAAGTTTGAGTAAAATTTTTTATTCTGTAAAAAATTATTTGAGTGATATTGAACTAAAATAAATGTCTCAGATCATAATTTGCTAACAAGTGTTCCCACTCTTCCAAAAATATTTCATAGTTATTCCCCTTTTCAGTTCAATATTTATGGTACATTAAGGAATTATTTCTGTTATTTGAAATCAATTTCCTAACTTACCATTCACTTTTTAACATTATTCCTGTTTGCACATAAACGTTTGGCCATATTTTTGTTGTTCTTATAATCTGTAAATTGCATTTACGTCAAATGATTCTATTATTCCGACACGCTGTCTCCTCTGTCAGCTCTTGTTTAAATTTCTGTACAAGACCCCTTTGAACAAATAAAGGACCAGTCTTAATTGATGGAAAACCATGTCCATAACATTAACTCAGCAACTAAATGGTTAATGCCAATATGATGTTTATGTCATTATTTTAATACAGCTCTACTTTACCTGTCTCCGACTTGAGTTTGAAGAAAACTACATAGGAAGACTCCAGTTGTAGTCTCATTCATCACCGTGTAAATCTAAGTTCATTATTAACTGAACATTTGGAAATTGTGTTTGTACTGGGTTACAGCATAATTCAATGTACACTCTTTTCATGGCCCATTTACAACAAGTGTAGATCTAGATCAGTCTGCACGTCCCTGCAGTCATATCAGGATCAGCACTTAGATTTGTTAGATTAGTTCTGACCAAAAAGCCAAAAGTGCAGATGAGGAGGCTGATCAGGATCTACACAGACTGCAAATATGATCAAATAAAATGGTTAAGAAATGTGGTTGTTTCAAGAGCACATAAGTATTCAAACCATCACATCTCAAAACTGATTTCTTCTGTAAATCTGAATGTTTTATACAAATTTCAGTGTAATCTAACTTCTTTAGATTTATTCAGTAGATTTATTCAGATATACTACAGCAGACCATCAAATCTTATCAATGTGATGATGTGTGTGGTTTTTTTTTTCTTCCAGGAAAAGTTCTGCCGGGAGTTGATGCACTTTCCCCTGCCAACTGAATGGTACACTATGGTAGGCTCCCCTTGGCATTATACCGTGCTAGACATACAGATACTCTTCAGATTTATAGGGTCTTATTTAAAACTGTGGATTATTTGTTGTGTTATCTTCAAGTTTCAATTATTTGTTGTATAACTATGCACAACTTACATAAAAAACAACAGATAAGTAAGATAGTTTTAACCATCAATTTACACATTTTCTTTGTGTTGAATGATTGTTGTTCTCAAATTAATGGTAGGTTTAGTTAGATTCAAAATTTAGCAGTGTTGAGGACATACAAACAAAGTTTCTGATTTTTTAAAGTCTGTGACCTACCTTCTCCCTTTAAGACTGTACAGACAAAACCAGCTCATACTAACTCTGAAAGAGTTTTTTAAAGGATTTTCATCTTGAATAAAGTGAGGATTTCACAAACAACAAACAAAACATTGAGGGACAAGACCGACATATCATTAATGCAATGTCTCACCAAAATATAGATAAATGATAAGTTAATATAATTCTGGACAAATAGAACTAGTGAAGTTTCAGAATAACTCAGTTTCCAATGATGAGGATTTAATTGAAGATTTGGAAAGAGATGTGTATTCATTGTGGATTATATTTTGTTATGAGAGTGCTCTTTGGACAGTTGTAAAAGGATTATCTTAAACTGGCATGGATTGGTGCATAGTCTGTAATATTGTCGTCTTTTTATTCTTACCTTGTTTGATCTGAATCTCTATTCTACAACAAGCAAGAGCGAAAAGTATATATTTAGATTAGAATACTTGTTTTTCTTACATTATCAAAGAAACTGAGTACTGTTCAAAATGAAAGTGCTGTATGTTAAGTTTCTATTAAAGATTTTTCTGGAAGATTTTCTCTGTTGTTCTGATATTATATTGGTTTTGTACTGCCAAAGTGTGTACTGTAGGCATTGTGCCATCACATTTCAAATATTAATAAAACATGAAAACCCCTCTTTTACTGGTTCACTTTTCTTGTCAGACCATAGCAAGGGAAGTAATGCAGGTAGTAATATGTTGTTTGTTGTAACTGTTGTCTCCCTTGGGGACTTGCTGAAGTTACTTCTGTTGCATATCAACATCAAGTTCAACTTTCATACATGATACAAATTTGTATTCTTGTAAAAATTGTAAAACAATTGTCACTTTCTATATATTAAATAGTTTAATATCAATCACCTTTAAAGGTTATCAAAATTGTTCTTATTGGGGAAAATTGGCAAACCTATTTTATGGCATATCAAACTTTTACTTGAAATTACAAAAAGTATGCTAACTTGCATATTTTTGCAACATTTTCAATTTTTGAAAAATATAACATGAATAGTACAAGGTAACCAGCACCACCTTTTGGTTTTGTGAATCTACCATTTTTCCGAATACTGGAATATTCTAGAATACCTATAATATATTCAAACAGAGAAAATGTCAACCTCTGCAGTGAAGTAGTGAAATAGTTACCTAATTTTGTAGAACATCAATAAGCATCAAAATAGTTATTATACTTACAATTAATAGTATTTCAACCTCCAGTTCCAGAAAGTGAAACTTGGAGTCATTTACAATGGGTAACCAAATTTGCATTTGTCATGAAATTATACCAGTGAATTTGGCCATGATATAGCGAAGTGTAGCACTGCCATTGATTCATGAATACAGGTGTCTACAGGGGTTCCACTAGCTGCCAAATCCCAAGGGTAATTTTGGTCAATTTTTAGTGGATTCAGGCAATTTAAGGCCAAAATACCCCTTATTTTAGGAAAAAATGATCCTTCAGCTAAAATCCATGGGGGTCAAAATGAGGATTTTTGAAAATTTCAAGAGTCAAAGGATCATCTCCTGGGTCAAATGCCCTGCTGTCTAGCATATTTTTAAGAATTCTGAGAATACACTTTATATGTATATTGACTCGATTTAAGAACTGTGGATGGGAAACATACCTGGTAAAATGTTAGAAATATGATTTGATAATCATTTCATGCAAAAGTCACAAGGAATTCATGGAAAATCATTTTGACATCTAACACAGGCATGGACAATGATACAATTACAGATGTCAATTTCAAGTTAACTAATGCATATGTATACTATGCAGAGTTTTTAAATCAATTCAGTATATTTATTATTCAGGTAAATTCGATGTGTACTGGTTTGAAATGGTTAAGCTGACATGTATGACATTTTGACTGTGAAACCCAGAAAACTGACGTTTTCATTGTTTAAATGGATCATCTGGTAAAGAATTGTGAAGGAATTGGAATAGTTTTTGCTTACCTCCCACGATGGAAAAATACATTAGGAAACCTACTTTCTCATGCATTATAAGTGCTTACAAGGAATATATCTTATTTATTTTCTAAAGAATCGGCTATTTATAATTGTAACTCATTTCTTCAAGGTGCCACAAAACATACATTATATATTGACATTAACTCATTATTACCTATTGTTGAAGTTTTTATTCACAATAGTACCCTTAGCTATTCCAAGTTAAATGGTATTATTAAAACCTGTCATATTCATTTCATAAAGGTTAATTAATTGCAACCTTCGATACAAGAATTTGTTATAATTACTAGTATTAAATGTGGAGTAATTTCAATGCTAGTCATTTTGCTGACACGTCCACGTATTGTAATTACGAGAGTCTTTTACGTGGCAATTTTCAAGTGTGTTATTTACCTTGTATTGTTGGACGATTATTTGAAGATGAGTTCAATTTTGCTCTACGATTAGATTACTATAGTATGTAAACATGAGGCAGAAATTAAAATTTGAATTTCATTATTGCATTAACAAAGGGCTGTAAATTATATTGAGTTAGTTACACAGAAGTGGTTGTGTTGGGCAGAATGAGTAACGTTGATAATGACCTGATTAAAAGATCACTTCATAAGTTTAGTTATAATGTACCTTGACAGTTGAATATCTACTATTAAAGTTGTACTACTCAGACTTTGCCAGGGATAAGATATTGCTCATCCCTTTACTCCATAGATACTCCTTTTATCTCATCGGCAACCAGTGTTTATTCATATCAGCTGGCACATCTGTACTGTATGATCTGGATCAACACTGTTTGCTTCTTTGCCAGAAATAGCCTAATGAATTTAATGTGCACAGGGTAGATCCCTATTGGATGGCATGAATCTGAATCTACACCAGTCAGCCTTTCAGTAAAAATAGTATCAATGGAGTAAAGGCTTATATGAAATTTTTGTAAATCTATTAGTTTGTCAGTGTGATTCTATTGTGTTTTTCGCTGCAAGCTAATTATGAGATAAGCATAGCCACTATTAATAACTGTCACGATGAAATGAAAGCAATTTGCAGAACTGGAAGTCAACTTTAGAACTGGGTCATCGAACATCAGGGACAGGAATTAGCCAAGATCTGTTGGACAAGGTCTCTTGCCCATTGTCTTTCTTCCGACAGAATATCTGATGGTAACACAGGCACCCATCTAAATCTACCATTTAGGTAATGTTATGGGAAAAGTTGTCTTCCCTGATACTTTTTGACAGTTTAATTGTTACTATATTTGGAAAGAATTCACATATCTACTATTTTCTCATTACTCATTGGAGATTTTGCTAAACAATTTGAAAAAATAATTTTTAATGTAAAATGCTTTACAAGTAATGTTGTTGGCCCAACTTTATGATGTCAGTTTCCAGATTTGTTGTCAAATGTCCAAAGGTATCTTATGGCATACAGGTGAACATTTTTCAATCATTGCATCTTGAAAAGACAAGTTAGTATCTCAACAGTACAATCTCAAAGATGGAAAGTAGCCTCAACTCCTGGATCTCAACAAGCTTGGTGATAGTCTCAACTCTTGAATATCAAAGATGGCAGATAGCATCAACTCTTGGTCCTCAACCAGCCTAGTAGATTTCACTTAAATCTATAAAAGATAGGAAGGTCCCTTAACTCCTGGATCTCAAAAAACTGGTAGAAGTTTCAACATAGGAGCTTTTGATTGAACTCTATTTTGATTATTTTTTACTTAAAGTTTCATTAGCATTCTCATCAAGTGATCAGCAAAGACTTGATTCTGAGATTAGATAACACTTATTTAAAATTGTAGTTTTCCTCTGACAATATTTTTCATGTCCTGTTAGGTGCATTCTTTATATATAATATTCTAAATTTAGGCTTTAATTGAAACAAACTTCCATTGATAATTCTAACTTATTGCAACTCATCATAATAAAAAAGAAAAATGAGTTTTATATCTCTGTTTCCTGGAGAGACTATTAACATTTTTCTGAGTTTAATGATTTGGTTAATAACTTCCATTTTGTTAAGATGTTTGGGGGTTTCTGGTATTTTAAGATTTTATGTTAAGTGCATTTTGATTTTGATATATATTTATTTGTCTGAGAATGCTTTTGCTTGAAATTTATATTCATATTGAAGTCATATTGATTTCTTCTTGAATCATGATTTCCGACCCTCATCCTCATCAATGATGCACATATTATCATGTCATATTTTAAGGAAAATCTCAGGATGCAAAGCTTGACAAAAATATGTTAAAGAAAATAGTAAACAAGAGTGTGTTATAGAAGAAAAAAGTGTCTTTCACATGGGCATTATAACCGTGACCTATTGTAAATAGGGGAGAGGATTGCCTATCTCTTTCCTCCCCGTTAATTTTTAATGCAGTCTATGTTAAGATCAGTTACTTCAGTGTCTGAGTATGATGTCCAGTTATTATTGCAAAGTTTTGTTGCTTGTGTTTTTTGTCTTAAATGGGTTGAATTACACAGAACATTGCAAACAAGTACTTTACTTTTATGCATATTCTAGATTTATTAGTTGGGTTTTGCTTGTGCATTGTGTTTTATCCAGCATTACTAATTCTCAGTTTATAACCAAATCACTGTGATTTTCAAACTGTTAACGACCTTTTAATTGACTTTTCCTGATAAAACAATGATTGTCATACAGTAATAATTGCTATACAGATTAACTATTAATTTGATTAATATCACAGATTAAGGATTTAAATATCACTCAGTTCAATTTTTATGACTTTTACACTTAATACTTGGCATAAATCTGGAGTTTATAATAAATGATTATGTTATTAGGAATAGAGAAGTCTCTGTGATGTTTGTGATAAAAATCAAAGCAAAATAAAACTTGAACTTGTGGTTAGAAACACTGTCAGATCACCATCCCCAATTTAGATCAATTTTTTCCTGTCATTTTATTTATAAATAGGATATTGTTCTTATTAAATCTGCAGGAAGAATTTTACTTGTCATCAATAGATAATTATGGTCATGTGTGCTCTTTCTTGTGGTGCTAGCGTTAGTTTGTCCACACAAGTCTATCTTGTGGTTTGACTCAACACTCATCAAACATAGTGATCTTGACTATTACTATGCTACCTGAAAAATTTGGATGGGGAATATAATTGCCACTTTTTTTCCATCTGTCCTTTTGTGAATATTTGTTTGGAGATTTAAAAACCTATTAAGAGAATTTTGGAATTTTGGTAAAGGATGTTGTGACGATGAGCAGTGCAGAAGAACTTTAACTTCACCAGTTTTGTCCCTGTAGACCCTGATCAGGCTGCTTTGATGTTCCGGCTGATTAGGGTCTGCACTGGTAGCAAGTTTACTGAAGTCCTGATTAGCACTTAAAAGCTATTTTATAACTCATTCAGCCTGAATCCTTGGTGTGTAATTCAGGTAATCTGCTAATATAGCAGAATTTCCCACATGCATTTATATTGTCATTTCTTGGTATTGGTATATTTACACCCACTGCTGTACTAATCACTAATCCAACCCAATCCTAGAAGATGTTGATGTTACACAATTAGCTCATGGCAGCATGGCAGCTTGGTCTCTTTGGGGACTGTAAGAGTGATTTTCTAAACTCTTCACTTCTTGTCCTGAAATTCCATGGCATGTCTCTACCTTATAATACAATGTAATATAAAAATGAAATTTTCAGATTAAGTACGTTTAATTTATGCAACAGGTGTCTCCACATAAGGACCCATCAAAAACATCAAAAGAATAATAACATTTCTTTTTAATTTCATTATCATATACCTTGAGTATTTATTAAACAACCTGCAAAATTTCATTAAAATCTGCAAAGATAATGCAATTTTTGAAACTGTTTCAATCATGATTAACTACATTAAGAATTTCCCACTTGATGAAACTGAGTGTCTTATCCAAGAACCATGGCCCTACCTCAAAGTTCAAGGTTGCATTGAATGTTCAAAGGTCAAAATTTGTACAAAATTTAGTTTTAAGAAAATGGATTTGATGAGTTTCAAACTTAAGGCACTTGATTGCTGTAGCTGCAGCTATTGCCACTCCAACATGGAGGCTCCCTTTCACAGGTGAGAGAATTCATTATGCTATTTTGCTTAAAACCATAACTTCATATACATGTACATGTTAATGCACATGCGACCTGTTTAAATTCAGATCAGCCAGCACATCAGTGTTGAAATAACCTATTAAATCTAAAAAGCAGTGTAGATCCTGATCAGATGGCACAGATTTAATGGCTGATCTGGATCTACACTGTTTGCCAATGCAATAAGGTGTATCTTGGACGAAAGGGTTAAGATGATTTCAAAAAGTTATGAATTTTACATGCAAATCATTTGCATGGCACAATCATGAATGGCAAACTCCATTGTGGACTTGAGTCCAATATAAGTTGATACAGAAATATTATTTAACAAAGATAGTGTCTCCCATACCAATTGATATCAACATTTACATTTCTTTAAAATAAAACAACTTAAAAAATGACATAAACAACATGCAAACAGTACTTTTAAAAAATTTGTAATATTTTGAAATAGGCGACTTCGGCAGTTATCTTTCATCAAATTGTTATTACTCTGTTTAATTGAATGGTTAGATGAATTTTCAACACTAAACAAAAAATAGTTCTATCATTTAACATCTGGTAGATTTTAGCTAAAATGAATTTCAGGTTTGATCAGGTCAGGTATGGACTCTTGAAGAACACCCCTCTCATTGATCATCTTTAAAGCAGCTTGTCCCGTTTCAACACAACATAGTTATGGGATATTTTACAGGTAATTTTATATATAAGTTTGGAATAAAGTGGTCCCTTTCTACTGTGTTTTCTGGTTAGAAATAATATAATCCTTAATCCCTAGATACACATTAATTTTAGCACATGGGAGAACACATGGCACATACATTCCCTCTGACCAGTGTAGATCCAGATCAGCTGGCACATACATTCCCTCTGACCAGTGTATATCCAAATCAGCTGGGTCAGAGGGAATGTATGTGCTAGCTGATCTGGATCTACACTGGTCAGAGGGAATGTATGTGCCAGCTTATCTGGATCTACACTGGTTGCCCATGTACTGCAGATCTTGGTCAGAGGGAATGTATGTGCCAGCTGATCTGGATCTACACTGGTCAGAGGGAATGTATGTGCCAGCTGATCTGGATCTACACTGGTCAGAGGGAATGTATGTGCCAGCTGATCTGGATCTTCACTGGGCGCCAATGTGATAATATATGTAGTAAAAAGGATAATTGATCTAAAAGCTACTACCATAGATCCAGATCAAAATGCATGGATGTGCAAGCTGATCAGGATCTACATTGCATTGGATATCCAGAGAGTAAAGAGAACTATTTCCTGTTGCAGTCTGAGTCATTGTATTTATTTTTTATTGGATTTTTGTTGAAATTAATCAACTGATTTTGGAGCTGTCCATGATATTGGTTTTATTGCAAGTTCAAATATTGTAGAGCAAGATCAGCCAGCACATTTGCAGTCTGATCTGGATCTGCACTATTCGCTTCTTGGTCTGAAATATCCTAATGAATCTCAAAGTGAACAGTTCAGATCCTGATCAAATGGCATGGATGTTTGCCCTTGAAATAAAAGTCATACATATGAAGCAAAGAGTCAAAAGATGAACAAGTTGATCTAGTTATACACAGTATATGTGTTATGATTGATCAAGATTCAGCTTGGGAAGGTTGTCTGTTTACAGTTCATGGAATGGTACAGTAGAGTGAACTGGTGGACCTTGTGTGTTTTTGCTAATTAAGTTCATGCATGTCACTTGTACAGTGAGTACATTGATGCCATGTGCAGGATTGTTTTTTATATCCTGCTATCACACCAGCTCCCTCTGATAGATTGTTGCACGTTCCACTCCTTCCATTGGGAAGAGTTAATATTACAGAAACTTGTAGAACTGTTTTCAAATACTGTCTAAAACATTATTTTATCTTTGAGAAAAAATGAGTTGCTTCAAAACATAATCAATCTAACAAGGTCTAGGTATAGATTTGGACTAGGAATTGCTGAGATGAGTTCTTTTCTAGAGACAATTTCCATTTTTTATGAAAAACATTAATTTTGCTCCAGTATGTGGCTACATTAAAAACCAGTCACATGCAATGTGTTTGACTTGCTTGCATGCCTCAAGTTATTGCCTTCATTTGCTCTATCATCAACAAAGCTCCCAAAAAGCAGTTTTCACAAATCCAGCTTGAATCCAGTATTTTGATTGAATTGATATTGTTAAGCAGCTAAGTGTGAATGTAAGGATTCTATCATTGGGTATTGAAAAACATTTGGATTGTTAAAAGTGTGTGAAGCCCAAAAACTGTTGATATGAGCATGATTGATCTAATTCTGCTGGTGTCCTTAGTTCCCTGACATGTTGAAAAAACTCCATATTAGTCTTTATATTACTTTGATTTGAACAAACTTTGTTATGGACTGTCAGCTGTGACTGGTGTAGACCACCAGTGTCATTATGTGTAATGTAATAGGGTCTACAGGTACCACAGTCGAGAACTCTATATTATATAATCTCTATATTACTTTGATTTCAACACACAACTATGGTAAATAAAGTTTCAACTGTGACTGGTGTAGACCACCAGTGTCATTTTGTGCAGTGTAATATGGGTCTACATGGGCCATTTTCTTATCAATCAAGAGGCCTATTTTAACTCTTTACTCTATATATACAATTTTATTGCATGTGTGATCAGTGTAGATCCAGATTAGCTTGTACATATACGCCCTCTGATCAGGATCTACAATTTTCGCCTTTTGGTCAGAAATAACCTAATAAATCAAAATTGAATACATGTAGTGCACTGATGTGCAGGTAGATCTGGATCTAAACTGTTTTCCCATACCATATATTATGTAGTTAAGGGTAAAAAAGCTAATGGAATAAAATTCTGAGAATACAGAAGTTAGACTTGAACAATTCATCAGTTTACACACCTTAATCAATTTTGTTTTCTTGTTTTATAGGGAATGTGCAGTAGTATTTACTACAGGGTGGCATTATTGCGTGCTAGGCTCTTCCATTCAAGTACAAGTAAGGAATAAACTACAGTAACTCGTTAATATTTAATTCACCAGAAACACGGCTCCTTGAGTATGCTCATCTAAATCAGTAAAGTTAGTACGTCAGATCATTGGATTGACATTTATTAGTTTGTTTAAATATTTGATAAAATTTTCACTTCCTTAAGTAAAGTGTTCATGGTTCATGCATGGTTACTGGTTTGATATCCTTACAGTCAAGTTTCTAGTCAGCTAAAGGTAAGTTTGAATGACTTAATGATTCTATAAATTGAGACATAGATGTTCAAGACAATAACACAGTTGTACAACCTATCAAGGAAAAAACCCTTCATTATGTGACGGGCAATCCATCATGATTGTTTAATTGTATGAATTTGTTTCATCTGCCCAGGATCAACATCCATGTGAAAAATATTAACTGTTACTCTTTACTCCATAAATATGTGTTTATTGGATGTGCAACCAGTGTAGATCCAGATTAGCGTTCACATGCCATCTGATCAGGATCTTCCCTGTTCACTTCTTGGTCAGAAATAACCTAATGAATCAAAAAGCAATCATTGTAGATCCTGGCAAAATGCATTTCAATAATTAAACAAATAAATTATTTTATGGTTACAATATTAGAACAGTTGAACATGGTATACCCTAAGCATCTCAAGTTTGTCTGGGTGCCATAGTCAGGTTGTAGATCGGTTGAAAAATTAGTAGATCAGTCAAAGATCATAATCCCCTTAATCATGTTTATATCCCATGCATTACCTGAGTGTAGATCAAAATCAGCCTGCACATCCTTGCAACCTGATCAGGATCTGTACATAATATTCACTTCTTAGTGAGAAATAAGCCAATCATCCTAAAAGCAACTAGTGTAGATCCAGATATGCAGGCTAAAGCTAAACTAATATAATAAAATGCCTTAGTCAGTTGTGCTGCGATTATACCTTTAACAAGTTTGCTTACACTAAACAACAAAATGTTTTTGACAAGGCATAAAATCCCAATATAAAATTCTGTCAATCAGAACAGAATAAACCCATACAGGGGCTCATTGTCAGTTGTAAGTCATCTGATTAGATACTCTTCAACTTCGTCAGCTTGTGGTTTTACTGCTTGTAGACAATATTTTTGAGTGGTAATCCATGTAGTTTGTCATGATAAACTTTATTAGCATAATAATTATGTTGCCACTGGCATTTCCATCTCAATATGAATGTCAAATAAGAAAATTATTGTAAAAACCTTTTGAATTTCAAGAAAGAAAGACTACCTAAGTTTAACAATTGATCAGTTATGAATCTTATCCCTTTACTCCATAGATACACCTTTATTGCTTGTGCCAACAGTGTAGATCCAGATCAGCCGACACATCTATGCCATCTGATTGGAAAAAGCATTGTCCGCTGTTACATTCATTAGGCTATTAGTGATCAGATGGCATGGATGTGCTGGCTGATCTGGATCTACACTTGGCAAATGCAGTAAAAGGCATATATATGGAGTAAATGGTTATAGCAGAGCATTCCTTTTCAGAAATGCTGCACAGCTGCTGCTGATAATGATGTTGGTGTGATGGTGTTGTGATGATGTTGATGTGATGAGGTTGTGATGATGATGTGCACTGTCTGTAGCAACACTTTTAGTATTTGCTGTGAAAACAACAACAACAACATATTGTGGTTGCTGAATAAAGGTAAGATTTCCATTGCATAAAAACAACTGTACATATAGGAATATAGTATTGACAACAGACATCAAGACCATCTTGGAAAGTTGTGCTAAATTCAGTGATATTCTTGGAGTACTCAGTTGTGTGACCAGACCAATCTATTACTTTGACAAGATGAAATACTGAATTGGTCATAAATAGAATTTTAGAAAATTGAAAATAGCAATCATTTTAAGAACCAAGGAAAACACTGTTTTACTTAAAACTATGAATTTGAAAACATTAACCATACAACTAGTGTTTACAATTTGGTAGAAATGGTGTAAATTATCTATGCAAATTACAAATCAAAATATTCTTTTCATGGGCAACATTCTTTTGTGGAATATGAACCGACTAATTGTTAAACTTTTATTCATTGCATTTAATAATGATGGAGACACATCTTTTAGCAAGTTCATGTCCCACTTAGTTGACATCATATTGTTGAGCAGAAAACATCATAATTATAGTGGCCTAATAAATCTGCAATCTTTATGCTGAAATAAATATATAATTTATTCACAGCTGATAACAAAATAATGTGTTACATACAAGTGCTGTTTGATACTTTAGTATCATGTGCACTTCATTTCACTTAACATTATAATTATGTACCCCTTTGATAGTTTTGGATTAACACAGTAATACTATTTCTCCACCTGCTGGTCAGTATAAACGAAACATCATTGCACTATTTGAACAAGCAGCAATTGAAATGTTGACAATAGAAACCCATAGAACGCAGATTGCCAACCAATTGACAAATTCTGCAGACTTGAATTTAGCTTTGAGAAAAAATCTTGTTACACATAACAAGAATTATTTGCTCAGTTGGATTAAACAAATTGAGTGGACCTCAACTGAAAAGACATAACAAAAATATTGGTATTATATTTATTGACCACTTGACCATTGACATTTTCACATTCAAATATTAACAAAGTTTGCGTATTGTTACTAAACCACTATGAAAATAGAACAGATTTCTGTATACAAACTGTGATTGAAAAAACAAACAAATCGCAGGGGTCTCAGATTTTCCCAAGTAAGAAATTCTACAAGGTCTGGACAGCTTTTTGTGGCCTGTTAATGTTGATTTATTTAGGTGTTGTCATTATTATGTCTGTTATACTGCAATCACAGTGGTAACAGCTTCCCTGTGACATAATGGTGTTGTTGTTGTTTTTGTTTTTTCGTTAAATTTTGGATGTAAAATTTCACAAAGGTAAATGAAATATTATTATAATAGGTATTTTTCATTTACCAGTAGAATCTTAATGAAGTTTTACAATAGAATGTACGAGCATTATTTAGCATATTTTAGTTTCAATTTATGGCAGTTTTAAAACCACTGTAAAAAGAATTTTGTATCAAATTGTGAAAAAAAATTGTGAATATAGCCCAGACATGGAAAACAGAAATCAGACTTTATGATATTGGGATTGTGGAACTAAACAAGTAGCTTTAATTGTTTTAAAGGGTTTTAGCAGACAGCTGATTACATCTGTAATGTTCTTGCCAAATTATTATTTCACAGATATGTGCTACCCAATTTGTCTGTTTAAGACAGGAATATCTGATCAAGACACACTCTGACTTGTTTATGATCTGAATTGTTACAGTAACTACATTTTGTCAGGATAGGCCCATCTAGTCCAGTGCTAAACATGCTGTTAGATGGGCCTCAGTTTTTCGGCTGGTGAACTATATTATGAGAATTGTAGTTAGTTCTATCCATGCCATACATCCCCAGTTCAGGGTCAGGGGCAGACCCTAGATTTAAAGTTTGATGTTCAAGAAATGTAATTAGATAGACAATAGATATTTGAATAAAAGTCATTATCATAGTACTATGATAATAACCATTAACTGTATAAATGCAACTTTTATCACAAGGTAGAACAGTGTAGATCCAGATCAGTTTGCACATATATGCTGTCTGACCAGGATCTACACTGTTCATTTTTAGATTCTTTAGGTCATTCATGCTCAAGAAGCCATGAGTGTAGATCCTGATCAGACAGCACAGATGTGACAGCTGATATGGATCAGCACTGGTCTGGCACATGTGATAAAACTGGTATGTGGACAAATGGTAAAATAATAACATAAAACTAAGAGAGATAGATATGAAACAAATAACAGTAGGGCTCTAAAAGATTTAATACATAGTAATAAAAGCATTACAAAGTAAGTTGCAAGTAAATTAAAATAGAACTGGGTTCAAGAATTGAAAGTGGTCATTGAGGACATTTGATAAGTGTATACCCAGGTTTTTCAGATGTTCAATTTTTAAAATAAAAAATATATATTTTTAAATAAAATTGTAATAAAATTTTAAATGCTACCTTTGACTTAAAAAACAACAACTTTGAACGGAAGAATTATATTTATAGGTTACTAACTGGCCATTAAGTGATTACTGAAAGTGTTAGAATGAGAGATATTATGATGACAATGTTTCACTGAATAAATACAATAAATACATCATTGTGTCAACCAGCAACCCGCCACAGTTAATGTTCACAGCTCGGCCTGTCACAATTCAGACAATATATATGATGTAGGCACGCTGCTGGACACTATGGTCTGACCACTGGACACTGGTCACTGGCTACATCTGTCATTCTGCTAATGAAGAATTATTGAGTCTAGCTATAGTTTGATACATCCACTTTTCATGATCATGATATTAAGGCCCAGGGGTGCATGATTGTTATCAAATCTTCAGATTATATTAAATTTCTTTAATGTTATTTGATTGTAAGAAAAAGGAAAATAATGTGATAAGTTTTCTTCAATACTAACTATACGTCATAAATTTTTGGTTAAAAATTCATTAAGATTAGGGTTAGAAATTATGGTTATAATAACTGGTGAACAAATTGTAAAATAACTCAGAAAATACTCCTGGTAAGTTTGAATTATGTAAGACTGAACTTGCTGATGGTACTTCACCTTCAAGCTTGAAATATATTTTCACCATCAAAAATCTACTTCCTACATGTTTACCAGGGAGGCAGCATGATCAAGCAGGGGCGGAGGGGGGAGGGGGGAGGGAGATTGCTGATAGTTGTTTCAAATTGAATTGGCTGTTTTCTGATAAATTAAATCAAAAGATAACTATTTATAACTTGCATTTCTTTCCAGTGATATGATTTTATATTATATGAATTCATACAGTTTTGCATTCACCCTTCAAGATACACCTTTGACAGTTTATTCCTGATTGTACATTAGTCATGCCTGTTTTTTTTAGACTGATTCTAAGAAATGCTAGTTTTAATCCAAGAGGAATTAAAATTGATAGTTTTGTCATATGGTTTATTTTTCTTATAATGTTTGACAGAAGTTTAATGTCAAGATGACAGCAAGATTATAAAACTGAAATTTGGTTAATATGAAATAACTGAGCAATACTGAATATTTGTTGACATTGTCTTGAAATACTAAACAAACACTCATCCAATTAATGTGGACATAAGTGACTACAGCAATGTGGACATAAGTGACTACAGCAATGTGGACATAAGTGACTACAGCAATGTGGACATAAGTGACTACAGCAATGTGGACATAAGTGACTACAGCAATGTGGACATAAGTGACTACAGCAATGTGGACATAAGTGACTACAGCAATGTGGACATAAGTGACTACAGCAATGTGGACATAAGTGACTACAGCAATGTGGACATAAGTGACTACAGCAATGTGGACATAAGTGACTACAGCAATGTGGACATAAGTGACTACAGCAATGTGGACATAAGTGACTACAGCAATGTGGACATAAGTGACTACAGCAATGTGGACATTTTAACAAATTCAAAGTACGCTTAAACTTTCTTAAATCTGTTTTAAAACTTAGAAATAATAATTGGCACATGAACAATTAATTTCTTCAATTAAAAAAAATATGCATGGTTTTCAAATAATTGTTATGCTGGTTTGGTCATATTTGAAGTTCTTTTAATTAGGATAATTCTTTTTTGAGATATTCAAAATTTAATGTTGTGCACTAAGAACTTTTGACAAGTGTAGACCCCACATAATGAATTCAATACACATGCAAACTTGAATGAGGACCTCAGATAAATATTGGCTGGGTAATTCTACAAAGTAATGTAGAAATGGGCTTACCAGTAAACATTTTCATAAACATTGGTCAAGAGCCACACTTTGGTGAGAGATTTATTAGCCCCCTAATTGATCCCATGCTGATAGTGAAAAGTGTTTGAATATCTGAGTGAAGCACAAAACTGCTAGACTGTATAGAGGTTTGCAAAGTGACTTGCATCCTCTTCAAATTCTGTAAGTTACTTACTTTAGAATCCTTGTATGAGTCACAGTGGTTACTCATATGCACCACCAGAACATATCTGTTATTGTCACATGCAAAATTAAATCCTAAGAAAATTAAAAGCAATAAAATTTAAAGAAATTGTCACTTGTCAAATTGTTGAGTATGTTGCTGCCAGGCAACAGTGAACAGTTGCAATTTTTCACTGGTTCTGATATGGAGAACTACACCATTGATGACAATCAATTACATTTCTTAATCAGAAACTACAACAATCAGCCAAAAATGCTAATAGCTTGCATGTTAAAGTCTAATAAAACATACATTAATTTTCTGGAGAAGACGAGAGATTCTGACCATGGAAATAATTGGAAATTGGCTGTCCAGCTGTGTAAGTGACAATATTATGACCCTGTTAATTTGATTATCCGATCCTGTACTCTGTGCCAGACCAGTATATTGGTGTTGGCCTGTCATATTTGCTTTGTTTCCATGTGAATCATTGTGTTGCCGGTCATTCTTTAGGAACCGGACCCATTATTTGTCACCGTAAAGAGGTTTTGTAATTTTACTTGGACATAATTCATAATTGCTGATATTTTTTGTGGTAATGTTGTAGAAATTAATTTCTCTTGGACAAGCTTTGCAGCTTGGTTCATGCAGGTAGAAATTCGCCAGATGTCATGACAATCAAGGAGCAAGTTCTTTGTTGGATTTTTATTTGAGAACATTTGAGTGTGAACACACAAACTCTAAATTTACTGTTTAAAGTGTCGTAATCTTTACAAAGTAGAAAAGGGGGAGTCTGGGTTCAAAACTAACAAAATAGCATCTGTTATATTGACAATAGTTGAGCCAGATAATATCATTATTGCTAGGGGTGGGGTGGGGTGGGGTGGGGGTCCTTGGCCCATTTGGTCTTAATGAGACCCAGTGGTTTGCAAGATTTCTAGAGAAGTGGTTTGTTTGTTTGTAGTTACATGATAGTTTCCAGCTGTTTGGCCAAAATTCCCTTGAAAATTGAATATTGCTGCCCAAAGAGCAATCCCACTGAAACCCCTCTGGATCTGTCCCTAAACTGAATTGCTTTTACAAAATATAGCAATTTAACAGTGATTAGGTTTGAAAGTGTGTTAGGACGGCAAATTGGTGAACATTCTCTCATTGCTGAGACCCTTTTTCATATGGCTCAAATTCGTTCAACATGACAAACTTCTGAAAGACTCAGGTCTCAAAAGAAAATGGAGTCTACAGCAGAAGTTCCAAAGGTTAATGGTTAATGTGATAACTGTTGTTGGACTCAGAGGAAGACTGGTCATCTGCTGTCCACCTGTCATATTTTCTTTGTTTTCAGTCATAAATAATGGGGATGCTGGTGTGTTAAGTGGCTTATGAACTCACTGAGTCCAACATGTTTGGAGGAAAATCAATATGGTAAAGTGTTCAGACATTTGACAGTCTTCTATAATCACTGATCTGTACTAAGTAGGTTATATCACAAAACAGAACTGTTATTCATATAAAGTACAAAGTGTCTCTTATATTGTTTTGATTCACAGTCCGTGTTGACCATTGCAAGTGGTCAGCTTGTAGATTGTTATAAGTGATTAGAAAACATGTCATCTGGAAGTCAGAACATAACTGTTTGAAATATTGTCATGTTGTTGAACAGATCTCACTGCAAGCATGTCATATGCATTTAAACATACTTATCTGTTTACCTGTGATCGACTCAATCATTTTATCAGTTTGAGAAGTCGATTCTGATGTTTATGTAAAGCGTACACAAGCTTTTCAGAAAAGACTGTTCTAGGTATACATTTGCCATAAATGTGACTTTGCTGGACTGAACACTTAAAGAGTTGATAACATAATTTTTAAGAAAAATGAACAAGTGGTTGGTTTCTGTCTCCAAAATAGCAACATCAGAATCTGCTGTCATATAATGATTTCTTTTCCTTGAAAGACAGGAAGCAAGGACTTACCAGATATTGTGATTGGAGGAAGATTTGATATTGTTTCATTATTAACAACAACAGAAGCAGTAGGATGTTTTTAAGCTGTGGTCTCTGTCATCTGTCTTACTGACCATCATAATATTGTCCTCATTCTTTCAGTGCTTCTGTAAAGTCTGGGATTGCCAGCTGAGAGGTACCAAGTTTTATTGTATATACATGTAGACCTTTTAAAAATAAATATGTTGTAGTTTATTGTTTAATCTGCTGGGAGTGAGGTAGGGCTCACCTGCGTAACATACTTTCATATACTCTGCTAAGTCGAAAGTTGCCTGTGGAATTGCAAGTTCAATCATGTAAAAATTGTTGATATACATCATGATTTTTATGATTTGTCATTTATTGCCTCTGAAATATTAATATAGTGATGATTTTTAATTTTATTACCATCTGCTTGGAATGAAAGGGAAATGACCATTTAATTTAATAGTTTTGGTTTTATCCAACATTTTATTGAGACAAATCTTGGTAGTGGGTATAGGATAGCTCTATTCAATAGCCTTGTTGTAAAGTTATCTTTAACAGAAAATGTTCTTTATAAAATGGCATCACCAGTGAATTTTGTAACAAGAAATGTCCAGTGGGGGTAGAAATTACCTTTTTATGCCCCCGCCATGTAATGGCGGAAGGGCATATAGTGTTCACCCTGGCTGTGTGTCAGTGTGTCAGTGTGTATGTTCGAAAATCGTGTCCGCTCTGTAACTTTGTTATTTCTTATTGGATTTCAAAATAACTTGGCACAAATGTTCACCATGACAAGGCGATGTGTCGCGTACAACACCCATGCCTGTAGGTCCAAGGTCAAGGTCACTGTTACTAAAAATAGAATTTTGTTGGAAAAATCGTGTCCGCTCTGTAACTTTCTTATTTCTTATTGGATTTTAAAATAACTTGGTATGAATGTTCACCATATGAAGACGGTGTGTCGCCTACAATACCCTTGCCTGTAGGTCCAAGGTCAATGTCACTGTTACTAAAATAGAATTTTCTTGTCCAGGCTCTAACTTCCTTATGAATGGAGGGATTTCAAAATAACTTTGCACAAATGTTCACCATGACAAGGCGATGTGTCGCGTACAACACCCATGCCTGTAGGTCCAAGGTCAAGGTCACTGTTACTAAAAATAGAATTTTGTTGGAAAAATCGTGTCAGCTCTGTAACTTTCTTATTTCTTATTGGATTTTAAAATAACTTGGTATGAATGTTCCCCATTTCGAGACGGTGTGTCGCATACATTGCTCATGCCTGTAGGTCCAAGGTCAAGGTCACTGATACTAAAAATAGAATTTTCTTGTCCGGGCTGTAACTTCCTTATGAATGGATGGATTTCAAAATAACTTGGCACAAATGTTCACCATGACAAGGCGGTGTGTCGCGTACAACACCCATGCCTGTAGGTCCAAGGTCAAGGTCACTGTTACTAAAAATAGAATTTTGTTGGAAAAATCGTGTCCGCTCTGTAACTTTGTTATTATTTATTGGATTTTAAAATAACTTGGTATGAATGTTCACCAAATCAAGACGGTGTGTCACGTACAATACCCATGCCTGTATATCCAAGGTCAAGGTCACTGTTACTAAAAATAGAATTTTCTTGTCCCGGCTGTAACTTCCTTATGAATGGATGGATTTCAAAATAACTTGGCACAAATGTTCACCATGACAAGGTGGTGTGTCGCGTACCACACCCATGCATGTAGGTCCAAGGTCAAGGTCACTGTTACTAAAAATAGAATTTTGTTGGAAAAATTGTGTCCGCTCTGTAACTTTTTATTTCGTATTGGACTTTAAAATAACTTGGTATAAATGTTCACCATATCAAGACGGTGTGTCGCGAACAATACCCATGCCTGTAGGTCCAAGGTCAATGTCACTGTTACTATAAATAGAATTTTCTTGTCCAGGCTGTAACTTCCTTATGAATAGAGGGATTTCAAAATAACTTGGCACAAATGTTCACCATGATACGGCGGTGTGTCGTGTACAACACCCATGCCTTAAGGTCAAAGGTCAAGGTCACTGTTACTAAAAATAGAATTTTGTTATAAAAATCTTGTCTGCTCTGTTACTGTGTTATTTCTTATTGGATTTAAAATAACTTGGTATAAATGTTCATTATATCAAGATGGTGTGTTGTGTACAATACCCATGCCTGAAGGTCCAAGGTCAAGGTCACTGTTACAAAAAATAGAAATTTCTTGTACTAGCTATAACTTCGTTATTAACAGAGTGATTTCAAAATAATTTGGCAGAAATGTTCACTATGACAAGGCGTTGTGTTGTGTACAATTCCCATGCCTGTAGGTCCAAGGTCAAGGTCACTATTTCTAAAACCAGAATTTTCTTGTCTGGGCTGTGAGTTTGTTATTACATATTAGATTTTCAATTAACTTGGTATAAATGTTCACCATGACAAACATGCATAGCGGGGGCATCCGTGTCCTGTGGACACATTTCTAGTATTTTATGCTTTTCAGTGAATTATAGAATTTTCCCGGTGAAATAAAAGTGGTATTTCACTGTTTTCAAACAATGGAATATCATTTTTATTTTCACTGCTTTTTTCATGTTGGTACTCTAGCACACTTAACATACCAAATGAGAACATTAAGAAAATGGGTTCAAATTTGGATATTTAACGTCATGAAGTCACATCATAAACAAGCGGTTTTGGCGCCATTTCTTGCAATTATTCTGTCAAATTCACACAAATTGTGCAATAAAAGCATAAATTAAAAATAAAATTTGTTTTTACCAGTGAGATATAAATATATTTCAATCATGAACTCTGGAATTATGTAATTTCACTCGTGGTTTCGCCACTCGTGAAAATACGAATTCTGGAGCTCACTCGGTGAAAAAATTATTTCTATCTTACACTGGTAAAAACAAAAATCCTCAGAGCTATCATATTTTTATAATTTTATAACAGTTAGATCTTGAGTATGAAGTATGTAAAAGTTTCATTAAATATTTTCATTTTAACTTGAACTACATACTACCTGGATTTTAACTAGACTAAATTGTGATATGTTAGAAAGCTGCGATTGGTACTTTACTGATCCTCTCAGTGACTATAAGAAGTATTTGAACTTTTTGCTAAATCATTTTCAAATATTAGCGTTAATGTTTAACATAATACATAGAAATGGGTTTTTACGTAAGTGGATAAACAACACTTCTGATTTATTTGTATTTCATAGGTTTTGATTTATAAAGTCATTTTCTGTTTATTATACTGATCTTTATTGATTAAAACTGATCATGTTTGGTTAACCGAGGGAAATTTGATGCGAAATCATTTATTAGATCAGAGATGGATACCAGAGCAAATGGATCATTTAATTTGCATTATATTAGCTTCATAGAGATAAATGAATGAGTTTTGGGTGAAAGGTGATAAAAAATGAAAATATAGATTTATGTTTGTAAATTATATATTACCAGTAATCAGATAGATGTGATAAAAAATTAATGTTGTGGCATTTTGAATTTATTAATTTAATAGGTGGCATCAGGGTTTTTCATTAGAAAATTGGGAAGAGGCCCTGGCCTTTCAAATTGGGAAAGGGGTAGATTCACGAAGGCTCAAAATTGGCCTAAAATTATCTCAAATTTTCAAATTGCATTTACATCACTGAAATAGTGCTTTTTATAATCTATAATGGTTGTTTTCTTGAAAAGATAAAAAGTGAAGATGAACCCATAAACCAAAATAAAAAATTAAGTATGTCATTTATGTCTGAAATTTGAAAATGTTTGCCAAAATGCATTTTTTTGTTAAATTTTCATCATATTTTGGTGATTTTCATATTGGGCACAGGCTTCGACCAAACTAATTTAAAGAAATTTCTTTGTATACATGTGTGCTGAATTCATGGTCAAAATTTGATTTTGGTCGAGAAGTGTGCCCTTATCGAAATCCTCTAAAATCTGTTGTGAAAATGGACAAAAATATGAATTTTTGCACATTTTCCTCATTTTTAGCAATTTTGATGGCCCCTTGTCAAACACCTTGAGCAGTAATCAATATAAAATTTTAAGATATGAAAAGTATAACTATTTATGTATTCAGTGGCATTAAAATTTAAGATATGTAACACAATTAAAAATTTTACATATGTTTAGGCCAATATTAGGCCTTCGTGAACCTACTCCTTTATGTGTGATAATTGTCTATTTTGGGAAAACAAAATTCATTGACAGATTAATGTCGTTTTTCGTTATTACGTTTGATCACTAGTTTCCCTATATATTATTCAGATTCAGATTCATTATATTAAAATTCATTTTATTGTTAAATTTTTTCATATTTTGATGATTTTCATATTGGGCACAGAATAATTGAAAGAATTATATTTGTATTAACTTGTCCTGGATTCATGGTTAAAGTTTGGTTTTGGTCCACGAGTGTGCAGATTTTGAAATCCTCTACAATCTGCTTTGAAAATGGACAAAAAAAAGAATGTTTGCATATTTTCATCATTTTAAGCAATTTTGTTGATAATTCATCCAACTGCTTTAACAGTGGTCGATATAGAACTATAATATATCTATATTTTAAGTATAAACATTTATTTATTAAAAGTCATTAACATTAAGGTATGTAACAAAACTTAAAATTTTAAATATATATTGGCCAGTATAGGGCCTTTGTGAACCTGTTCCTTTCAAAATGCAAAGGGTCATATCCGGTGTTCAATGGAACCTCTGAAAATATTCCTTGTACTCTATGTACCATATTGGCCTTTACCAGCAGCATGAAAAAACAATAAACAACATCTTCAATCAAAAGCACAGAGAATAAAATATTTATTCAAAAAACATTATTGGTTGTTGTTCTCAATAATATATTTGATCAAGCCTGTCAGTTGTAGCTCATAATGACAGAACCAGTAGTATGCATCAAGGCTGAGAACTGATCATGGTCCTGTGCAGAATTGTTGTATCCTCTACAATTTTCCAGGACTTACCGGTACTACAGTTTTACAGTGAATCTTAGTAAAGCTTTCAGCTCTTTATGATGAGGTTCAATACATACTGTTGTCATAATACAGGGAGCTTTTCATCCAATCTATTGCTATAATTGATACTTCACACTGGCCTGCTTACCTCCAGGATCTGTGAAAAGATGGCATCAATCAAGTCTGTTAGCTGCAAGAAATAATATGATATGTGTGGTCTGTTTTTTTCTTTCAAAGAAATCACTGACCCACTGATTATCTGTAGGAAAACAGATATGTTGTTGTTTTTGCAGTCCTGCTAGCTGTACTCTTCTCCTAGAATAAAAGTATGCTCTTGGCCCTAAATTAAGTATTGCATTAGTGAGACGGACTGACATGTTTCTATCAAAATAATCCAGTCCATTCAATAGTTCATATGGGATTTACCCTTTACTACATATAAATGCCTTTTTTGGCTTGGGCTAACAGTGTAGATACAGATCTGCCATGTAATAAGGATCTGCTATGGATCTGTTAACCAACAGAAACTAAGAACAAAGAACATTGACCCTGATGAGCGTACACTGATGCTCAGGATGATCAAGATCTACACTTGTTGCAAATGAATCAATTGCTTTGCTTAGCAGTTAACCCTTTCCTACATATATATGCATTTTTACCCATGTGCAACCAGTGTAGATCTTGATCACATGGCATGAAAGTGCCAGCTGATCTGCATCAACACTGATCACCGAAACAGTAAAGGTGTATCTTTGGAGTAAAGGGTTAAAGGATAAACGATGGTATGATCTGAAGCCAGGTTATGGTTGTAATAATGATTCAAGTCCATGATGATTAAGATCAAGTTTTGTATTATGTTTAAAATTAGTAATTTAATGGTTTAAATTATGCTATGGTTTGTTAGATTTGGCATCTCCCCCTTAAGAATATTTTTTCCTGTTAATTTCATCAAACCGTTATCAAAAAAGTAGAAAAAGTTAATCTATGAATTACACAAGACAGTTGATAGTTACTGGCAATGTCTGATCAATTTAGCAAACAGTTAAGTGTGCAGCAGGCAGCTGATAAGGGCAGTTTGAGCTCTTAAGTCAATTTTCCTGATAAAACTTTCAACAATTGTTAGACAATCTTCTTTGTACACAACCAACTAATTAATAAAATGAAAAGACCAGATATTCAGAGTATGTCATTTCAACAGAGCGGTCTACAAAGTTGCCCAGATATGGTTGATGGTAAATTGTTTACCTTTGTAAGTAATCATACAAGTAATCACAGTAATATGATGTATGAACGAGCCGCGCTCATAAACCTGCCATTTCTTTGATAACAATGACAGCGGTCAAGATTATTTCTCAGTTAACAAGACTTTGATTGTGTGACAATTAGATTCTTGTGGGCTGTGACCTTCAAAGATTTTATGGACATCTGGGAAAGTCATAATTAGAAATACTGTGAACATTTACTTGGATTTCTTTGTTTTATTAGTGACAAATTCATTTTCTTTTATTGCTAATTTTGGTAATTAAATATATTTATCAAAATTTAATATGAAGATAGCGTAGTCTAGGAATCAAAGAAGGTAAAAGGTCTTCTGTTGTTTTTTGTGTGTTTTTTTTTTAATAAAAATTAATAAAAACATGAGTAATTTATAAGATCTAAGTAAGCTGTCTCTACATAAAATTTGGCATTTACTCCTTTCTTTGTTTTATTTTCACATAGGCAACATTAAGTGAAGATCTAGATCAGCCAGCACATCCATGCATCTACAGAATATACACTGTTCACTTCTTGCTGGTCAGAAATAACCTAATGACTAAATGCTAAGAGTGAAGATCCTGATTAGTTAGCACAGATGTGCTGGCCGATCTATATCTACACTGGTCAACACGGGGATAAAAGCCATATCAAATGTGATACAAGGGTTAATGAAATTAAATGAGAAATAAGATTGTAATTCCTAGGAGCATCATCAAACATTTACTTAGTTTATAAAATTATGGTCAATCTCTTTTATTCAAATTCGATGTAAACTGTATAGCTTACTTAATTTATATTTATTCCAGATTTAAACTGTGAAGCTTCATTTTACTCTCTTCAATTTAAAATCTTGCAAAGTGAATGTTAACATTTATAAAAAAAAAACAACAAAAACATTTATTTTTAAAATGTTACCACCTGTCAGCCATTATTCAAAGGGTTTATCCAAAATTTTAAATGACACCGGATTTTTTAAAGTTGTTGTCTAATGTTAACTTTTCTGGTCCTATTTGGTGAAGTTCAGTTAGTTGTTGTCTAATGTTAACTTTTCTGGTCCTATTTGGTGAAGTTCAGTTAGTTGTTGTCTAATGTTAACTTTTCTGGTCCTATTTGGTGAAGTTCCGTTAGTTGTTGTCTAATGTTAACATTTCTGGTTCAATTTGGTGAAGTTCAGTTAGTTGTTGTCTTAAATGTTAACATTTCTCAGGTCCTATTTGGTGAAGTTCAGTTAGTTATTGTCTAATGTTAACTTTTCTGGTCTATTTGGCGAAGTTCAATCATAGCCATACTTTCACAAATTTTGCATGATTTCTCTTTCATAACAAAATGATTTTCAGACATTGCTATTCCCATGAGATTGATAGTAAATTAAGATTTCCAGTAAATACTGGCATATCTTTAATTAATTCTGTCGCTGTAAGTGCTTCTTTAATGCATAAACATTTTGGTAGAAAAATAGATTTCCCAAACTCTGCAATTTATTCAATTTACGATAACTCCATCTTACTTGATTTGTTACCTTAAAATATTTAAAAGGGTTTACTTTGCAACACAATGCAAGTGAAAATTTTGTTGGCAATAAGTTACAGTAGTCTGACATTAAAGAGAGAAATGAAAAACATGCAAGTTTAACAAAATTAAATGTTAAATTCTTCAAAATGTAACATGGTTTTGGTAAAAGTAATAAAGTGTTGAGAAAAATATTGCAAAAAAATGCAGACAGTAAAACAGATAAAACCCTCGTAAGTAACTCAATGGAATACAACTTCTGTAGCATTACAAACTGTTTAGATCCAGATCAGTTGGCACATCCTTGATTTTAGATCTGGATCTACACTGTTTGCTTCTTAGTCAGAAATAACTAAACGTCCAAGCAAACAGTTTAACTTTAATCCTGATCAGATGGCACAAAATGTGCTAGCTGATCTGAATCTACACTGTTCACCATGGGATATCTGTAAGTTGCATGCCATCATGTACAGGGTTCAAGTGCATCAGATACTTTCATTTTAAAGTGATCATCTAAATTTACTTGTTAATGTATTTCCCCAGCAAGCAGGTGTTGTACCTACCCTTGTTATGTGTCATAAGTACTGCGACAATATGGACTGGTTGGTAAATAGAAGTCCATTAAATTGACATTGATTACTGGGTCTGCACAAGTCCAGGGGTGATTTATGCAAATCACTGTAACATCTTTTGTCAACTTTGTCACTGGAGGTGTGATTAAACTTTTTACCTAGTTCATTTTACTGTCCGTGATGGTGTTTTGCTTTATTTGCACTGTTTTCTAAACTTTTCAGTTTTTCTAATGACTTTATTTAACGTTTGATTGATAGTGGCCAATTGATGATGCGCTTTTCTTTATAGTGACTGTACATTGTTATTTGCTAGCTTTTGATCATCACAGAAGTTTTAAAGGAAAACCATTGGTGCGCAGTGGATGTTAATTTTTTTTCATTTCATTCTTAAGTGATGGCTTTTGATGGACTTATGCTATTGGGAGGTAAATGTGATTTTGATAATTAGTTCTTTACAGTCAAAACTAAATTGTGCCAAATGAGTTTTTACGTTAAAGGTCTTTAATTAGTTTTTACTTGACTATATTGAGCAGTAAAACTGGGTGTACTTCTTCAAAGTGATCAAATTATAAAATCAAAGCTTTTAGTATATTACAGGTCATAATTATAGATTAACTAGAATTATAAAACGGTAAACAACAAAAAATACCAGAGCACTGCGCAGGGCATTTATCCTACAAGTAAAACAGTGGGACATAATAATATAGTAATTAAGCTTTTATTGCTATTGATGAACTTTAACAAGTTTCTCCCATTATAAAATACACATCTTCAAAATGTCACACTTGATCAGTTACAAAAAATGATTATGTTCTCTTTGTAAAAACTGAAGATTATGTTATTACATTGAATTTCTCTAATGCTTGTTGGGCCCCAGGCTCACTGACAACTTATTCTACAATCAAAATATAATAAAACAAAAGGTATTATATTATTATTATATTGCATTGAATAGGCCAGAGAAAATAAATTATCAGATTCTCATCCGGATTTTAGGAAAAAAAGGGGCGGGTGGACACTTTTTTATTTTTATTTTCTATTAATGAAATACCTGAGAAAGAAGTAAAAACTAACTTAAAATTTTGAGACAATGACATTTATAGTTACCAGAACCTTTGGTGTAGAATATTCATCCATCTTTTCAATTTCTTCCAAAAAATCAGGATAACAACTTACCAAAGTAGCAGGTTGGTGCCTATTCTTGCTTGAAAAGCCATACCAGTCTTTAATAGTTATATATCCAGATGGTCTAAAACCTGTTCGGTCCGGAAAAGAATACCTGGTTCCAATTATTTTGCCAATAAATTTTTTGGGGCGGGTGGTTTTGGGCAGGGGCGGGCGGGGATGAGAATCTAAAATATTTTTTTCTATTGCCATAAGTACAATGAGTTATTTTAAGTTAAAAGTTTTGATAAATTTAATTTCATTAACTTAAAAAGCATTGTGATGACAAAAACAGGCAGTTCTGGTGTTTTAATTCTATTTTTATAGAAACCATATTAAAAGTTTGTGGGGTATGAAGTTTTTGCATTTAAGTCACTTGTTTCTATAAATAGTTGGTACAGTTTTATGGATTTTATGTTTGAAAGATCCACATTAAATATACAACCCCACAAAGGTTTCATTGTATTTCTTGTTTTCCCATGAATGTAGAATTTTCTCAGTGAAATAATTTGTATTTTCACTGATTTGAAATGCTGGAATACCATTTTTTATCAGGATCTACTCTAGTCACCTTTTTGGTTCATTCTGTTCTGGCCAAGTTGAGAGAACTGAGTGAAGATTATTATCTGACTTCACAGATGTGGAGATAGATCTGGATCTACACTGGTTGTACACAGAATATAAGCCAAGGTAAAAATGGTTTAACCCTTTCCTCCATATATGCATTTTTATGCATGAGCGACCAGTGTAGATCCAGATCAGCGGGCACATCCATGCCGTCTGATCAGGATCTGCACTGGTCGCATTTTGGTCAGAAATATCCTAATTAATCAAATAGCAAACAGTGCAGTTCCTGATCGGCAAGGATGTGCCGGCTGATCTGGATCTACAATGTTCGCCCATGCAATAAAGGTGTGTCTATGGAGGTAAGGGTTAATGAAGATCACTTTCGTGGACTTGTCTTGAAGCTTTTTCTCACAACACTTCCATGTAACAGAGAATTTACTGTAAGTTGATTAATGTCTCTTTGATAGGCCCGCTAATTATTCATTTCAAAATAAAAAATCTCAACATTGGTAACAGCAGAAATGAGAGAGGTACGCCAAATGTTCTCTGCTAATTGACGATTCCCCAGATAAGGTAATGACTGTGTTGATTTGTACAAGACAGACAGAAATCCCAGAGACACTGATGCAAGAGTCTGGCATACTAAATGTTTTACTTGTCTGTTTGTCAAATGTGAACCTTAGAAAAACATTAAATGAAAAGATATGGGTGAACCCCAAACTGCTGAATTTATGTAATGGGCTAAGTAATCCGTTGATATGTAGAGGATCTGATTGGCTGAAATGGAGATTGTTTTCATTTCAGCCAATCAGATGCTTGAGATTTCAGAGTGGTCTCCAAATTCAGTTTTATAATCTTTGGAACTGATCTCTGTCTGAATTCCTCACAATTTTGTTGCACAAATGTTTGCATTTTTTCATTAATGAGTTCATAATCAGTCAATTAGCTTCTTGAGTTTGGAGACTCTTTTAAATATGATGTCTATTTATTTTGTTGACATTGTTGGTAACTACTTTTTAGCTAGAAACATACAGTAACAATAGTAGAAACATAGACCTTGAGCAAAGCTGAGTCTCACAGCTTCAGAATTAAGTAGATTGTCCATGACAGCAGCAGTTAACACCCCCTCAAACCTTATCAGTTCATATTCCTAAACAAAGTCAACCTGTGTCAGTCAACACCTCACAATGTCCTATCTTACCAATCTACAAGATATTCTTTAGAGACATGTTTCCCCAATCTTGTCAGTGAGCTGATGCTGTGTTGAATTTAACATGTAATCATTTATCAGTCTTCACAATTTCTTAGATCAGTGTCAGCCCCAATATCCAGGAGAGAGATTGGATGGCTGTTTAATAAGAGAGTTTGGAGTGGAATCTGCTTCCAGAATTATTAAATGTGCTTTAGAGACTTGTATCAAATCATCATTATCCAGTAAGCTGTAATTGATTGAAGGATGGAGTGACCATAGCTACAGCACACCAAACAAGATAGGATATGATCATATAACACCAAACAAGACTGAAATCTGATCATATTAGTTTATTGTTTGGTAAAGTTACACTTTGACAATCATTTTATTTAACATTTTCTCCATATAATTTATATTCCGTTTTACGCACATGCGACCACTTTGCAGATCCAAATCAGCTCAAAAATCCATGCCGTTTGATCTGAATCTGCACGGGTCGCATCTAGGTCAAAAATAACTAAGAAATCAAAAAGCGAACAGTGAAGATCCTGATGTGCCGGCTGATCTGGATCTACACTGGTTGCACATGTGTAAAAGGTTGTATATATGGAGTAAATGGTAAATATCTTCTCTGGATATTTGCAATTATTGTTGCTGTTGCTTTTTTTACCCTTTACTTCATATATTCAGGTTTTATCGCATGTAAAACCTGTATGGATGCAGATCAGCTGGCAGATCCATGCCATCTAATCAGGATCTACACTGTTCATGTTGCACATTGCTACATGGTTAAATTGACAAAGGGATTTGAATTAGCTAAAAGTATGTGCAAAATAAAATGATACTATAACATTTTATGAAATTAACAGTGTCCATCATTAAAAGTGTGCTCGAATTCTTTTGCCTGCATCATTGACTCCCTGTGGTACAAAAATCAAACTGTAAAATTACTGTTATCTGACAAAGATGTTAATGCTAATTCCTGAGAGACCTCCCCCAATTTGTGATGTATCTTGAAGAAAAGATAAAGAGAAAAACAAAAGAAATAGTTTGATGTTATCTGCTCTTTGATTGACATTATCTGCCCCTGTATCACAGAACAGACAAAAATGCATTTAACTTAGATGTTGGAAATAGATGTTTCTTAAAGTAGTATACAACACTTGGAGGTAGGCAATATTGACACAGGGCTCTTGCTACATTGAAATTTTAGGGAGAAGTGACTTCTCCCTCAGCTCAGCTAAGGGAGAAGTGAGGAGACTTCAGGGAGAAATGGGAGACTTCAGCGACAAATGATGTGTACCGTGCTTCTACATCTATTAAGTTTTGTATCAAACAAGAACAACAACTTTATACTGAAACTTTATTTGATGAACTAACAACATTTACTAAATGTAGTCACATAGTTTAAGTGTTATAGTAAAAACATGGGGTTTTCAGCGCTAAGGTTAGACCTCCTGATAGCATCCAAATATGGGTCTTCATTTCACCCAAATAGATGCTTGAGATTGTTTCCATTCTTAATTTTATAACCTTGGTACCAGAAACCTTACATAGGCAACGTTGGAGATCACAATGTCTGAAATGACAAGCAGCTGATTGGTTGAACTGATCCTAGTTTTTCAAACCGACAAACAGTAATGACGGTGATCTCTTTGTGGTCGCTTTCTTGTCAGAAATAACCATATGAATCTAAGGCAAACAGTGCAGATTCTGATCAGATGGCAAACTCTTGGTATTAAAGATGTAGAGCCTTAATCTACTTACTTTAACAGCATTAATTCCAAAAAAACAATTCTCAAGAGTTTACAAGAAGTCTTAAGAATTAGATTTTCTCATGGCAAAAACTGCCTTTAATGTCTTGTTACTTTATGCAGCATTTTTTCTGCCAGTCAAATTAGTGTCTGTATTACAATGGAGACAACATTATCAACGACTGAATAAAGTTCTGCATGAAAGCTGCATTTCATGAAGGTAACACAACTGGAAGCCACTTTATCAGTTTTATCAAATTATTTTAGATGTGATTTTGTGGATTTACACACAGTTTTATTCTCTTTTCTATCTTCATTTCAAATAAAATCAGTATAATTCAGCATCATTTCAAACCAGAAGGTAGATGATATTATCTGTTTTTGATAATTTAGGATGGCTGCAAGCTGATTAGCTGAGTACCCGTATGGGGCTCCTGTAAGCCTGGTATTTCCCTAATGCTGGATGTTCAGGTACATAGCAGGTACATGTAGTGATTTTCTTGTCCATCCATTCTCCTGTCACAAGAATATTATTATGTAGCATCCCCTCAAGGGATTTCAACCAAACCTACACCCAACCTCCCACCCTATCCCCCCCACCCCCAATTTTTTATTATTTTTTTTTATTTTCAAACATGGCCGGTGAATAAGCAAAAATATCAAACATATACTTTGGATAATAGAAAGTCTTAATGAATAACTTTCATAAAAGAAAATGCTTAAAGTTCCAATGTTGTTTTTTTATTAACTTTGAAACCTGTATGGTTTCTTAATATAAAGATATCCAGTTTGAAATGAAATCCCTGGGTCTTGGACAAATAATTACCAATGGGGACATTGTACACACTACTGTATATTGACTTGCTCTTGTTTCTTAGAGTAACTTCTGCAATGGTTTGCAGATAAAAAAAACCTTTAAATACTTTTTTGTAATTCTGTGTGCAACCCTATATGGATGCTAGAAAAGAAAATTTAGTATACTTTATTGCACCCTGGGTGACATGTGTTTATCTTTTGAACCCATCAGTCCAGAGACAGAGGTTAAATTCATGTGCACCACCAAAATAATGCTTCTGCCATGTTGCAGCTGAAATCCACACCATCTCTATCACAGAGCTGCAATGTATAATTAAGTTGGTCATAAAGATAATACAAGAATTCATTAATACATTTGAAAGTGGTATTCATAACACGAGCTATGAGTGCTTTACGAGTTTGTTGCATGTTAATTATCACTGCAGATTTTACATTATTATGGACAGGCAGATTAATTCCATTTCTATGCATTGATAAATTGATTTGTCCAGTGCTTTCTATAGGACTGTCATCAGATGGTTTTAGGTGCATTGATTAATCTGGTCACTTGAACTTTCCGCAGAATTCTATTTTCTGTTTCCTATGCCAGATCGGATACTTGGTTACCTACTTGATGGAAAATGGACATTGATAAAAATGGCAATTTAGAAGCACTGACCATGTCCTGAAGTTATTAATTGATTTTGTGTTTCTTGAACTTTGATGTTTGTATAGTTGCCAGCCACTAATGTGATATTGCTTACTTTGTGTTTATTTGTTGTAACAAAACCTATCAAAGCATTTAATGCATTATGCACATATTTAATGCAATCTTGTGACAATTTCTTATTCATATCACCTCATTTTAATTATGATTGATAAAGAAAATTTTACCGGGTATTTGTTGTTGTTTGCTATAATATCAGATGCTTGATACAAATGAGTAACCAATTAGATACAATAATCAAGATGTTGTTGTTACTTGGATTTTATGAAATGACATTTTGAAGTTCTTATCTGTTGCTGAATTTATTTTGTATTATATAAACCTGATTCCGAGAAACAAATCATTGTCTATGTATTCAACATTGTCTGTATTCAAAGCGAACAGTTTTTCTTCCATTCTTGTACTTACATATAATGGAAATCAATATCAATGCAAATGTTTTTGTTTTTGCTTTTTTGCTGATATATTGTTTCAGGTGATTATAGCTATCTCATTTCTTCAAACGTGTAAATAATAGATTTACCATGTTTTGTGTCCCGTTTCAAGATGGCAATTTGATCGCAACATTTCAAGATGTAATATTCTGCTTTACCATTAAGAGCCTAAACATGATGCTACAGTAATGACCAAATCAGGAAAGCCAAAATCCCTTGATGGCACAATGAGGATTACTGTTAATTAGCCGACGTTTAAGAAATGGCCGTCAGGAGAAAAATACAATACAAACAAAAATTCGTTCGTACATTGTTTCCATGTTTCTGTAATCTCCAAGATTTGTTGTTGCAAGGACCAATGACCAAGATTAATTTAGCTCTGTTAGATTGTTCCCAAAACGTCTCTATTGTGCGATATTCTCTGGTCACAAATTACTTGGAACTTTGTTTTTGTTGTTCACAGTGGGTATTTTGTCACTGTGACAGAAACTTGGACATCATGGGCTTGTGTGTTTCTGAAGTTGAATGCGGGTCATATTGAAAGTGACCCTACAACCTTCCAGCTGTGATTGGTTGGAACAAATCTTGATAACAACCAGAAACTTCAGTCACAAGAAAATCCTGGGAAAAAATACCACATATATCACTTGAGGGAGCTGATCTGGATCTACACTGTTTACCCTTGCTCCTGGATAACAGTCATATTGATTGGAGTAAATGATTAACTCTTTGCTCCCTAAAATACAATCTTTGAGTAAAGATTTCAGTATTATACAACAGTAACAAATATGAAGTTAAAGATCTTGGTCTTTAGAATCATTTATCAGAATTTTAATTGGCTGAAGAGCAAGTGCTTTAGATTTACCCATAAGATGTTGGTGATGTCACTGTTAACTTTGTATAATGAAAGAGAAATAAATTTATCATAAATTATTAACCTGCTCTATGAGTGCAGAAAATATTCAAAAATCAAATCATAAATAAATTGCAAGTCTGAATTCGATTTATGGAAAAGTATCTTGGCCCTAAACTTTAGGCTCCAATTCATATAATTAAAGTTTTATGACCATAATTTGTCAACTCAGAGCAAAAAGATTGACATATGAGGGATATATGTGATTATTTCAAAACGGCGACACATTGTGACCACAAAAAATGTAGATGTCTACTTTTTTCCTCAAAGTTCTTATCCTTCAGAAATTCCATGTAATTGGGTTTTGTTTGTCTCAGGGGGTAGATTGTCGTTGTGACAGAACGTCTGTTCCTGCGATGTAGATAATCTTACACTATGTGATTTACAATGGTCCAGACAATAAAAAATGTGATTGGTGCCATAGCAGATGTTTTATAGACCGATTGTTTTTATAATTTTCTTTGTTGATGCCAATATTCCAAAATCTAGCAAAGTAAATACATATTACAATGTATGTAAAAAATTATTGCATAAAGAAAACCATTTTTTCTTTAAATGCAATGTAAAATATAAAAAAAATAGATTTATAAAATTTAATGTAGATATTTTGGAATTGGATAATACAAAACACTGCAGGACTTCTTTTCAGCTTCTTATATTGGTATCATTTCAAAAGAACACATTTAAATGTAAGAATATTTGTTGACATTTTTTATGCATTTTGTAATTTAAACACAAAATAAATCTGTATTTTGTCTGTTGGTGTACATTAAAATCCCATCAGGAAATCGATCCTGGTTTGTATAGACACACCAGCACAGTAGCCTCATTAATACTTTTTTGCCTGAAACTTGAGAGGTATACTTGAAACAAGTGTCTTTATATGTTGTCTTGTATCTTATTAAATAGCTTTCAGCATTCAAGTGTTGTTGAATAACTGCGGGTTGACAGACTATTGTGTGAAATTGCCACTCCAGTAGGTTTTAAGTGACAAGTTTGTAATGTATACCCAATACCTTAATACAATTGTATTCTTGTCATTTTCTTTTTAAGATGAAAACTTTGATTTTGCATCTTGTGCTGATACGAGTTAACCCTTTACTTCATATATACTTCTTATATACGCCTTTTATTGCATCAGCAAAATAGTGTAGATCCAGATCAGTTGGCTCAATAGTGCCATCTGATCTGGACCTGCTCTTCACTTTTTGGTCAGAAAAACTAATGTATCAAACAGTGAACAGTGCAGATCCTGATCAGATGGCATGGAAATATTGATTTGGTGGGTTGTCATTGGAGAAAGGGGATGCCCGGGTCTTTTTGTCTGTCTTTCTTTAATTAGAAGAAAAGATGATCATTACAAGTTTTCCCAAACTCTGCTGTCAGTTTTAAAGCCAAAATGCAATATATCACTCAAAACTTGAGTCAGATGAAAAATTTATGCATTGAAAATTTCAGTGTTTTTTTCAGAAATTAATTGCCCAGAAATGAAAAGCATTAAGCAGTGGTGTTTGATGTGTATCTTACAGATAGAGAAGTTATCTTTGGTAATGGGCCATGTTGAGACTGCAGTCTGATTATCTAACTTGCCTGACTTGCATATTTCACCAACATTAGATAGAACTATCAAAACATGCAATACTTTGTGGCAAGCTGGGCCCACAGACTTGATACTGCTGGCACTGGCTTTCTGGGAAAATACTCTGAATCCTTAACTCCATATATATGCATTTTAACACTTGAGGGAGTGTAAACCCTTATCTGCCAGCACATCCATGCTGACTGATCTGGATTCAAAGTGTTTGATTCTTTGTTAAAAATAACCTAATGAAACTAAAAGCGAACATTGTAGATCCTGATCAGGTGGCATGGATGTGTCAGCTGATCCAGAGCAGAACTGCTTGCCCATGTATTACAGCCATATTCCATGGAGTATCTTGAATAATAGTGTTTTTGATATTAAATGTTTTGTCTTTTTTCAGAATCTAAACAGTTCAAACTTGCCAGATGAAAACACAAAATTATGAAAACACAAATGAAACCAGTCTACTAGCTTTGCTTCATAGAACATGCAAGAGGTATAGTGGGTTTATGTCCTTATGTTCTAGCCAGCCAGATTTCAAGTTTAACCCTTTCCTCCATAACACACCTTTATTGCATGGGCAAACAGTTTAGATCCAGATCAGCCGGGACATCTGTGCCATCTGATCAGGATCTAAACTGTTCACTTTTTGTTTTATTAAGTTATTTCTGACCAAAATGTCCCCAGTGCAGATCCTGATGTGCTGGCTGATCTGGATCTACACCGGTCGCACATGTGTAAAAGTGTGATTATAATGAAAGGGTTAAACATCTGTTAGGATTGTCTATATTGTCTGATTGGCCAACAGGCTTTGTTTCTCTGAAACATAAGGCATCATAAAAGTGCTGATTGTAACCTTACTTAAAATGACAGGTTTAAAGGCCAGATGTTCTTACCTTCAGGGTTGACATTTCCAAAGACAGACTAATACTTGTTATTAAATAACTTTTGACAATACAGTCCTAGCTGGAAACTTCTCTAATACTGCTATTAACACTGTATACCATGGGATATGAGTGATATCCCACAGGTGTGACAAGTGCAGTCTGATCTGTGTCTAAACAGGTCACTTCTTGGGCAGAAATTATCTAACAAATCTAAAAACAAACACATGAACAGTGTAGATGTCCTGATAGATCAAAACTATGTGATAAAAGCAGTATTCGAGGAGTAATAAGCTCACACATCTAAGCTGGAAACTTCTGAAAGCATTATCGGAAGTGATGGGCAGCATTCATATCTTAGCATATTAAATTTTGTTAGATCTTATGTTTACACGAATAGCAAAGTGCTTCTTTATTGCACATATATAGTAATTTCAGATGTAGAAAATAAGTAAAAAAATATAATAAATAATGACTGTGTGGAAGGTGTAATTTATTCATCATTTATGACAAATGTTATGGGAAGGAAGAATGTAAGTGCGGATTTTTACCCACACCATGACTTTAGAGAGTCTTACGATACACGATGTTCACGATATATTAGCAGTCATGCTTCTTAAAATATGCAATAAACTAAAGAACATACCAAGTTAAAAATAGAAATAAATTGTCAGTAATCAGTTAATTGTCAGTAATTGCTGAAAATGAGAACAAAAACTTGGACCACAAAATATTAAAATTTCCAATAAAATTTGAATTATGAGCAAAAATATTGTGAGATATAGAATTAAGATAATGGAAAGTGGAAAAAAAGTTCTGGCTTAAACTTGAAGACATTTAATGCTGCCTGGCATTTTGTGTTGATAAGAATAAAAAACAAGTGCTTTTATAATAAAGTAAATGTAATGTCTTAATTTAATTTAAAGCATCATTTAACCCATACAGGCATGTTAATTGGTTAGAGATTATCTAGGCAAGATTTAATGGGAAATAAATTTTTTAAAGATTTTTTCAGATGTTTGTTTACCAGAAAATTTTTTTTATTATTTTAAATGATACCATTGGTTATTTCGTAATTGTCCTCTTAATAATCTATATAATTATCATCATTAATGACAACAACAGTACTCATCCCCAACAACTTACTTTCTGATATTTGATTCATATCATTTGAATAAGTTGGAAGATTTAATCAGTAATCAATTTCGGAAATGTAATTTGGTAGACCAAGTTAGAATACTGAACCAGAATAAATTTTCGTCTCGATTTTTTTCCTGTTTGAAAACAACCCCAAACCAATTCTGATTTGATCCATTAATGTGTCTCGTATGTCCAAACTTTATGATATTCATTGTCACAAAGTATATTGGAGATCACATTTCTGAGTTATATATCATTCATTTCAATTGAAAAGTTTGGCAGACTCCAAATAATATATTGATCCTGTCTAAAGATTGGTCTATGTAAAGAAAACAGATCCGAGCAGCATTAAAGACGACTTGTTCAATTCATGGTTGAGTTTAGACTCCTACTCTGCAATAATTACTTGAATCCAATCCAACTGCACTAATAACACTAGTGTGGGTATTACCCATACCTTAATTACAATAACCACTTGAAACACATATTATTGCATTTAAACCTACTGCTCTCATATTGATGAATATCAAGACATACAGTTTCTCCAAACCATAAGTTTCATGCTTGGAAACAAAAACAAAATGGGAATTTTTTTTTAAGAAGCAGTAATTTTAGAAACAATGTTGAAACACAAAAGTGTCCAAACTGTTCACAAAATGAATATTTATGCATTTAACCATGCTTAAATAATTTCACCCTGAAGCCTGAACATTTAATAGACCAAAGATTCTTATCTTTTACAATACTTGAGATTAGCTGCTTTAAGAAAACTGATCCTTCAGCATTAAGGACGTTCTCAAAGTTTGACTAGTACTGCACTAATAGAATCTGTATGCAAATGTAAGATTGGTATCAGGAGACCCGGTGATTTGTTTCCACCTTATGGTTTTGATAGGGAAATTTGTGAATACAGACAATGTAATTGTATTTAAGATATGAACTGTCACTGTTGTAATGTGAGTTCTCTCCATGTTGTCAGTTAATTAGATTGCTAATTCTTCCTTTTTTGCAGCTGAATGGAATAATAAATTTATATGTCAAAATTACCATGTACTCTATATGGTTCATATACCATGTGTGACTAGGGGAGATCCAGATCAGATTGCACCTCTGTACAGATAAACAGGTTAATCAGGATCAATGCTTGTTGCACATGGTGTATAAGCCTTATCTGTTAAACCCTAATATCATAAAATTACACAACATCAGGAATATTAACGTACATTTGATCAATCAATCAAATTACTGAAATTACTCATTTTTGAAAAAGAAAGAAATATATTTTGAAACCATTCTATTGTCAGCATAAGTTATTTTCTTGATTACACTTTTACAGTAATTATATATTTTAACTATTTCTTATAAACTGTTTCCTTATAATTGTTCAGAATTTATTTCTGATAAAGTTACCACACAGGAAACAGACGAAGTTCAAAGAAAGAACAGGTAGCAATGTTTTGACACTTCCTTCCAAACTATGGAAGAACAAATTGACATGCTGATTTACAGGTCCGATTTACAGGTCCGCAATACACATTTCTCAGGTTCCCAATCCAAATAGGACAATGCTCTCTCCAAAAAGTTCACTTCAGAGCTAAATGCATGTATCATTGTTGTAAGTTTGGTAAGAATTTAAGGTTTTTGCTTAGAACAAATGAAATATTTCTGTTAACTAGAACCAATTATGTTTTATGGAGGGTTTATTACTGGAAGTCAAGGAACAAAGCAATAACTCTGAGTGGCTTCCGCAAAATCTGCAAAGAATATAAACTATAATATCTATAGTTTGTCAGAATAATTAGATCTACAATAAACTGAGGTATCTGTCTGTCCATCATTTCATTAGACCATACCTTGTGGAGTCTTTCAAACACTTCTTTCTGGGATAAATATGTTATTTTTATATTAGAAATGTTAAAATGTGTTTCTGTATTTCATCATATAATCACATTACTATGCAATCGGGATGTCAGTTTGTTCATGGCACCAGTTTTTTAAAATTGATTAATTAATGAATTATAAAATGGCTTCATTTACATGTGTCTGAAAAAAGTCCCTTATTTTGTTTATGTCTTTACTCCAAGAGAAATTATTTATATTTCAATTGTGACCAGTTTAGATCCAGATCTGCCTGCACTAATATGTAGTCTGATCAGGATGTACATGTTCAGTTGATTATATTTGGCCAAGAAGCCAACACAGAGTAGATGTCACCAGAGTTTAGAATTTGATGTAGGTTAGAAATATTACAAAGGGCATAACCCCAGGAGATAATTATATGCTACTAACAACATCTAATAATATAATTAAAGATCATTGATATTGTAATTTTAAAACAATTTTGATGTTTTTATTGGTTTACATATTTTAAACCTCTAAGGTTAGTAAAAATATATTGTGGAACATATTCAAGTAAGTCACAAATTACATCATACAAGGGATTTGTGATTTGTAGACTTTGAATTGTGGCCAGGGAGGAAATAAGGTCAGTTGTGTTAAAATAAAAACTATTGATGGTCCTGTAAGGTTGTAATAAAATGTCTAGATTACCCCAAAGCCATACAGATATGCCGGCAGCACCTAGCCAAACTTGCAAAAAGAGACAGAATAAACCATCTGTATCCCCAAAAGTATAGTTAAAGTATGCTAATATACTGCAACTCACAATGATTGACATTCAGCATGGTTTCAAATTTGCATATTACCATCAAGGGAGGTAATTTAAAGCTGATAACTAAACTGAAATATTAAAAGTAAGACTATAAATGTGTTTCAGCAAATTTATCATGCATGAAGATGTCATTTTAAACTGCAAGAAATATTCTGTCAAGTAAATAAAATTTTGCAAATGTTGGTATTTTCCATTCCTTCTCTTCAGAGAAAAAAAAAACTCAAAATTTTTAGCAAGATTCAGTAAGAGATAGCATAACAAGGCTGTCATGAACATAGGAAGTCTGGAGCGACTTACAAATTGTGTTATGATATGGCGCCAGAATCTTGTCGAGCTGTCATACACGAACCATTACTCAGTTATGATGTACGATACAGGTATTGACAGAAAAGTCGAAGCTAAGAATTTTTTGAAAGCAGTTTTTTTCATATGACTGCTTCCAAGCTATTTCCAGATTTTTGCTTATCTTACTGATAGCAATCTACTGTGATAAAACATTTGAAGTTTTTATTTTTACATATTCAACTTGCTTCTGAAATTGATTTCAAGTAGTTTGTTTTATTATGTGTACCTGAGTTGACCTAACCATGCTTCCCTTGTTTTTTTTAAATAACTTTCTCAGCAAATAAGCCGAACACTTATAAATTGGAGAGGAGTCACACTTGTTCAAAAATAAGAAAATTACAGTTGAAAGATACAGTGGTGTTTGTAGACTAAGCCATGGGTCTCAGAATGTAATACAGAGATTGGAGCCCTGTCTCTTCTACATGTATATGGATATGAAGGTCAAGTCTCTGAAATAACCAATAAAAACGGGAGTTTTTAGCTTGTTTTTTAGATTTAAGAGCTTAAGCCCTGTAAAACTCACTAGGAAGTAATATAAAGTAAAAGCTTTAAATTAATATGCAAATATCGAAAAATATTTATTATTATGGAATAAAAACTTCAAATAAATGTTTTTTATTTTTTCATATTTAATTTAAGTTTTCACTTAATAATAGTGAAACAAAATAAACAAAATAAAGACAATCTTTTAGTTGCTGAATTTCTTTCATTTTAATTCAAATTAAAATGAAATAATGAAATACAAACTCTGATCATTTATTTGACTCTTCTTCAGGTGAATGATATCATATCAGAATTTCGTTTTAATGCAAAATTGTTTCTGTACTAAAGAATTTAGTTTTATTATTCGTGACACCATATTATTACCCCCATGATAAAGAACAATGATTCGACTTTCTTATTTCTGAGGTCTGTTTTACAAAATGTTATCAGTTCTCTGTATCGACCTAGTTTAGCCTTTTTTGGAAGTTATCGGGATACAGTTACCACATCAGATACAAGTTGATAGTTAAAGTTTACGCTTTTAGCTTTAATTACGGGTGTTGTATACATTCGTAACACTTAAGTAGGTATTACATCCCCATAATTCAATTCAGTGTGCGATGGGTTTAATTTTGACTTTTGCTCTTGAAACCACGTAATCACGTAATCACAGACAATTGAGACATAATATTTTGACTTTTTTAACTTGTGTGAAGATGATAGATGAGAGTACGGGATGTTGGTTCAACCCCAAATAATTGATAACCCTCCATTAATTCTTGCATCAATTTTCTACGATGTTTACATATGTTGGGGTATAGTAAATTTGCCTGTGATAAGTTTTCTTAGATTCTGAGATTACGATGAAAATGTTTACAGAATTCACTTAGATAGTATCAGAAACTGAGAGCACTTCTGAAAGCTTTCAAGGCATGATTATTTTTACACACATGTTTTTATCCCCAAACCAGTTCTTTGATCCATGTTAAAGTCAATTTATTTCTGCAGTTTTGAAATGTTACCATTATTGGTTGTAAAAAAATCTCTTCTCTGTTATTCATCATGATCACCAGGAGGAAGTTTCAGTGTTTATATTTCACAGATTGTACCAGAAACTCTAAATGTTGAGAATAATTGTTAGAACAGTCATGAGGATTTTTCTATGTTTAACCCTTTCCTCTATAGATACACCTTTATTGCTTGAGCGAACAGTGTAGATCCAGATCACCAGGCACATCCATGCCGTCTGATCAGGATCTGCACTGTTGGCTTTATGATTTGTTATGTTATTTCTGACCAAAATGCGACCAGTGCAGATCCTGATCAGACAGCATGGATGTGCCGGCTGATCTGGATCTACACTGGTTGCACATACATAAAAATGCTTATATATGGAGGAAAGGGTTAATGTCCTGCACAGTTTCCTAAGAGTGGCATGATTGTGAACAAAATCAGGGAACATAATTTATAGAGATTGCAACTTTTATAGTCTGATTTTGGCCTGATAGATTTGACCTTTTAGAAAAGTTCAATTTGGTATTCCTAAATAGGTAAAGTGCTTAATTATTATCAATTAAACTTTATTTTGATCAGATATGATTGAAATTAAAGTAATTTAACATTAATTTGGATTTGTGCAAATACCTATAGATACAAAAGTAAAAGCAAAAAAAAAACCTTCAGGATCATCAGTGTCACAAGAATAAGCACATCAGTTAAATTTGAAGATATTTTATGTATATGAAGTGTTTTCTTAAAACTCTGAAAGCAATAAATCAGTTGCATTAAAATGATGTTGTTGCTCATATCATTTATCAGAAGTTTAATGCCAAAGCAGTAGTTGTAGAAAGCATTCAGCCTGGTGCCTGCATGACTGCATGGCTACTGGAACTTCCACTTATAGAGTAATGTTTGGCAATCTATCATTGAAGAATTGACACATATATATACATCCCAGTTTAGTGATACATGTACAGTCGGACCTCGATAGTTCGAACTTCGATAATTCGAACACCGTAGATATTTCAAACTCGTATCTCTGTCCCGGAAAAACATCTATATACCTTATATGCATTAACTCTTGATAATTCGAACACCTGATATTTCGAACTTCGAACTCAAAGTCCAGTCCGTCATTTTGATTTTCGATTAATTTCACTCTCGATATTTCGAACTCAATTAAAATTTATCGCTCAAAATTATGACATGTAAATATTTTCACACTTCAAGGGGATAAAATAGCGGCGCCGTAGATTAGCACACGCTGTGAAACAGACACATATCAGGCAACGCGATACCTGTTACAAACAAATAATATTACGTTTTTTGATCTCATTCAAATCTTATTAGAAATATATTTAAAGAAAGAATTGAATTATTAAGACTTGCAAACTAATTTTGCAAATAAACATTGAGCGGATTTAATTGGAAACGACGCAGACGTCCTCTAGTCGGGAAGCGATTAGTGCTTGTGAAACGATGAGACGGTACTTTGAATGTCAGGATATTACTGAGCGTGAACTAAGAATGCACAATGTTCTGATGAAAAAAAACTTTGTAAGGTGAGCGGCCATTCAAACTAGTATGGCAAAGTTTGTAGATTAAACATCCATGACGTGGAGATTCGTGATTTGTGCTATTGTTGACTTCGTACTTTATTTATGTAAAAATGTATCCGAGTTACGTTCATGTGCATGTATATATCTGAAGATGCACATATAGTTTTTGAACATAAAAATAAATAACAAATATTTGTTTTGTCTTTTATTTCACATACAAAAGATAATATATATCAACAGACATAAAATCATGAACAAACAATATCCACTTCCTCAGGCCGACAGACCTCCGATAATTCGAACTCTCGATAATACAAACTTTTTTCCCAGTCCCGTCGAGTTCGAATTATCGAGGTTCGACTGTAATAGTTGTCTATAAAGACTTTCTGTAAGCAAGTTCTAATCTTTGGCAGTTTGAAATGTATCATATATAGATTTTGCTTGTCTAATATTTGAATTATATCATTACCAGTTATAGCTGCATACTTTTTCAACCTGATTATGATGTGTTTTAACAAATTAATTAATTCACAGAAGAGTTTGCTTTTGTTATTAAGCATACATTTTAGATATTAATACATGTATACAGAATGATTGTGGTTTCTGTTGTTTGAAAATATCATGCTGGCACTATGTATATTTATTATACTGCTCATTAATATTCATTCTACTGTTCAGTTATACGTAAAAATTGAATTGAAGGATCATTAAACAATTTGATATTTTGTTGATCAGATTAGATTTAATTAAACGAGCAATTATCCCTTATTTATAATAAATTGAATGAAAATTTAACGCCTAGCTCATTAGCATATTTTTGAATATATTTGTGTCTTTGTGCTCAAGATGAGTTACTTTTAAAAGCATTCTGGATGAAAAGTGCTATCATGTAACACCTGCGCTCATCACAATCAACAAGTTGTCACGGCACACTACCTGTACAGACCCGACAACGTCAACTGCTCAATGTCTTTGAAGTAAACAGTTTAATAACCAAATTTTGAAAACCATAACATTGTTTAAAATGATAAAGTGTTAATGGCTTTTCATTGTAAAATATTCTATTTAACGCTTTCCTCAATATATGCACATTTTTACACATGTGCGACCAGTGTAGATCCAGATCAGCTGGAACATCTGTACAGCCGGATCAGGATCTGCAATGGTCACATTTTGGTCAGAAATAACATAACGAGTCAAAAAGCGAACAGTTTAGATCCTGATCAGACGACACAGATGTGCGGGCTGATCTGCATACACACTGTTCGCCCATGCAATAAAGGTGTGACTATTGAGGAAAGGCTAAAGGATAAATAATATCATGCTTTCCTGATGTCAGTTGTTGGGACCTCACAATGTCTTTGAAGTGTGCAAAGATTCTGTTAAAATATAATAATGACTTATTCCACTTCAAATTTAGATTTTTATAGCATTTTAGTAATTTTACTGCGTTGTAATAATAGCATTTGCTTTCTGAATTAAAGCTATAAACTATTTGTTAGCTGTCAATGGATTCTTCAGTTATGAGAATTTGTGTGATAGTGTTTTAATGGACTGTATCAATAACAATCATTTGCGTCATTTTCTATTGAATTAATTTATGGCCAAATATGAATACCAGCCATTTTCAAATTATGAAATTATTTACTCAAAGAAACTTAATGTCTAAATCACAATTAAAACAAATGTGTCTAATTTCAGTAAAAAAAATATTTTAATAGTTTTAGTTCTCAACTACAACTTGAAACTGATAAGAACAAAATAAAAACTACAAGGGTCTCCGATTGCTTTTGATATGCTATAAAAAGGATGCATCATTGTTTTTTCTCCTGCAATTCTATACTCTCACTGGTGTTCTCATGCGTTTTTGTGGTGACATCCAATGCATACTCTATAGAAACTGGATCGTTATGTGCACATGTTTGGTTAACACTTTGTTCGGTAGAAAATTGTGCAAAAAGCCTTAAATGGATTATTTGGGGTTGAATAAAAAACCGAGACGCAGCTTCTGTTTCAGTTTATGTGCTTCATTCATTAGTTTTAAATGAACAAATTGTTTTTGCGAAAAGTTTCTAGTTGATGTTAATGTCTCCCTCTGCACCGTGTATCAACCAAACTTCAATTAGTTGTGCTTTTCAAGTTAGGAGACAAATTCTAAAAGATTTCAAGGGCATTTCATAATTCATTGCCTATGTATTGTACAGCCATGGGATTTTAAGTGATTTAATTTACTTCTTCAATATAGAAAGAAGAAAAATATTATTTATTTAAAATTGTTATTATTATTTAGGCGAAACTGTTTGTTTTTATCAATTTTGAAAAAATCTTTCAATTACTAAGCATTGTCTACTGTATGCCCAGTGGTATACAAATGCCTTTGTCCATCTGAATTCACTTTCTACCCAGTAATATGAATAAGATATCTGTTAATGTACTTAGTTTATTGTGCTGCTGCAATGGGTTATTAAAGAAGGGTATCAGATTTTACCTGCTAATTATCTTTTCAGAACACCTGTAGGTACTTACTGCCAATCAGAAGCACTTAATTCCATTCCCTGCAATCTGATTGGTGCATGTAATTGGGAGGCAGGAGCACTGAAGTATCAGTGTGTATCAGAGAGCAGGAGTGTGTTAACTGCAGTAATTAATGGATTATGACTATCTGATTATAGAATTTCTCATGGCTGCTACTTGTTTTATTGGGATAGAATTTTCAGCAAAGCTGAATTAATGGGACCTCTATTTCATGTGGATTTTGAACCTGCTGTTTTGTTTATTTGTGGAATAAAATTGAAGGTAATCTTAATGTTCTATACATGTTAATGTTTACTTTGATAAGTTTTAAAATAATATTCCTTTTCATTGGTACTGCTTTAAATGACAACAACTTCATTTGCTCATAATTATAAACCCTTTTTATCAGAAGTTGATGTTCACAAAGTTAATTCAATGTTATTCTATATTTTGTTTTTACAACACTTTTACTTCTTTTTACAAATCATACAGAATCTATATGATTTGTATTACAGATAGAGCATATCAACCCATCAATCAATGAGTTTGTCAATCAATCAGTAAACTTATTTGAACATGTTTCTCAAAAAAATGAAAGTACTGTTTGATTTAAGAAAAAAATAACAAACTATCATTCTAGAAGTTTCATCAGTTTACAGGAGTTATTCAGTTGTGTTCAACTTACATAAATGTTAACTGATTGGAATTCTACAGATTCATTTACTTTATATCATAATATTAACTTAGATAAAGTTGGGACATAAAATAATATTCAAGCAGTTTCAGTTTAATATTTATCTTGGATCCTGGGATATTGAAATGCTTTTTACCATTTGCAAATATCCATATTAGAAAGGCATTGCTCTAGGCATGTCTTGCAGATCTATCTGCCAGTGTAATTGATAGATGTTCAACTTGCATGTCACATCAAGCACCTGGTCTACTTCAAATTGTTCCATATATATTGCCTTAAGTTGTCATTGTCTACAAAAAACTTGACATAGGAAGAAAACTTGTGAATATGTATTAATGCTTGAATTTGGGACACTGGCTTCCATGGTGACTTTGAATATGTATTAATGCTTGAATTTGGGACACTGGCTTCCATGGTGACTTAAGCTTAACTCTAAACCGGCTGTGTCATCAGACCTGGATCTACACTGGTCACCTCTATATCAGAAATAACCTAATGAATATAAAACAGTGTAGATCCTGATCAAATGGCATAGATGTGACAGCTGGTCTGGATCTAAACTGGTCACCTCTAGGTAAAACATAACCCAGTAAATCTTAATAAGCAAACAGTGTTGATTCATCTTGATCAGACAGTATAGAAGTGCATGGAAGAAAACATCCCTCCCTGGCAGTCTCTGACATCTGAACCGTCTCCTGAGTATCCAGAAAATTAATGACCGTTTGATTTACATGCCATGTTTTGTATGACAGTGTAAACAAAATAGTCCATGTCCATTCACACAGCTGTCAATAATACAGCATTACTTTAAGGTTCTGTAAAGTGTCTGTCAAGTCCTGTGGATGCTGCCATCTGTTGTTTAGATGCCCTTCCTAGGATTTAAAGAAGCAATTTTGATAACTATATATATATATACATTTATTGCATGGACAAACAGTGTAGATCCAGATCAACCAGCACATCCTTGCCATCTGATCAGGATCTACACTGTTTGCTTTTTGATTTATGAGTAATTTCTGACCAAATAGCGAAAGTGTAGATCCTGATCAGATGGAACATATCGGTGCCAGCTGATCTAGATCTACACTGGTCACACATGTGATAAACTGTGATATATGAAGTAAAGGGTTTAGAAAATGTGAAGCTGGACTGCCACCAATATCAGAACTATTTACTCAGCCTTCTTTAGAGCCCACACAGCAATCTATAATTACCTCAAATGAACATGCCCATATGCAAGCTATTTCATCATAAGAATTAGGCCAAAATTACCTTTTTGTTTAAAAACTTTAGTCAGCACAGCAACCATCAACAATCAGAAAAGGCTGTTCCAGATCCAGATCTGAGTCTAAGCTGCCACAATCATTGGGATCTACAGTCTGCTTTTAAATCTGACCAAGAAGCAACCAGTGTAGATCCATGATAACTGGAACATTGCTGCCAACTGATCTAGATCTGCACTGGTTGCATCTTGGTCAGAAATAACCTCACGAACCTAAAAGGGAATGGTGTTGATTCAGATCAGATGGCACATTTGTGCCAGCTGATCTAGATCTACACTGTTCACCCATGAAATAAATTTGTTTCAGTGGAATAAAGGGTTAAACTTCAAAATAGTTTGGAATTGTGTTATATTCATTTGAGACAAAGAACGAATTTTTCATACAGAAAACAACAATATGCAAATCTTCCTTTAGGATGCTTTAATTAGTGTGATGTTGGTAGTGTATGTGTATGCAGTGGGGGGACTCCCTGGTTTGGAGGTGGTTGTGTGTGTAGGGGTGGGGAGCTCCTTGGAAACAAGGAAAACAAAAGTATCTCATCCTTGTCTGACATACATTTTGGTTTGCTTATAATTGTGCATGGATGGAGAATTTATTCAGTTGTAGAATTTATGTCTGCTCACACTCCGGATATTTACATTTCATGTTTTCTCTCCTCTGACATTCCTGCCAAACATTGCGGCCATACTGACCACTTCCAACTGCTGACTGATACTGACCACAGCTTTATGTTTTATCAGGTGCTGCAAACTAGTGATTTGTCTTAATAAAGCTTGGCCCAAACTGATCTTTGTAATTAATGAGTATTGCCTCCTATGGCAGTTAAACCTTTACTCCATGTGTTCACATTTTATCTTTTATGTGACCTATGTAAATCCAGACCAGCTAGCCCATCAGTGCCATCTTAGATTTTGATCTGCACTGTTGGCTTTATTGGTCAGAAATAACCTAAACAATCTAAAGGCTGATGTGCCGGCTGATCTGGATCTACATTGTTGGCCCATGCGTTAAAGGTATATCTGTGGAGTAAAGGATTAAGATACATGTACTAGCTTATTGTCAGAGCCTACCCAGTGCCGCCTCATCTAAAATATTTTACTGTCAATACCAGCATAGAAAATTTAATATGAACAAAATAAACTTACCTGCTTTATGTTAGCATAAAAATATTGAGTTGCTCCATGGGGAATGTCATCTCAAACTTCCATTAACTCATTTTAAACCCTTAACTCCATGATTTGTATCATGTTGGTGGCCAGTGTAGATGTATATCTGTGCCATCTGATTTAGATGTTGACTATTTGTTCGGATCAGAAAAAACCTTAAAAACATAAACTGTAGATCCTGATCAGACTGCACAGTGGAGTTATTAGGATTAAAGTAGATCCTGATCAGACTGCACAGTGGAGTGATTAGGATTAAAGTAGATCCTGATCAGACTGCACAGTGGAGTAATTAGGATTAAAGTAGATCCTGATCAGACTGCACAGTGGAGTTATTAGGATTAAAGTAGATCCTGATCAGACTGCACAGTGGAGTTATTAGGATTAAAGTAGATCCTGATCAGACTGCACAGTGGAGTTATTAGGATTAAAGTAGATCCTGATCAGACTGCACAGTGGAGTTATTAGGATTAAAGTAGATCCTGATCAGACTGCACAGTGGAGTAATTAGGATTAAAAGATGTAATTTTCTGTAGGAAAAGGGTAAGGTATCAATGATTAGAAAATGGTTTGATGCTTTCTAGTTTTTTTGGCTTTCGCTTGTTACATATAAGGGCTATAAATTGTGGCTTTTCCACACAAAAATTACCTCAGTATACAGCAATCTATATTAGCCTGTTAGCACTGTTCAACCAGTGCAGGACTTGCACATTTGTTTTCAGACTAGTTAAAATCAAAGACCTGATGGTGCATTCTTGGTGTTTTTTCTGCAAATAAAAAAGTAATAGTTTTGATAAATAAATCCATTCCTGTAACTCTTTGGAATGTTTTTTTTTGGTTCTTTTTGCACCATAAGGCTGATTGCAGCTAAATTAACTATAAATCAGATTTAGATATAAGCTAGGGTGTCTGGTTTTATGTTGAAATAAATTACTGAGTTATGTTGTACATGTATAGTGTACCAAATTGTGAGCACCAAACAATCTTTTCATTTTGCTTGCTGTATCCTGTTGCAATGATTTATATTTAAGGCTTTGTGCAAAACTATTTTATCTAATACAGAATTCTGAGTCCTAATTTATTAGTAGAGTAAACTTTTGCCACCATTGTATCTTAAGTATTAATTGAAACTGGATCATTAAGATTAGTACCCAACACTAATCAACTCATTCTTTATTAGAAGGGACTCTTCAAACCAAGAGGGTACATTGCACTACGACTTGTGTACATTATGAAGGCAGTCATGGAACTCCATGCTTTATAGTTAATCAGCGTTTACTCAGTTGATCTTAATTAGAACTTGTTTATTTATGTTCGCCAGTCATTCATATCTTAATATGTTGTGAATAATTCTAAATCATTATATTATAGTCTAATAGCCTTGATCAGTGGTGTGATGCATTCAGTCACATTCCTGTAAACTTGTGGTAGACATTAAGGTTTTATGAAGGCCCTTGGAGAATCTTGGTTGAGCCGAGTTTGTGCACATGCTTTGTTGGGGGTCCAAGACACAATCTTTTATGATTCCATGGATTATAAAAGCCATGTGAAACAGCAAACAATAACATGCATATGTTGAATCAAAACAGGGCTGAAGGTTATAAAGCTGAGATTGGAAACCAGTCTCAAATCTCAAGCATCTGATTGGCTGAAATGGCGACTGGTCGCCATTTCAGCCAATCAGATGCTTGAGATTTGAGACTGGTTTCCATGCTCAGCTTTATAACCTTGGGCACTGTTCTTGAAAGGGTCAATAGTGTAGAATTGCTTCAAAATGAATCAAACTAACAGAGGTTTAGACCTATGTTTGTTGGGACCAAATCCATCTGATCATGATTGTATGATTGCTGCAATGGCATACTGTAAAAACTTAATTTGGTTGTGATTGGTTGTGATTAAACAAGATTTATGTGGTGTAGAGGCTTCGATTTGCTTCAGTCTGTATTATTAGAAGCAAATGAATCCTGATATATCATGCAGAAAGGATTTTTAACAAGGCCAACCCTTTAGTTATCTTCAGTGGAGGGCTAACAGTACTGTACTATATTGTTTAGTACATTCTGTTGAGATCTTGAGCTAGATTTACTGCCGTCTGTCAACACTTGCACTCTAAGTGAAATCTTGGTTAAATTAATTCTATGTCAAAATGCAGTTGACACTGCATGTGACATTTGTTTGATATGATTATAAGAAGAAAACACAGGGGCAAGTTTCATAACTCTGACTGCAAGTTATGCTCCTTTTTACCTTAAAAGTTTAAGGGTTTTTTGTGATTCACTCAAATGTGCAAAAGTTATGGCACCAATCTGTTTTTAACATACATAACATAAATTATTATTATAATAGTTAGTAATTGAACAAACATTCTTTGTACAGACTAGCAATCGGTGAATTTAAAATACTTGTTCAGATTCCACTGAAGTTGATACATTGTGTGATCATAACTTGCATATTTGCTAGCATCTTGACACTTTTCTACATGGTTCTGCCATATATATGTGAGTAATACAAGTGTGCAAATTACCCTTGATGAAAGAAGCTGGCATGCTGAAAGTCAACACTCTTTTTCTCACCAACAATAATACTTACATATTTCCTCCATATAAAATAAAATTTCAAATTGCGCAGTTGTATTTTAAAATAGATTTTTACAAGTAAACAAACTTCATTTATGTAGTTTTCTGTATTGATATTGGTAAGGAATGATTGTTCAAAGCTTTCAAGGTTTGTCTACAGATTCCTATACTTCAATAATATAAAAACTCATAGAATCTACCAGTGGAAACAATTGTTATATTATTGTGCAAAATATCAAATTTCTTTTCCTGATTGCAATTGATTTTCTTTCAGATGTCATAAACATTATCACTTCCTTTGATTAATGTTGATTAATATTACCTAATGACTTCTGTCTTACACTAGTAAATATTACTGATAAAAGGGGACATAATTTTAATTCAATATTTACTTAACATGTCTGAAGTGGGGGTAGGTAATTATTTAATTAATGTTAATAGTGTACATGTGTCTACCCAACAACCCCTAGAGAGATTGTAAAATTGTCCTTAATGATCTTCTGTCTAGCATATTAATTTTGTTTATTTTATATACAACAATCCCTAGGGGGCCTTTAAAGTCAGCAACATATAAATATCTTTATCTAAATAAATTGTTTTCTCAAAATCACCTGATTTGTTTAGACAGAATAAGCTTCTTACACCAGTGTGGACAATACATATGTCAAAAGATAAATCAACAAATGCTTTGAAGCAGACATGTTCATTATTTCTGAAGTCAAAGAAAAAATAAATCTACGACTGATGTTTATTCAGATTTAGTGATTATTGACAGTGTAATTAATAAAAATCGAAGACGATTATTGAACCTTTGTATGACATTCAATTACGTTATTTTTGTGATGCAGAAAAATCTTTTTTCTTTTACAACATAATTAAATCATTTTTACGGCATTGTTATTCAATTTACTGTAATTTTTATCCTGTGTCACAAAAACATCGCTTAAGGAACATTGTAATTGATACGAAACTGTTCAATACTCTCCTAAAAAGGAAAATGAATTATTGTTATTTTCTTGACAAATAACAGAATACAATTTATCTGTTATTCTTGGCCTTGGTTTACATTTTGTGTAAAATCCTTGATTTTCAATCCCCTGTAGACATTTGTTTAATCTAAAGAAATGAAGAATTTTACAGTTTGTCAGTTTAGCTTCTTAGCAAGCTGTTGTTGATTAAATTTGTTGCTTTTCTATAGATTTCCATTGCCTCTTCACATTGATTTTATTTACTCCCAATTTTTCAAGTAAATAAAAAATCAAAGGGAATTGCAATGATTGGTCAAATGTAAACATTTACCAAGCGCTCTGTAAACTGTGGATATGAGAGCCACACTTTCTGCATTGTTGTAATGTGATAATTAATTGACATGCAAACAATACATACCTCTCTTTTGGAACATTTGTGCACAATGGTAGAAGGTGTTGAAAGCTTGTCATTATTTCTTGACGCCTTGTCTGGTTTTATAATAAAACCGTTTTAATTCTATTATTTTCCAGTCAACTTGGGAATGCCAATACATGAAGTAAACTTAAGAGAAGGTGTTGGTAATTAGTTGTGTTGCTAAAGCATACATTATTCAATATTTCATAGAATTCTGTAAGTCTGAATGCCTTAAAAGCTGAATTATAAACATTTTCTGCTGTACTCAGCATTTGTTACAAGAGTATTCATCCATGATTAAATAACATTAAATTTCACAAGCATTTAGTCAATCTTAGTGCATTAACAGTACATTGCCTTCATATTTCAATCTACATATTTGGGATGCAAGCTTTCCAGAAAGTGGGTTTGTTTGGGGCAGTCTTAGGATATTAGTTACATGATAATTTCCAACTTCCTTGCCAAAATCTGCATGAAAATTAAATACTTCTGCCCAAAGAAGGGGTTCAAGTGACCCTACTACCCCTTCTGATGGACTGCAAAGCTGTATTATCACAGCATGACTAAAATACATTGATTTCATTGGCAGTAGAAATAAGAGACAAAGTTAATGCATTTGACAGTGTAATGATTACAAATTCAAACAAACATGCAAAGTTACATGTATACAATGGAGGCTGAGTAGGCGAGAACATCTTGTGCTTTCACAATATACAGATCTTCAACACTTTCCTCAATAAATGTGTATTAATTTTTAAGGAAAGTGTGCTATCTCTCAACTTAATTCTTCACTGTAAATTTTATTTTGGAACTAAGGTGATAATATAATCTAATAAGCCTTTAATACTACATTATATTTAGCCTCCGTTTTTGACAAAAAGAGAACAAGTGATGAATTAGGTAACACATATATTGACATACTATCACCTGAAGACACCCCAGCGAGCCTAATGAAAGCCTCACTGTCATTTCTCTGATAGGTTAACCTTTAATACTTCCTCTGTATACAAAACAATAAAATATTAAGTAAAGTCAAGGAGAACATTCAGTGAGGCAAACTGACCCTTCACATTACTCAGCTGACAGTTTTCTTAGGGACCAAGTTCCCAATTAACTCTTAGGCTTTTAAACATTTATGACAATTTAAAGGATAAATAGTCTTATCATATATTATTATTATTATTATTTACTATTTATTATTATTATAAATTTTTTTATTATTATTATTATTATTTATTATTATTATTACTTATTATTATTATTATTATTATTATTATTATTATTATAAAAAGACAGTAAAAAAGTATTTAAATCACATCTAAGCCGCGTCTCTAGTCATTGGCAAGGCAGGGAATTTATAATTCTGATCTGTAGCTGATTGGTTGAAATGAGACCTGGTTAAACTGGCTAGTCAGAAACTCGAGTTTTGAGACTGGCCTCAAGTCTTGGACCCTGGTAAAACCTATTAAAAAACAACAACAGAAACTGATCATTTTGTTGAAAAAGATGGATTAATTTACCCAAAACAATAAAAATAACTTTTTAAAATCAAATAAAAATCCCAATCACTGAATGCTGTTTGAAAACATTCTGATAAAAAGGTTTTGCCTTCTATGTGTAAGGCATGCTGGGATTGATAACACAACAAGCTGGTACGGCACGACATTATGCCATGATTGCTCCAAAATTGATTAAACCAAACTTGCTATAAGCTTGACAATATTGGCTTAAATTAAGTTTCTAGGATTGACTCTAGTGTTAAATAATTTGATATAATACCCTGACATCCATTTTGCCTAAAAAAATTCCAGCAAGATACTGTCTAATTGAATTTCGGCACACTGTGCAGACAATACAAGGAAAATTTATCATCACATTACTGTCCCAGAACAAGGCTTGCTACCGAGCTAGATGTGATTTTATTTTCTTGAAAACAATTCCGTTGCATCTTTTCCCAAACATAAAAAGCAATAGCTTATCAATTACATTTCCCTCGTAGATTCTCGACTGTCAATTGAACATGTTTTGTAGATTTATTTAACTGCGTTTCATCAAATTTGGTCTCTTTGGGAGAAATTTCACCTTAAAATAGGTTTTATTGAATTTAGAGATCGCAACTTACACTGAAGTTCATAAAATTGCAGAAGTTACTTGGGTACCAAATCAAATTTAATTTTTGTTTTGATAAAGCATTTATATACCAAAACTAATTGTTTGAAAAAATACAAATAAAGCATTTATATACTAAAAGTAATTTGTTTAAAAAATATGATGTTTTGGATCAATTTTTTAGACACAGTAAATACATTTCATATTGTCTATCTTAACTAATGGTTTTATTTCAACATTTTCTCAGAAAGGAAAACATAACAGTTAAATTAATGACTTACAGAACTTAAATTTAACATCATGTTTGTTTTTAATTTTCAAAATATTTTTCTTCATGTAACAGATCTCAAGTTAGATAAACAGAGGGGGAAATATTTCAGACAACATAATAAATAGTTTTTCTTAACGTGCAATTTATTAAAGGATAAGTGTAAGACATGAAAGTGGTCAGTTAGACTGATAATGACAAGATTACAATAGAAAATGTTTTAATTACAGGCTACAGATCACCATCAGATAAACTTATGTATGAAATATTTAAATTTTAAATTTTCATGGTCTAAAATATTTATTGATGTGTTTTCAGCCTGGAGCAATAAAGCAAGCTGACAGTTTGATCAAGAATTAAAGCAAGACAACATTAGGAGGACATTACCCTCGGGACGTTTAAAAGTCACAGAAAGTCAAAACCGGTATGTGATCAAGACGGCTGAGTACTTGGAAATCATTTATATCAGAAAACTGAGCCAATAAAACCTTACAGGGACTCTTTTGGTCATCAGTCCATAATTGGAAAATAGTGGCAACTGTTCGGTGAAGCAGAGAAAATTTGTAGTGTTAGTAGTTGCTGATAATTCATCAAGGTGTCGTAATCTATGGAACACTTCTTTTTAATGATGTTTGATTTAAAAAAGCGGCTGTGAAATTTCCTGTATAGCTATTATAGAAAATAGTTACTGGAGTGGAAAATTTAATAGGTAAAGCAATTGGGATAAATAACGGATGAGATATTGTGCACTCATTTATTGGAAGTTAAACCCCGAGCAGCACATATGTTAGAAGAGCAGTTGAGTTTATTTGAACAAGAGTGAAAGTGGTAAAATTTGAAAAGTGTACTGGAGCTTAAAGGATTAAACTGCTGTAGAGGAAAAACTACTTGAGAAAATTATAAAGTGGTTTGATTTTCTGAGAGGATTTTTTACTGTGAACACATAAATAGAGATGTAAAATGTGAATTTTGAATTGGAATTAACTTGATACAGTAAGCTTGATTTGATTTTCTGATGCAGATATTGTGCAGTGCTGGATTTATTGAAAGCACTTGATAATTTGATGATGTTGAGAAACTTTTGACAGATAAATTAAATTGAAAAAAAACTTCTATAAAAGAAAGTGAATAATAGGAATGTAATTATATATTCCTAATAATCAACAGAAGTATGTTGAAAACTTTTTGAACTTTGAGAACTGACTGAAAAAGAAAAAAGTGAGAAGTGAAAGAAAATATGGAAGTAAAAATGATTTTAATATTATTTATCATAAGTGCTGTGTGGAAGTTGAGTTCAGCTCAGGATGTTACTTACCATATTGATGAGGAACGATCCAATTCAACTTTAATTGGCAACATCGGAAAGGACTCAAACTTATTTTCTGCGATTGGAGGTAGCGCTTCATCTTCACTTTCTTTTAGCTATCTGACCACTGGCAATCCGTATGCACAGTATTTCAGAGTCAACGGAAAAAATGGGGATTTGTTTACAAATGATGTCATAGACAGAGAGACAGTTTGTGAATTCTCAGAAACATGTATGTTGGTTCTACAAGTAGCAGCAAAATCAGAATTGGGAACCTTCTTCAGGACTTTGAAAGTTCATGTATTTATAAATGACATAAATGATCATTCACCAGTATTTGCACGTTCCACTTTGACTCTGACAGTTTCGGAAGCTGTTCTTGTTGGAACATCGTATGTAATAGATGGCGCTAGAGACAAAGACACCAGTCCCGAATTTTCTCTGCATCAGTATACAATTGTATCTTTAAATCCACAAGTGCCAGAAAGTCTTCCATTTTCAATTCAATTTACAAAACATTTAGATGGCAGTTCAATTATTCGGCTCTATGTCACCGAACCACTGAACAGAGAAACTAGAGATGCATACCATATGGAAATCATTGCAATGGATGGAGACAAACCACCGCGTCAGGGGAGACTACCACTATTTGTGATTGTTTCTGATGTTAATGACAACCAGCCGTATTTTGATGCCACCTCATATAACTGCACAGTGAGTAAAGAAACAGAAAAGGGCACGGTGATTCTACGTTTAAATGCAACAGATCCAGATCTAGAAGAAAATGGTCAAATTAAGTATAGGCTAAGTCAGCGTCAACAGTCCGAAATATTGCAGCTTTTTGATATTGTTGAAGAAACAGGAGAACTGATTCTAAAAGAGAAAGTAGTTTATTCACCAGGCAAAGTTTACAATATCATCGTGGAAGCATATGATAATCCCTTAGATGGACAGTCGCTTTCGACACAGACTCTAGTTACTGTAACTGTTGAAAACACAGGAAATAATGCACCAGAAATCGTAATTAATGTACTAACACAAACTGAAATGGCCGAAGTACCAGAAACTGCAAATGTTGGAACAGTTGTTGCATATGTTGTTGTTGTTGACCATGATGAAGGAAAGCAGGGGATAGCGAACTGTATAATTCAAAGCATTGACTTTGATATTCAGAGAATTGATATGAACAAGTATAAAATATTCGTGGCCCAGCGACTTGACTTTGAAAGATCACGAATGCAGACGGTAACAGTGCACTGTCAGGACAACGGAAATCCCCCATTAGCAACATCAGCTTCGTTCAATGTGTCAGTGACCGATAAGAATGACAACACACCAGTGTTTACTGAACCACAATACACAGCAAACGCAAGGGAAGATTTATCAGTCGGTGAAACTCTATTACGAGTTAGTGCTACTGATTTAGACAGTGGTAAAAATGGAGAAGTTTATTTTGAAGTGTCAAAAACATACTCAGACAGAGATTATTTTTATTTTGAAAATTCAAAGACAGAACTGAATGTAGGCTTTTTGAAATTAAATAAGTCATTGGACAGAGACAAGAAATCTTCATACGTGTTTGCAGTTCATGCGATAGATGTCGGTGAAAAAGGAGAAACTTCCAGGACTGGCTCGGCTATGGTCAACTTGTATATAACAGACATAAACGATGAAAGACCTGAATTCACACAAAACCCCTTTACATTTGTAGTTCTAGAAAACTTACAGACAGATTCTGTTGCAGGACGTGTTACTGCCAAAGACAATGATTTAGGTATTAATGCCCAGATTGAATACAGAATGCATCCTGATTTTATAGGTATTGTTCCATTTGAAGTCATGAAAGATGGTTATGTAAAAACAAATCGTGAATTAGATAGGGAAGCACAAAATCAGTACGAGTTTAATGTAATCGCTACCGATAAGGGAGAGAAACCGTTAAGCAGTACAGGAAGTGTGGTGATTATTGTTTCCGATGCCAATGATATGTTTCCAGTAATTTCATTTCCTAGACCCAGCAATAATTCAGTTATGGTATTACAGACTGCCAGCGTCTGGCAGGTTGTCACACGGGTACAAGCAAGTGACGCTGATGAACCGGGAACCGGCAACAGTCAACTTCGATTTGATATAACAACTAGAAATGACTCTGATTTATTCCAGATTAATCCTAACTCAGGTGACATACAAGTGACTACAAAAATAGATCCATCTTTAGTTGGTAAAATATTTCAGTTGACAATATTTGTATCAGACTATGGTAAACCTTCTGCAAAAACTGCTGAGTCAGTATTATATATCCGAGTTGTTTCCAACAATGCAACTGTTCCACAAGCATCTACTGATGTTCTAAGCAACCAGAACTTCCTTATCGCAATTATAGTTGGAGTTGTCACTGTTGTTATTTCTGTTGGAATTCTGGCGACAATCTGTATCATTCGTAAAATAGACAGGGAGCGGAAAGAAGAACAAAAGATGAAAAACAATAATCAGATTAAAGTAGATCCAGATCTAGATGGCCGTCAGGTGTTTGATGGAAGTATAACTGTATTTTCTTTACCATCGGAAGACAGTCTTCTGACGGAAAGAAAGAAGAAAGAAGTTAGTTTTTCGTTGGAGGACGATGTATTCTCAGACGATGATCTGATACAAAAAAACGGCATGGAAAGCTCCCACCGACATTTTAAGGTGAGTTTAACATGTCAAGTGGATCTCTATATCGAATAGTTAGATTCTTTACCTATTGTATATATGATTATATTATTTATTGCTCTAAATGTAAATGACCCTGCCAATCTAATGTGTATAATGACTTGCTGTAAAACAGTTACTGCCCTGCCCATCTGATGTGTATAATGACTTGCTGTAAAACAGTTCCTTGTTATTGTATTTAAATTGTTAATTTATTTTTCATTAAAATAATAGCTATTTTCACATCGTGTTCGTTTTGTACATGTACAGAAATCTGTGCTATCAATATATTATGTTTAGATGACATATTTTGAACTTAAATATGTTGCAATATATCACTCTGTAAAGTACAATGGTGTTAACTCTTTACTCCATGGAATATGGCTGTTATCCAGAGCATAGGGTAACAGTTTAGATCCAGATTAGCTGACAAATCTAAGTCAGGATCTATACTGTTTGCTGTTTGATTCATTAGGTAATTTTTTACCAAGAGGAAAATAGTGTAGACACAGACCAAATAGCGCAGTTGTGGCAGGTGATCTAGATCTTCACCTTCTGCACAGGTTTTAAAATGTTACCGGTAATATGGAAATATGGAGTGAAGGGTTAAAACCCTGCCTGTCTTTGACAACAGTTTTCATGGCTTGAAGCAACATTCACATTACTGCAACATAGACATGTACGGCAATTTAACTGTGTTGTTGTTCTGAAGTTGAATTCCAACAATATTGTTTCTCCAACATTGACTGACTTGTGTTTTAATAGTGTTTTCACAAACAGTATTGTGAAAGCAGTATTAAAACACAAGTTAGTAAATGTTGGAGACACTCACCTTTTCAACAAAGCATAACTACTGCAGACCAATGTAGATCCAGATCAGCTGGCATATCTGTGCTGTCTGATCTGGATCTACAGTGTTTGCCTCTTGGTCAGAAATATCAAAATAAATCTAAAAGCAAACAGCACATACACTATCTGGATCTGCAGATCTGGATCTATAGTTTGCCCGTTTCTGTAAAGAAATTTAACACGAGATGTTTGTTTGTGTGGAATATAAAATTCCACTTGTATAACATTATTCTAAAGAACCTAAAGAAGAATCCTGCATATAGATAATCATATTAGAGAAACTTATTAGTCTTGTCTGAAGATTATCATTTAACAGCCAACTTATCACCGTTTTATTATTCCTCTATGATTTAATATGATAAGACTCGGATATTACTTGATGTTAAGATTACAACTTAACATTTTCTTGAAGTTAAATGGCATCTTGACATAGCCTGTCAATTTTCCAACTTCTTTCTTTTTACATAAAGGTCATTTTTTTTATAAGGATATCTGATATTTAATGATAAAAATTGAATAATCAGGCCTTTGAGATATCAACCATTTGACATGAGTAGTACTTGTTATGAAAAAAATTATCATTTAGAATGACTCAAGTCTGACAGTTAACTATCATATCTGGATGGATACTTAATTCACACTAATACACTGTGGGCATCACAAAGTATTTCAGAATTAATTTTTTAATCAAAAGAAAATAACTGAAGTGAATACCCGGTACAGAGGGTACAGTTTTCAAGAAGCTGTTATTTCCTAAAACAAAAGTAAAACTTAAACAGAGTAAAGTAGCATTTAATTTCAAGAACAGATACAATATGTCCCATTTATATATGTTACCATCAATTTCAGATTATAATAAAGAATTGTTAGTGAATATTCAGTGAGAAATATACTGCAGACTTGTCAATTATGACAAAATTATGAGATTTTCTTGTCCAGGGGTGACTTGGGGACTTTTGTCTACATTTGTTTTGCACAGAAATAAAAATGTATTCTGTGTAAAAGTAATGTTATATCCACTGAAAAGCACTATTTTATAGCTGATGTCTTGAGAAGTTTTTGTCTAATTTGTGCTGTTATTGGGAACTTGATCAGTCCATGATTAATTCAGGGAAGATTTAGCTATAAATCTCTGCAAGCAGAAGTCATTTCTCAGCCTGGTTCAGTTTGTAGCACAATGTAAAGTTATATTCATCTAAGGAGAGAATATTCACAGAATATAAAAGCAGTGTAAGGCAATGCTTTAAAGTAAAATGATTAATATAACATATGGTATTTAATTACAAAAGCAAATATAAATCTGAAAATCTCAAAATGAAGAAAAAACAATGTTCATTAAAATGAAAAATCTCAGCAAATTTTAAAAAGTAGACAATAAATTGCTTTTTTTTGCAAAATTCAGTCCAGTCTCACAGAAATATTCTTCAGCATTTTTGTTTTACTACTACCCAATAAGCATAAGATAATGTGTCAACACCTCATGCTGCTAAGTACTCCCAAGATGTTGCAATGTTGTCTAACACTAGGTGATTTAATTGGCCATGTTAGCCAGGATCACTGGAAAATCCATCATACTGGCACCTTGGGTAGAAATATGGGACCAAATTACATGGATTGTGTTGACAGGCTGTGAAGTTTTAGGGGTGTTACACCTCCAAGTGTTGATACCCTAAGTGTCTTAGGAGTATATTACATAATTACACTGTATAGTATACAGATTTATATTCATGGTATCAGGTAGCCTAATTATGATTGAAAGGCATGAAATTATATTACAAGGGGAACATTATCAAATAAAACAGCAATAAACTACTTTCATATTCTCCAAAATTCATTATTTTCCTGGAAATCTTGTCAAACCTCTAACTTTGAGTAGGTATTACTAGTTTTATAATCTGTGGTGTTAGAAAAAAGCCTTATTTAATAACAATTGTTTGACAGTCTGTTGTTATTGTCGAGACTATTATCTGCAGATACTGCAACTGATGTAATTTTGTGACACCTATAAAAGTCAAAATTTGCTTCACATGAGATAAAACAGGGACAGAAGCAATGTCACTGAACCAGTATTCCATCACATGGACTCACTTGCCATAGCAATCAATTATGTTCCGAAAAAATCTAGTGGTTTTACACCTATCAGTGTCATCAGACACACTCATATATAATTCAGTGCACATTCATTTTGAGAACGGTCTTTCATGATTATCTATATTCACCTTATTGCCTTTATGATCTCACTTTATCTTGTCATAACAGATCAGTGACATAATCTTTTGATGAGCTGTAAGACTTTTGGCTTTCTTGTTTACGCTCATTATGGAGAGAGTTCTTGTAAAAATAGTCAGTAATCCACTGTATTGCAGAGTCAATTACAGTCTTAATTGTTTCATTTGCATCTGTCATGTTCCACAAACAACTTAGTATACCTCTCACTTAATGTGATGTTCAGTTTTTCTGTTTTGTTCTTCTTGTTCCTCTCTGCTCTGCTCTGCTCTGTTCTGTTGTCTTTTGTTCTGTTTTGTTCTTGTTCTGCTCTGTTTTGTTCTTGTTCTGTTTTGTTCTTGTTCTGTTTTGTTCTTGTTCTGTTTTGTTCTTGTTTTGTTCTGTTTTGTTCTTGTTCTGTTCTGTTCTGTTTTGTTCTTGTTCTGTTCTGTTCTGTTCTGTTTTATTCTTGTTTGGCTCTGCATTGTTCTATTCTTTTTTGTTGTGTCCTGTTCTGTTCTGATCTGCTTTGATAACCCTTTTGATGTTGTCTTTTGTTCTTTTTCTGCGCAGTTCTGTTCTGTTTTTGTTTGACATAGTTTTAGTTTTAATTCGTTCACATTTCATATCTCTTACATTTTAATAAAAAGAAAGTCTGTGCAATAATTTCTAGATTACTCAGAATTGAAACAATCTGATTCAAATCAAAAATGATCTTTCTGACTTTTATTGTCTGTTAATAACAAAAATCTTAAAATCTAATTCTTTATAGCTTTCAAGAGACAAAAATACTGTAATATTATTCATGACTGTATTTCACTGTTTATTGAATTCTGATGAAATTTTCATATAAGACTGGAGCCAGCTAGACTGTTGCGTCTTAAAAAATAATATTCACAATCTCACATATGATAATTTGCCGATAATTTGATGTTATGCACTTTTTGCCAAACTCTGATGAATTCATTGTTTCACCCATCGTTTGTGCTTTAAATGTCGTAAAAATCAAACTTTTTAATACAACAATGTAGACGTTCATGGGGTTATTGCTCTAAAAAATACAACAATTTAAGCCGTTTTGGTTCTTCTCCAAACTTTCAATACAGTTCTTGAATTGGAATGGAAAAAAGAGATTATTTAGAATTACTGTTGAGATAATGAAGTTAAATACTTTGTAACTGAGAGATTTCTGTTTGAAAACTATGTGAACTTAAATTATCTTGGGTAATGCCAAAATGGATTCCTGTAGATGCTAATAGACTTTGTAGGACTTAATTCTGGTAAAATATTATGTGTAATGATTAACAAATGGTTAAGTGCAACACTGTTGTATTTGCTTAGTAACTACTGAGGAATGTCTACAGTTCTGCACTTACACTCATTTTATATATTAAGGTTAAGTACCAGACTTTGTTAACAAAGCATCTTTTAAAGTTAAGTTGTGTTCAAAATTTCTTGAAGTGAATTATGTTTGGGGTGGGGGAAATTTATAATTTCACAAAGGGAGTTAGTGTCCAAGGCAGGGGGGGATGAATAATAACATTCATAATTATAGTAAAAATAAGAGGTTCATGTAAAGACTAAATTTATAAAGAATTTACAACTTACAACTCTCATTATACACAGAAGTTTTTGTAACGTGTTTAATATAATTAATAAAGCATACCAGTATTTGATATTGTTTCAAAATGTGATCAGTTGAATAGGAAACTTATTTTCCAGATTTCAACAGCTTTAAGTTAAAGGGTAATATGTTTGTCTGCAACACTCCCATCAACATTCAGTTTAATGGTTTAATTCCAGAGAATTTTACATTAGATTCTAAGATAGTAATTTGGAAATGAAAACCAATTTATCGGATCAGGTATCAATAACATACACAATCAGAAGGCTGGCAGAGAGTGGGAGCACTTGCAAGTTCAGGTTAGCAAAACATCACAGCAATGCTTTCCATATGTTTTCTGTGTTCTTTCCCTGAGGAAATGAGGAATAGGATATAGTGCATGTTGAGGGTACTTGTCAGTTATAGTATGGTGCACTGATAAGTGCACTTTATGAGAAGTTAGTACACCTTAGAATTGTAGGTGTGTGGTGCTAGGTGTGAGGTCTTAAATCTTAACTCTTTATATACTGGGTGTATCACATGTACGACCAGTGTAGATCCAGATCAGCTGGCACAACCTTGCCATCTGATTTAGATATACACTGGTAACTTCTTGATCAGAAATAAACTGATGAAACTAACGGGAACAGTGTTAATCCTGATCAGACAGCAAGAATGTGTATGCTTATCTGGATCTACAATGTTTGCCCATGGCATAACAACTATATCCGATGGAGTTTTAACATGTACAGGGTTCTATTGTATGCACGTCTACTATATATATTGTAGATTTTTGTGAAACATTCTAATTTTTGTAATGCAAATATCAAAGTTACATAGTTTTGTATTACTTTGTATCAAGACTATTCACAGGTTCAGAGTTGTCATGACTTAATTGTTGACCTTCATGATTACATTAACTTAATGTTCTGATTTTGTTGGTGAAGTTGAAGTTTATTGGTTACATAATGAAAGGTAACATAATTAGTATCGTATAGAGAAACCTGTTGCCTGTGTTATTTCCAGCAGTTGAATCCTTCTTGTTAACCTGTCTTTCTAAATCACCCAGGGTGGAGACAGTGTTTTACTACTGTATGGTTCTGCCACATGTTGCACCTCGGTCCTGAAACGGATCCTTGCTCTCGCAATTATTGTATGCTGAACCCTTTGCTTGCAATAGGTAACACATGGTAATCTTTTATCAATCACAATGTCATTTGTGTAAAATTCGGTATCATTTGATGGGCTTTCCATTCAGAAAGATCATTTAAACAGAAACAGTATAGATTCATCCCTGACAGTATGTCAATAGTGCTTAGGGTACAGGTTGAATAATTTTACTTGCAGAACTTTTTTTTCTAATAAAGTTTTGGCTATAAAATTAAAGTTATTACTTTATTTCTATAAAATACATTATTATAAAAAATTGTTGGAACGGTATAACAGGTGAATTTAAATTATGTACAGTATGTGCCGTATAAGTCATAAAATCACTCACTTAACTGGCAGTTAGATTTAGAAAAAATGTTTAAATCACTAAGTATCGTATAACAATGCCTCATAATGGTGACACGAATCTTTAATCTTCATAAAGGGCAATTAAAATCATTCTTCCATATACGCCGCCCTGTTTTCCTTACATTTTTAAGTCGTTCTCAAATTAAAGTCTTACCACATTTCGAATCTTTTGTCCAACAATGTTTACTATTAAAATGAAAATGAACATAAATAATAGAGAATCAAATGCCTTTTGAATCGCCAAAATTTGCATCAATAAGTAATTACGTCCTGAAATCATATTGACGAGAAATTAAAGACCGGATCAGTAAATTATAGGTTAGTCTTTTTAGGATATTGCATGGTTTGAATGAGATTCATTATCAATGGCGAACATATAAATTATTTTGATAGGACTTGTAAAAATTATCATGTTCTATTTCTATAGACAGAATAATTTATCATAGAAATTTTGAACAATACAAGTGAAAAGGTTTAAATTGGTAAATATGATGTGAACTAATCGCTGAAAATTGCCAGGCCATTATTCTAGTGAAAATGATCTCGGAGAAAAATCAAAGATATTTATTTGTATTTCACATTTAAAAATCAGTTTGTCAAAATATTGTTTTTCATGATTATTGTTTATTTTATCAGAACAATTTAAGAGGTTAGTTTTCTAGGTTAAAAAATTAAAACAAAATTGAATAATGTATGCTTAATGTCACTCCAGTACGTTACGGTTCTGTTAAAACAAGAAAGATATTCAGTTTGAATTGTTTGAGTCTTTATTTCATACTATGATATATATACTGAACAAAAATGAAAACTTACCATTTTTTCAATTCAAATATTGTGTTTAGTGTTAATATATTTTATCTTTCATTTTATTTGTTGTATTTGCACATATCACGTAAAGATCTAAATCAGATGAAATTTAATGTCTGATCTGGATCTACACTGGTCACACAAGATTAAAATGCAGATAATTGTATGGAGTTAAGTGTTCAAGTTTTCACTAGACAGTGTCATGTAGAAATTGAGATTAGTGACAAAATAATTGTCCTTACGTATTTAAAAAAAGTCTTGAAACAAGCATTACTAATTATTATAAATGTCTGACATCTGTGTCTTCAGAGAAATTCAGATCCACTTCCCCCATCTCCATCAATCCAGTCATGCAGAGTTTTGAATTTTAATGGTCTGTAACTTAATCCAGGTCCCTTTATTTTCCTGTCTTTAATAAAATCAGCATCTAAAATCCATCTAGAAATATAATTAGGTGATACAGCTGTATAAAATCTACTGGGATTTATACAAAAACAAAACTCAAAGAAGTTGATTCATTAATAATATCTTTGGGAAAATCTGTTTAATTCTAGTAACCTTAATAAAGGATTAGTCTGTCTTTATTTCGATGGTTAATAGCGTCATTTCCCACCATCTCCCAGTTTTGCTTAGTTCAAACATAGGACATACGAAACTGATGGCGTAAGATTAAGCAGATTTGTCCTTGCTATTGTTAGTTACCTTCACAAATTGTCTCTTGCCTTTCAAAATTCTTCCTTCACATTGGTCTTCACAACATTATAATTGTACAAATAGCATTAAAGTAACAGTTTCAAAAAATCACCCTAGTTTTCGCTGACCTGTGTGATTTAATCTCTAATAGCATTATGAATCAATGTCTATCAGTTTTCTAAAAACTAATTTAAAAGGTTTCATTTTAAAAATTAATTGATTATAAAACCATAACAAAAATGGTCTGTAAAATCAAATTCTGTGTGCATGTTGCATGCATAAAATTAATTAAAATTCTTAAATGCCCCATTTGTTTACCACCTTAGTTCTTTAACTTGGCTGCTGGAGTATACATGGATGTACTTAATTTTTGGATTTTAACTTGTACATTGTGGACGCAGTTTCATAAGTTCTAGGGTGAATGTTATAAAACTGAGATTGGAAACCAGTCTCAAATCTCAAGCGTCTGATTGGCTGACCTTGGGCACTGGTCTTGTTCAAGCTTAACACTCAGTTACCACTGGAGTGCCAGCATGCCACTTATATAACACTGACTTATTATTTGTGTTTGTTTTTTACCCTTTACTCCATATATATATATAGGTTTTATTGCATGTATGACAAGTGTAGATCCAGATCAGATGGCACAAAATTAATGTGCTGGCTGGTCTGGATCTAAACTGGTTGTTTCTTGGTCATAAATAAGCTAGAAATATATCTAGAAGTAACAGTGTGGATCCTGATCAGACGGCACTGATTAGTGTGCTGATAGATCAAGATCTACACTGTTTTCCTACACTAATAAGACAAATCTGAGGAGTAAAGTGTTAATTTTATTGATACGAATTAAGTAACAATTGCTATTATTCAAAGGTTAGCCATGTATGTTCTGTCAAATGTGGTGTTTTGTGTCTTTGATGCCCAAATCAGACATTAATTACAGACAGATAATTACAGAAATGTTGATGTCTTTGGGATTAGAACACCAGACATATTTGATCAGTGGCACATCCATTCCAGTCTAGGTGCACAGGATTTTGATTAAGTAGATAAAAGTTACATTTTATTTACTGCTCAGAAAGTGCACTCAATTCTTGTCTCTACAGATATGGTTTTTATTGCATGGGTGAAAAGTTTAGATCCAGATCAGCTGGCACATATGTGTAAAAAAATATATACATAGAAAGGGTTAATGTTAGTTACCTGTATATTGTTGTGTGGTCTACCATAGCTGGTAGCAGCTTATAATCAAGCATTCCAAAACAGATTGTTTAAATATGATCCTTATGGTTGGTCAGTGATCAATTAAGAAAGTTCATTGTACTCATTTGAATGAAAATTTTATTTTTCACCTACAATGAATCATTATTTAACAAATATATATTTAAGGATAGGTTAAGAAAATATGAGGAGGAAATACAGTTCAAAGATTTTGAATTAACACACAACACAAACATGCTACTCAGAGGTTAAGAAAGCAGATTTATTAGGTAACAGAAAATACCGGTATATTTAAATATGATGAAAAATAGATTTTTGCTTTTTAGTTCCTTTTTTCATTTTGTTTAGTATTTAAACAAGATGTTAGACAGCTCAATGAATGTACTCAGCTTTTCTGTATCAGTTTTATGAGAAAATAAAATATTTATTTGTTTCTGACCCCAGTAAGCTTAGTGGTCAAGTCCTTGTTGAATATTTCTCTCCTGCAAATAAATTTTATTTTGATGAAATTAAAAAACCAAGTTCATTGATTTCAGTGATGCAATATGCCAAGCACATAATCCTCGAAATAAATGGGATATGGCTTAAAATCACACGGTTGAACACGCTTTTGCATCGAGGCATTGATGGAATTTGCAAGTGTATATATATAAAAATTGACTTGCCAAATCACTACAGTTGTTTGTCAATACTTTTATGTAGAAATATTATTCACATGTCAAAATAAATTAAAGCGGTCAACATTATAGGCTAATTTTGATTTATAAGTGGTTTTATATTACAGTTTAAAGGAAGTTTGTCAATTTTTGTTTAACACAGGCCCCCCTTTGGCAAAAACATTTGGTTAACATTTATATGTAACTTTACAAAAAACAACAAATCAATGCTAAATGAAGAAAAACGGATTTATCAACTGATGTAAACAAATATTCTTCAACAAAAATGTTTTGTTACACATTGAGTACTAATCAATATACTTGTCTGTCATTTAAGATTTATCGATAAAATGCATATAACCCAAATGTTTTGGACCCTAAAATCAATGTGCTGGTACATATCTGCTGTATAACAAAATGAACATACCCAGTCCCAAAAGTTCTTTTATAATTGGTAATATTCTTACAAATTGTTCGTCTTGTAATGAAAACAGATACTACAATTCTTTCACCAAATTTGATAATTGAATTTTAAAAAACTGATCTGATGATTTTATGTGATTGGTTTGAACTTCTGACAAATTGTTTCATATGCAGCACCTGAGCTTACACCCGGCGCTTGTACTTCCTGGTTCAGCAGTAACTTGCTGTTACAAATGACTTTTGCATTTTTGATGTTTCCAATTAAGACAAGTATAAGAAGGCTGCAGTTTCCAGAATGAATTAAACAAGTGTCAAATTAGTCTGTGCCAAGTCTGAGAACCAGTGCCCAAGATCATAAAACTAAATCTGGAGATCAGTCTCAAATCTCAAGCATCTGATTGGCTGAAATGGTGACAAGTCGCCATTTCAGCCAATCAGATCCTCGAGATTTGAGACTGATCTCAAAACTTAGTTTTATGATCTTGGGCCCAGGCTTGAAAGTGCTTCGAACTGTAACAATGATTTATCTGAATAGTGTGATCTCATAGATCATTCTGAGTGAGAGAAAACCATTAGAACTTTTTACTCTATATTTACTTGTTTTATGGCATGTTCAAACAGTGTAGATCATCAGCCAGCACATCCTTGCCATCTGATCAGGATAAACACTGTTCACCTCTTTGTCAGGTTACAATCAAATGAAATAAAAATGTGAACAATGAAGATTCTGATCAGAGGGCACAGATGTTCTCCCTGATCTGGATCAGCACTGTTGGCTCATGCAATAATAGCAATATCCCATTAAGGCAATGTTAATATTGCTGAATAGTGGTTATAATCACACTCCTACACTCTAAGATTTACTCATTTTTTTACAATATATATTTTTGCTAACATTTAATAAATCCTAGCAAATTAAGGTGCTGCGGAGTTAAATCATTACTCCATATATAAGCACTTGACTGCATATATGATCAGTGTAGTTGTAGATCAGCCAGTGCCATCTGATCAGGATCTGTAGTGTTCCCTTTTTGGTCAGAAATAACCTAACTAAATCAAAAAGCAACAGTGAAGATCGTTATCAGAAGGCATGGATGTCCTTGCAGATCTGGATCTACACTGTTTGCCCATGTGATAAATGCATATATATGAAGAAGGGTAAAAGCACAACAAAGAAACAGATTTACTGATCCATTTTAATTTAACTCACAACTTGTTGGAAGAAGATTTGGCTACATCTGTTAAGGTAATCAGGCAGCAGGGAACATTACCCCCTGAAAAGTCTTTATTTGCTGCTAATTTACCCAATCATGTTCGATCATATTTTTTTCTTCATTTTTTGTACAGACCTACCTTGTTATGCAAACTATAAATTTGATAAATTACACAAAATTCTGAGTAAAATAGATAAAACACATTATTATATGAAGACTTGTGCCAAGATTTGTTATCCATGTTTACCATCATGAGGGTGATAATAGCTTCTTGTTTGAAAATTTTGTTATTGTTTCTCAAATGTAAAACATACAGGAAAATGTCTGACTTGTTCAATAAATTGAAGTTATGAAATTATAAAGTTCTGAACACTTGCAACTAATTGCACTGAGATAAATATGCATTTTAATGTGTGCCACCTGTATAGATCCAAATCAGCCAGCACATCTTTGGTGTCTGATCTGGATTCGCAGTGGTCGCATCTTGTTCAGAAAATACTAACAAAACTTTGAGCAAACGGTGAAGATCCTGCTTGAATGTTTTTTCTTGTTTCTGTTTTTTGTGAAGGTAAATGTTGTTTTGTCACATTAAGTACACCTTGTACTTGCATCTGTAACAATATTGCTGCTGCGAAAACATTATCATAGTTATTAATGTTGTATATTTAAAGTGTATCTTTTAGAGTAAATATGCCAATCATTTGCTGAACATGAAGTGTAGGTTTGTTGATCGTTAGCTTGAAATGTGTCATTCACTAGCAAATAAACTACACAATAGTTACATAATAAAAATTATTAATGTTTATTGGTTTACTGCAAATGAATCAACTTGATGTGTTTGTCTGTAGGAAAGCTGAACAAGCATTCAGGAAAAATAAGATTTTCTGTCAATACTTATGTCTGTACGAGATCTTCACATTCAGACATAATGTCCTCATAGTAAAATAAAATCATCAAATGTGGAAAAAAACTTTATCATAGTTTTTAGAAAATAAAAGCTTGTTACACATTCACACATTCATAAAAAGCTCCCTATGCTATTAGCAATATGATACTGGACGAATTTCATCGAAATATGATTTACTTGAAGAAGTAAATGGGAAATCACTGAATTACTGAGTAAATATTTGCCAGAAACTGTACAAATTGCTTCTGGTTGTGAATTATTGTCTGACAATCCAATTCCGACCTTTCATCTGCTGTTATGAATTGATTTCCTTGTCCCAAAATTTGTTTTACTGGTTGCGGGGCAGCAGAAGTGAAAGTGAACTCATACATTATCCTAAAAGGAAGATTGGTCATTATAGACCAAATCATCTTTTTGACTTAATCTCATTAGAGAGGTTAGAGCCAAATTATTCTGACAGAATTGCCACTTCTAGGGCTTGTCATGCATTTCCAATTTCTGTAATTACTGGGTGGGGGAACGAAAGAATTACATTAAAAACTCTTTTGTGCATTTTGCTCTGGCCGTCGTGTGATTAGACTTTGTGCAGCTATCACAAAGAAAAATGCATATGGTTTCCTCATTTTAACCTTTTTGTTTCCTGTACAGTATTTAGTTCGTCTGTGACCAAAATGATTTCCTATTTTATGATTGGTCTCACTTCAACTGACCATAACCTCTAATGAATTCTTGATGGCAATAACATATTTAAAACCAATCATTCTCCAATGAATGCACTTTGTTCGACTTTCATGACTGATTTTGTAAAGTGCAGCACGAATGTACACAACGGCTATGGCTGTTTAAGCTTGTTTCCAGTATCTTTCCTGTAATTTTACATTATGAAAATTAAATTGAGAGAATTTTGTAGACAATTATAGCCGGAAAGAGCAATTTTGAACCCTATTCCAGTTTTAGATAAGCCATCTTTAGTCATTAATGTCAAAGTAATATTGTCCAGTTAAGTGAAAACAATGGTTGCCATTTTCCGGAGTTTTATGGAATTAACAGAAGTTGGTAATGAACAGGTAATAAAAGGACAGGTGAAGGCTTTAAAAATGTGCGGACAAGCTTGTAATGATGCTGCAAAGTTTCCTGCGGAGAATAATTATAAGGCATGGTGGTCAAAAAATGGCCGCTTCTCAACATCAAATGGTAATAATCTTCACTGAGGCTCACAAGTACCGTGAGGTTTCTAGCAATTTAGCATGTTACAGCCCCTGATCATAGGCTGTGGGGTGACCGTTTCACGTTTTATTCATAGATAAGTGTTAGGTATGGTTTCAATGATTATATACCATACAATATACTGCAATGAAACTAGACTGCTTTAAGCATTTTCTGTATTTCATAATTGGTTATTATTTGTGGGTGTTGCCAGATTATAGGTCATTTTGTCCCTGCTTCAATTAACTTACAAATTTGTCCTTATAATATTACTCAGATGTGTAAAAATTCATTATTTTTTATTGATACCACTTTAGAATGTTTCTTTTTATAAGGTCCTAATTAAGAAATATATTGAATTAAACAAAATATTTAGAAATGTATTTTGAACTACTGGACTCCAGATCATAATTTATTCAAAAATATAGATCTACTTCTTATAATTTAACAAACACATAAAAATGTAAATGTTTATTGTAATTTTATAAAAAATTTAAATGTTTAAAAATATCTATATAAAAAAATCTTCTACATAAATTTGTTGAAAGAATTTGATACAAACTGACAACTCTAAATCATTCAACTTTTCCTGATGTCAGGTTTGATCATTTTGTTTAAAGATTGTTTTTTTATGTTATTTTGTAAAATTAGAAATCAAAGTTCTTTCATCAATTTTAAAGATCTGAATTTTCATGAATATTTCAAATATGTGCTAATTAACCTAATCATATTTAATCATGATTTCTTCATAATGTCTGCAAAATATTTTAACAATTATCTTCAAAAATCGCCTCAGGTGCATTGTGTGAAATTATTTCCCTTTGAAGTGCATAACTGTTATTATGTTGCAGAGATTTTAGTCATTTTGATCACTTTTAATAACATGTGTTATTAAATTAATATAAATAACAAAAGAATAATTGCATCATGGACTTTCTTTGATAAAGATAATTAATCTTGTGATTCAGACTGTCTCTCACAAGGACTTTAATACTCAGGTGAGCAGTCATTAAAATATAATCTAAAACATTGTAGAATTATATATAAATCTTGGCATTTACATTAAATTTTGGGAAATTGTAGTTCTTAATTAAAAACATATATAATTATTAAATTGATTTCAAAGTGCAGCATATTTCAGTCTTTGAAAGTCTTTGCAGCCTTTACTGTCAGGATTTTTTCCCCCGTTATCACTATCTTAATATGTTTTGTTAGTGACTATAACAAATACTAGTAATCAGTTATAAAACATATATCACAATGGTTAAGATTACATATTTTATGGGATCTTTCATGGATATTTTCCTTTAATTAAAATTAATAAACAAAGCTGTTGTAGGACTTGAATACCTGGTGGGTAAAGAAAATTAAAAAAAAGTCCAGAACTTAAAGTCACATTGTTGAGGGCTAAAACATGTCCCGTTACAGCTGATGGCTGACTCGTACATTCTAAGTCTCACTCATACTTCATTTAGAGTTTTGGTCAATTCAGTTGGTCTTTTCATAGTTGAGAATTTGTTTTTTAATGGATTAGCATGAGAGCTTTATGTTCGATTTATACTGTGATGGTATCAGCAATAATATCAGCCCAGGACGGCTTCCTGCCAGGGACATATTCAACTGAACCAGTTCATCGGAAACACATATGGCGTTTGCATCATTGTAAATTAGTACTGTCCCATTGTGTCCCCGTCATGTGATCACTTCCTTAATAAGGAATCATGGGTAAAATATTGCGACACTGACCCTCGTTTGTCCATTAGACAATTGAATTGGTTGATCATTATTTTAATGGAGTTACAAATGGGCGCTGGAGAAAGACTTCTCCGTCCACAGCACTCGCTCGTAATAATTGGGCAAAGTTTTAACGCTAGTAAAGAATTGTTGAATCCATTGTCATGAAGATTTAGTAAACTTTTAATGGTCATCCTTTCAGTTTAAGTTATATAAATCTGTTGGAGGGACATTGCAAGCTCTATAATTAAGACAGTGGGTCTAGTTATTGCCGGGGAACATTAGTTATAATAGCGTGATACGACTCACTTTCATCCATTCTGTTTAACCCTGTTGGTTTACGAGCCAATTATCCCTTTCCTCCATAGAATATGGCTGTTATCTCATGGACAAACTGTAGATCCAGATCAGCCAGCACATCTGTTCAATCTGATCAGGATCTACACCATTCTCTTTTAGATTGACATTTGGTTTATTTATGACCAGGGTCCAGTTCATTAAATTGATTAAGTAGTATAATGTCTAAAGCCGCAATTAAAAATACTTAATATGCTGCTTTACAAAAATATCATTGTGTTTAAATACATTATACATGTTCCGAAGTAAGTTAATTTGTAACTTTCCACACCTGAAATTATACCCTAACACAATGGTGTTTAATGTCTTTTTATTACTGGTAATTTAATCAGATTTTTAAAAAACTTTCCCACGATGTGCAGCATTTAAACCTTTGATAACAAATCCACAATGCAGTAAACGAAAAAATTAGACACACTTTTTATTGTGGAATTTCATATCAATGACAATTGTTTTATTTGAATAATTTCAAGCAATTTGTTAATACAGGACTAAATTACATTTCTGATTGTTTTGTAACACCGGTAATTGCTTATAATCGATGAATATGAGATCAAAGATACTTAATAATGCATCATTACACCAGAATGCATCATTGCTTCAAAATAAATACAATTCATGCATTTTTAACTATCAATTATAATAGCAAAACAGTAGCAATCTCCGTTAAAACACTTTGGTACAACTTTGTGCAGACTCGTTTCCGTGACATCCGCTGACAGCTTGCCAGCTGTGCTGTATTAAACAACTTATTTTGGCCTCTATATCCAATAATGCATTTCTTTATTCTCCATCGAGCTTAAAATGTACAAACTCCCTACCATAAAAGTTAGATTCTCATGTAATTATTCAGTTTTTATGAGCAAATACTCTTTAATTGGTTGTTTTTATTGGATTTCTTAAGGAAATGAAACATAAAACTTCTCTCTTGTCCACTATGTGCTTTCATATTGTGCAATATTGTTTCATTATTCTATTCTATAAAATGTAACGGCACCGTGATTCACTCAAAAAACATTTTCTCACTTTTAAAGGCATGAATAAAACACAAGTTTATTCTCATTTATCAACCAAAATCCACCATTTAACATCTGACCTTTTAATAGCATTTAGTTTTGTGCAGAAATAATAAAAATGGATTGTAAATTATTTTCAAGTGTCATTTCTTCAATATACCCTGTAATACACAACACATTTCAAATGGTCATGAAGACAAGTGATACCCTAAAATCAGTAATGATCACAGAGTCTGTTCCGATGTAAAAAAATAGAATAAATCAGAGATAGATTTTATTTAGTTACATCCGTTTCATCTGATCAGGATCTGCACTGGTTAAATATAACTTAATGAATCAAAAAGCGAACAGTTTAGATCCTGATCAGCTGGCATGGATGTGCCGGCTGATCTGGATCTAAACTGTTAGCCCACGCAATAAAGGTGTGTCTATGGAGATAGGGTTGAATAAGGTGGCTGCTGAACAGAAACTTTACACCATGGATATGGCTGTTATTCCATGTGACCACCAGATTCACTAGGTTATTTCTGACCAAGAAGCAGACATTGTAGATCCAGATCAGTGCAGTATGATCTAGATCAATCCATTTGCTTTTAGATTCATTATGTTTACAGGTGGCTGTTTACCAATGGTTTAATAAGGATAAACTGAACAACATATACCAACTTATTGAAGAGTAAAGATTGAGAATGGTTGTATGGTATACAACAATAACTGAATTGAATTAAATGCATAATATGAATGTGCATTGATAATCACATCTAAATTTGTGTTCTTCTGTGAGCCTAAACTGCTTTTTGTTAAATAAAACAATAAAATCATTTTCATTTTTTGCAGCCCAGTTTGTCCTACCTGGCACCAAGTCCTAAGAAACTGGAGGACAATCACAGCGAGACGTCAGGAGACACGGGAACCAGCGACAGCGGGCGAGGAGGAAGTGACGAGGAGATCCACACCAGTATGTCCATCTCTCCGAGAGATCAGATGCTAGGTAACCTAGGTGAGGCTTCATTCATTATTTGACATAACAAAAATATGTGATGATGATTGTGTTGTTGATGTTGATGATGATGATGATGCTGGTGCTGGTTGCAGTGCTGGTGGAAGTGGTGCCACCGATTGTGGTTGTGATGATGATGATGATTGTGATGATGATTTATTTGAACATAATATCAGTCAAATTCAAGTTGTGTTGTTAGAGGGCAGGATGTATTCATAACTTCAAAATAATTTTTTCTGTTGTTTCCTATTAAAGTTTTAGGAAGTGGTTTAAAAATTTAAAAAAATCTTGTAAATTCATAAACATGTTTTGCTGAATGGTTATGACTTAACAAGTTCAAAGCAGAAAAGCGATTACAGTTATCAAATAGAAAATCTGCAGTAAAATCCGCCATTTATTTTACCAAATTGTATTCCATTTCATATGCAGTACTTTCATCAGGAAGTGTTCAGTCAATTATAATATGTTGTCTGTTTTTAGATTTCAACAGACCGTTGCCTCCACTGGCACATCAAGAAATCATCCCATTTTCTTTCAAGAAAGGAATGTCCATACCCTATCCCAGTAGAGACTTCAATAAATCCCCTGATTTGATACATAATGAAAGCATAGAAATGACTTCCCGTGACCTTGATCATAAAAGACAACCTTATGACCTTGACCTTAAAAGGTCAGGGTTATCCACAATGGCAGTTCATATGCCAAATGACTCTTTAGACAGATCTCGGAATAAAGTAGTTCTTTTACAAACAGATTCTGGTATCCATAGTGACACAAATTCCAATGAAGGGGAGAATTCTAGGGACTGCATGGTATGATGTGATACTTTATTTACAATATATGGAAATGTGTGTCAGCAATACTAGAAGTGTGGCTTCATACAGATTATTAATCATTAGTGATACATGAATGAAAATGAACTTAGAGAGTTTGAAGGATCATCTAAGAGTTTATTCATAACTACTAAGAGGTAGTGATATGTGAACTACTGGTGCGTTAAAAAGTCCCAAGTGGGACCAAATGCAATATGCAGTGAAGAATTATGTTTTCCTGACAGTCTATAGGGCTTCCGAAGTGCCATCCAAGTCATGGACTTGGTGTAGAAACCAGGGCACAGTAATTGTAGCATCTGTCAACATGATCTACCAGGGAGAAAAATGACCAATCCAAGACAGTTTGCTTCAAAGATGTACAGAAGAAGAAACATGCCATTTTTAAAGGTATTCTACTTTTTAAGAAAAGAAATCTTAATAATATTAAACTGATGAAAAGGTTTAGCATTTTTGAAATTTAAAAAAAAGTTTTAAAAAGTTAAATATAAAATATTAACTATTGATGACTGTGTTCTAAAATATTATTTATTTGCATTTAGGACAAAACTAGTGCTTATTGTTTGTGGAACCTTAAAAGATTATATATGAAGTTTGACAGTAGATAATGGTTCAGATGCATAGCTTTGGTTTTAAAAACTATTGCAGTAGTTTCCACTTTCACAATGTTATGAATTTAATACATTCACTGTTTGTATAATAGAGTCAAAATTGTTAAATTGAGACCAACAAGTTAATTTACAAGTATTATTTAAGCAAGAAAGTCACTTCCTTGCCAGTAGATTGTGCATTTTCTTGAAACAACACTACAACAGGAGGTATAATATGCAAATGGTGCTCATGTAAAATTCATTATATGTGAAAACAGAAACCACTGCACTCGTCTTTAAGAAGCTGTTCAATACATGTAATGTAAATATGCTTTCCATATTTCTTGGTATGTTGCATTGTTCATGTTTTGTTATTGGTATGTGTTGCAGGTGCTCTGTGCTTTTACAATATCGAGATGGATGGAACCAGTTCTGTCGACTCACCTGGACACACCTCTATATTCAAGGATCTCCTGTCTATGCATGGTTGGTGGTTGAAAGACAAGCAGACCAACCCAGATGAAATTTACAGTTCACAATTTGCAGAAAACTTTGTTTTATGCAAGTAAAACTTGTTCTGTATGTGAACGTGCATGGCATTGTATATAAGATAAAACAGAACTTACTTACTATGATAAAGGTGTATTGTAATGCATTTTTCCATAATGCTGCCATAGTTTCAAACAAATCAAATATCACAGAATCAGTCACCACAAAGTTGTGAATCATCTATCACCAGTCATTTATTTAGTGTGATTTTCATTATTTTGTACAACATATTGTTTTTCTTTTCTTTATTTATTATTGTTTCAAGATATTGTGATATGTATTATAGATGTCATATGCAATATATAAAAAAGATAATTGCAAAACTGTCTGTTGTGTTATTCTTATATTGACAAGTTTTTAATCTTACTTCATAAAATATATAGTATCCCTTGTGACCAATGTTCTGCAAAAGGCAGCATTTCTTGTTGAACCAGAAACAAGTTATGGCAAGCAAGGGAATACTTGACAGCAAAACTAGTGAACAGTTCAGTATAACACCTCTAAGTTATTACAAAGGACTGTTTATGACTGATACAGCGGGACAGAATGTTTAGGGTTCTACATTACTGATACAGCATGACAGAATGCTCAGGGTTCTATATTACTGATACAGCGTGACAGAATGTTAAGGGTTCTACATTACTGATACAGTGTGACAGAATGTTCAGGGTTCTACATTACTGATACAGCGTGACACAATGTTCAGGGTTATTCATTACTGATACAGCGTGACACAATGGTCAGGGTTCTATATAACTGATACAGCGTGACACCATGCTAAGCATTCTACATTACTGATACAGCATGACACAATGTTCAGGGTTCTACATTTATGATACAGTATGATACAATGTTCAGGGTTCTACATTAGTATTACAGTGTGACAGAATGTTAAGGGTTCTACATTACTGATACAGTGTGACACAATGTTAAGGGTTCTACATTACTGATACAGCGTGACAGAATGTTCAGGGTTCAACATTACTGATACAGCATGACACAATCTTCAGGGTTCTTCATTACTGATACAGCGTGACACTATGTTCAGGGGTCTAAATTACTGATATTTCATGACAGAATGCTCAGGGTTCTACATTTCTGATACAGCGTGATGAAATGTTAAGGGTTCTACATTACTGATACAGTGTGACAGAATGTTCAGGGTTCTACATTACTGATACAGCGTGACACAATGTTCAGGGTTATTCATTACTGATACAGCATGACACAATGGTCAGGGTTCTACATTACTGATACAGCGTGACACAATGCTAAGGGTTCTACATTACTGATACAGCATGACACAATGTTCTGGGTTCTACATTACTGATACAGCATGATACAATGTTCAGGGTTCTACATTACTATTACCTCATGACACAATGTTAAGGGTTCTACATTACTGATACAATGTGACACAATGTTAAGGGTTCTACATTACTAATACTGCGTGACAGAATGCTAAGGGTTCTACATTACTGATACAGCTTGACACAATGTTCTGGGTTCTACATTACTGATACAGCGTGACACAATGTTTAGGGTTCTACATTACTAATACAGCATTAAGAAAGTTCAGGGTTCTACATTACTGATACAGGGTGACACAATGTTTAGGGTTCTGCATTACTAATACTGCGTGACAGAATGCTCAGGGTTCTACATTACTGATATAGCGTGACACAATGTTCTGGGTTCTGCATTACTGATACAGCGTGACACAATGTTCAGGGTTCTACATTACTAATACAGCATTAAGAAAGTTCAGGGTTCTACATTACTGATACTGGGTGACACAATGTTCAGGGTTCTACATTACTGATACTGGGTGACACATTGTTCAGGGTTCTACATTACTGATACAGGGTGACACAATGTTCAGGGTTCTACATTACTGATACAGGGTGACACATTGTTCAGGGTTCTACATTACTGATACAGTAAGACACAATGTTCAGGGCTCTACATTACTGATACAGGGTGACACAATGTTCAGGGTTCTACATGACTGATACAGTGTGACACAATGTTAAGAGTTCTACATTACTGATACAGCTTGACAGAATGTTCAGGGTTCTACATTACTGATACAGCGTGACACAATGTTCAGGGTTCTACATTACTTATACAGCGGACACAATGTTCGGGGTTCTAATTTTCCGATACAGCATGACACAATGTTTAGGTTTCTACATATGGAAAGCAATGAAGCATCTACCCACTGACATTTACAGTGTACATTTTCTTGAAGTCTCTGACATTTCTCTGTAAGTTTATTTTAAACAGCACTACCTATCTGGCCTTAATGTTAGACTAGAAACTAGGTTATTACTCAGACTAGAGACCAGAACCCCAAATCATAAAACTTAATCTAGAGACCATTCTCAAATCACAAGCAATCGATTTGCTGCAATTGAAACTATAGCGTTCATTTCAGCCAATCAGATGTTTGCAGATTGAGACTGGTCTATAGTTTCAGTTTCATGATCTTGGGCACAAAACCAAATGTATCAAGCCAGGAAGCCGGGACATGACGATGACCGCACAGATATAATATAACTGAAGACTATAGACCAGGGCTGAATGTTATAAAACTGAGATTTGAAACCAGTCTCAGATCTGAAGCATCTGATCGGCTGAAATGGCGACCAGTCATCATTTCAGCCAATCAGATGCTTGAGATTTGAGACTGGTTTCCATGCTCAATTTTATAACCTTGGGCACAGGGTCCAAGGTTATAAAACTTGAGATCAAACTCCATGCTCAAAACACAGTTTCATTCTCGGAACCTACGAGCGAAATAACATACTTTCACATGATAAGTATTGCTTTATTAAAATTCTCAAATGCATACTGAAGTTGTACCCCAAAAAGAGGCTTCTTTTGCTTATAAAGAAAGAAACACAATTTTGAGATTTGAGTACTCAAGTTTTATAACCTTGGGGCCAGACCCCTTAAAAAAACCGAGACCGGCGATCAGGCCCATAGTTAATTTAATTAAACTGAAAGACCTCAAATTATAACTTAGACTTAAGACCAGTGTTGGAGGTTATACAACTGATATTTTGAAACCAGTCTCAAATCTCAAGCATCTGAGACTGGTTTCCACTCTCAGTTTTATAATCTTGCCAGGCCCCAGCGAGTTTGCATTGAGACTGTAAACCAGTTCACTACCGAAATAGTTCAGAGTTTATGCCGACCACTCAGTACCCGTTCAGTGCTCTATGACATCCAAGACGATGCACACAGAGCTCTGTAACCCTTTAATCCAATTGATGTGGATGATGTCACATAGAAAAACAGCGTAGATCCAGATCAGCCGACACATCGTGCTCTAATGTTGTTATACTTTATTACCACAAATTTCACAAAATTTATCTATCTTATAGAAATGCTCTCGGAAGTACATCTTCTTTTTCAAGTAAGAAGTCTCGATTAAAACTATTCTTTCAGTTGACTGGGTCAGTTGCAATGTCACGTGGTTGACGAGGAATTCTGATTATTGATGTTTATGTCCTTCACTAATACATTTTTTGTGGGAGAAATACAATGTCTAAGGAAAATACTTGCACTTTCTAATATTCTTCATTTCCACGTCTGTCGCCACCTTTTATCAAAGGAAAACAAACGAGCGTGATTATGGGAAGAACAGAATTTTGCATTTCATGAGTGTTTGTCTGCAGTTCTGTAATTCTGTTGAAAAGCGGCAGCGTCTAGTCTGTATATTGATAAGAAATTTCTGCGCACGAGGAAAAAGGGAAAGAAAATCGAGATCGGACCATTGCCTTGCGGTTAGGTGACTATTGATCAGTCTCTGGTCTTGGCAATCTGGCTGGTTGGAGCCGAGCACAATTTCTAAACTGACCGCTGGTAGGCTTGCGATCTTAACATGGTCTCTATTGTTAATGATACAACGAATTCTCAGGTGAAGAAGCAACAAAAATAACTCAGAATTGTAAGAAACCGCGCTTAAACTTCTTCTGATAGCAATGTGTCTTGAGGGGCATAACAGGACTGTTGCAAGTTTTTTAAGAAAGGGATTTCGTTTGGGAAGCTTTAGGGTAGTTGCATGATAATTTCTAACTTTCTGGCCAAATTCCCCATAAAATCAAATATTGCCTCCATCAAAGGTATTCGAGTTGAGTTGATGTGATCCAGCACTTGGTCACAGCCGACATCACATGCGCACCTGACGACCAAGCGTGCGGCGCATCAAAATGATGTACTCGTTGGTTTCCATACCAAACATCATTATAGAGGTGGAACGACGGGGGCAGTTGGCTCCTGCTGTATGACAGGAATACACGGATTAAACTTCCTATGTTAACACTGATAAATTCCCAAACTGCGATCATCATGACACATACAGGCTTGCCTATCTCCGCAGGCCGGTAGATGACGAGGTACGCTGAGGCACTTTCCTTAGTTCAGACGGCCATGGCTAACTAAAACCCTGTCCGGCATGGTGTTTGTTATTACTGAGATCTTTATTTCATCGGTCGTGCGCTAACCGTCTTATATATCGGCAATATTTAGTCTCAGGTCCGGCCTTAACGAAGCTTTTGTTTCGAGTACATTCTTATAAACCAGTGACCGGTTGCAAAGTCTCTTATACACTGTACAAGTTTTAAAACTGAGAATGCACTGCCGTATCTGCGTTTGTTGGAGAGCAATTACTGTAGCAGCGAACGTGTTGTTTCCTCGCGGAAGCAGAGGTTTTTGCCACCTTACAAGAATACCTGTCATGTTGAACTGTTGCTTCCACGACATAAATATTAAACGTTGTCAGATACAACTGTCTAGAGTGAATAACAGCGCTTGATGTAATGTCGTGGAACTCGTCTTCTGTAATAGCAATCAGCATAACTTCAAGCCATCCAAAGCATTGAGGCTAATTTGCAGAAGCAAAAACAGAATGTCGCACCAGTTCATAACATGTTTATGCTCGGGAAATAAAGAGAAAATCCTGGCGTGTGGTGAAAGAAGACGTATACTTATGTTTTGGTGCACGGTAAATCTCGTGCAAAATCACGGTCTCGTAAATAACAACCATATGAACGTTTTTTTGCAGGTGTTTTTGTATTTAAACCCTCTCGGATACATGCTGTTTAACAAGAAGGATTTTCGGGGGAAAACATGTGAAATTAAAAATAAGCCATGGAAGATGGAAGTGAGTCGTTTGTTTTTCTGTAGAGATAATTATAAATATCCTGTTTAGCACAATTTATTATTCTAACAATTTCGCCCCCCCCCCCCCCCCCCGCGCCCCCCCCCCCCCCCCCCCAACACATTGCAATGACAAGATATTGTCCAACAATAATAACCTTGCACTCTTGCATTTGACCCTATCGTCGGCAAATTTCGTAAACGTTATGCGCTTAGCACAGTCTGTAAAGGTGTTTCATTTCAGGAATATAGACGGAAACTCATACTTTTTAGTTCGAATCCTAGCACAACCACTTTTCTTTTTTTATTAAAAAACTGCCATTCTCTAAAACTCGTGCTTTGCAGTATTTTAAAAACAGCATATACTTATAAGTTGTACGCGCTACAGTAAATTGCATTTTTAGCATAAATGTTTGCATTAAGTCACAAATATATTTGTAGAAAAAAAATTTAAAAGATATCCTAAATTCAGATGTAGTAAACGATTTCAAATTATGACTAACAAGTAAGTTCTTATATAAAATTTTCAATAGTTTGTTTTTCGTAATGCGGTGTTTCATTTTTTTACTATGTCTGATAGTTTCGTTTCTTCCCTATGCCAAGAAAGAATTGTAAAATAGCTTAGTTGTATTGGAATCAATGATTCGATGTCTTTTTAATGTTTATTGTTTTCTTAAAATAATTCTACACAATTTACTTTCACAACAGTCTCAAAATTTCAACGGTATTCAATAAAAAGGGAGGTAATTAACAAATTTGATTTTTAAACAAGAAACGTGCTGTTGATTGATACGTTTTTATTATTTTTCTTCTTAAAACAAAACAAATAACTAAGGGTTATTTTCCCTCTGTTATCCTGTAAATTGCATGAAATGCATTTCGATCAATGTGTCAAACTTTTCCCAAGTAAGTGAAAAAACTTAAATATTAAATTTGTGACAGAAATACCAAATGCGATCATACTGTCTATAACTGAGTATGTTGTATATAAGCTTTAAACATCACTTCAACAATTAAAAAGAATGTCTTTTCGGTCTTTATATACTTAATGCTTTGAAGTTACATTGTTTAGCTATACACATGTTTCTCAAGACTTCGAATAGAGCAATTTCCCCAAAGTTCCTTGCATGTTCCAAAATTTTGATCCATAACATTACGTCTTAATCCACAAGTTGATGTTTTAGCTTTATTTTAAATCAAAGCAGCTGCGTTTTATGCTTCCAACTTCTTTAATGATTATCTGCTTTTAATTTAGTTATTTTAATGGTACTTTTAATATCTTTTTAACTAAGTACAGATAACTTGCATTAACTAGTTCGTAGGCGTACTTTATCCAGTGTAAGGGTCAATGGGAGGTAACGCGTACAGCTCTACAATCTTCTATGGAGTAGTTAGTTCCCTTGTTGCTTAAATAGTTTTTATTTCCTCAGTCATTTCAACGCTTGCCGGAAGCTAATAACTATGTAGATGAAATTCAGATTATTTGAAGATGCAATCGATAAAAGAATGATATATTGTATGGTCGCTTGAATGGAAACTGTGTCTTTGGTATGATTAATGCACCATTATAGTGACGACATTGTTTCATAAGAACTGACAGGAACCCCTGTAAATGTAACATGAGAGCCCAGGCTACAGTTTCCGAGGCGGCATTAGGAGTTACGAAACTGCGCCCTGACCACTTACGAACTTATATCTCTCTTTCAAATCTTACTTATATCGCCCTTTTTATCCTTTCTGGTTTTAACAAATAACTCTACACGTATATTACAGACGACATGAACTCAGTAGATCAAGTCTGACACAGACCCGTATAAAGGGACTAACGAGAATATTCCGCCGGGGCACGGTGATAGTATTTCTTTAACACGTCCCACATCTTCCTTTCTAAACAGAAAAATTACTATTTTTCACTGAAAATAAGTTCAGATATTGCATAAATGTGCATTTCTACGAAGTCAACTTTCGCATTTTGTGTCGGGTCGTTTCCGAGGCGGCTTTCTGATCTGCGACTGCATGCGAACTTTTTGTTAAACTAAATATTGTGCTGCTAAGAATGAGTTGTGTTTTCTTTGTTACAGGGTATAAATTCACAACCAAAAGTTCTACAGTAATTATTGTTTTTGATTTTCAAATGCGAATCGCATCCCATGCATTTGACCAACCATTATCAGATTTCTTCTAACACAAACTAAAGAATACGAGTAAGTAAAAAAAGAATTTGGCATTTTTAGCTTGGCTAAAATTATAAGAGTTTGTCGGGCTATTCTACTCACTTCGTCGGCGTTCCGTACAACCTTATTATATCTTACAGAACACTATTGCTAAAGCTTTGAAACTTGATACACTTGTTCACCATCATATCCCGGGTGCGTATGCCAAGAACCATAACTTAAACTCCTATTTTATTCAAATGGTGGCCATTTGTTAACTTTACTATTAAGGCTCTAGTTTGCGTGCAAGCTGTTGTAATACATAACTTTCACACTACTTATACTACAGCTTTAAAAACCATGCCATTTTTTTTTCATTTATTTATTTCTTAACTCAAACCAGCAAATATTTTTGTTGTCGGTGGTGGGCAGGAAAGGGTGTGTATTCGGGTACCTATTAACCACATCTCCTATCCCAGATTAATTAACCTTTTTAAAACTTTTTTCTTTCATAACTCACAAGGAAAAAAGAAGGAGGATCGGTGAAGGATGTGTAGTAGACAACCCTTTTCCTATTTTATCTTTTTGTATTATTTTTTTATTTATAAGGCTAAAAGTATAAAACAAATGACACATATAGGTCAGAGGTTCAGATTGGGGTATAAAAGCCTCCAAAAACTTGTGATGTTGTTGGGGATGGTAGGTACCCATCCACAAAACATCCCTTTCCAAAACCTTTTTTTTCTTTTTCTTTTTTTTCTTCTTTCAAAACGCACACCAATAAAAATGTCGGTGGTGTGGATGGTTATTTAATTTTATTTATTTGTATGGTAAACAAATGAGACTTAGAAATTAAAGAGGTGTATTGGAGGACAGGGTTATCTGGGTTGGGTATCGCCTATTTTTGTTGTTTGTTTGGGGCGAGGTATTGAGTCACAAACCATCTATTTTTTCTTTTTCATTTGTCCTCCTTCTCCTACTACTATTGCTGCTGTTGCTACTATACATCAGCAGCAGTTGTTGTAATAACAGTTGCAAAAGCAATCTTAGTAGTAGTAGTAGAAGTAGTAGTAGTTGTTGTTGTTGTTGTTGTAGCAGCAGCAGAGTAGTAGTAGTAGTTGTAGTAGTAGTAGTAGTAGTAGGAGCAGCAAAAGTAGTAGTAGTAGTAGTAGTAGTAGTTGTTGTTGTTGTTGTTGTAGTAGTAGTAAAAGAAGTAGTAGTAGTTGTTGTAGTAGTAGTTAAAGCACCAGCTGCTGTTGTTGTTGTTGTTACAGCAGTAGCTGTTCTACAAAATGCAGATTAATTTGTGCAAATAAATGTGGCGATGTCGTAAACGAGTTTTGAGACTTTTGGCAGCTTTTAACATAATATAGCTCTTCTTGTCTGTTAAAATAATTGTGTTCCTGTTTTATATAGTGCTTAAACTACTTAGAAATCCAATGAATACAAAATGAACAGAAAACGTGATATAGCACTTTATGGTTTGGTTTTGTCACATTTCACGTGCATTTGATGAACGACCCATTGTTCATAGTAAACAATACGACGTGCGCTTGAATCAATTTTTAATCATTATTTCGTCTTTTCAAAGTCGCTGCAAAAGTATGATAGCAGTGTAAATTTGAGATACAAACATCTGTATTTTCGATTTTTTTCGTGGTGAAGATAATAATTGACACATCAATAATTGGCATCCAGCTATCTGACATTTAAACTGTGCAGCTTGGATTTGTCTGCTCTTTTTCTGACAATACTTCCGTTTTCTGGCGAAAATAATCGCGCTTTGCACGAGAGTATTTGCAAAACCACGCCCACCTCCCCATATTTACCGAGAGCGTCCATTTTCGTTGACAGCAGAATGGCAGTAGTTGCATGTTGTGCCTATTTTAGTCACAACTTTGAGAATGTAGCCAATTTACTACCCAATTAAGAGCAATAAATGTTCTTAACACTTTCGTGCAACAACGCGAAATAGCAAAAGTGGTGTTCCTCCGACTTTTTAAAATAATTAAGTTAATTACACACTGTGAAATTTTATGTTCACATTATTGCTTAGATATATAATTTTCGAGTCTCAGCAACGTTTGATAGGACCGGAGGGGATTGGGTCAATCAAGGGTCTTCAGGGAAAATATTGCTATTGGTCAACCTTTCTTTTTAGCGTTAAATGGGGGTCATTGAAAGGGTCCGCTATCAAAGGTATGAACGCCGATGATTACAATTATGTTTGATTTGAATACAGCAGGTTGTATTTTTATGGGAATACATTGACTCCACAGGATAGACTGTTCCTTGACCCAAGATCATAATCCTGTCTACAGCGGGAACCAGCTGAACGCAATCTCCTCCGAAGAGTTGTCGTTCCTTTCACTCAATAGTGTAAGAGAGCGCAGCTGAACTGTTAACATTGAACCCCGTTATCCAAACAAACCAATCACAAACTAACATTTTTAGAGTGGTTTCAGTCCGCCGCCTTACACTTGCACTTCCACTGTTCGCAATGGTCAAGTTAAAGTAAAGTTGGCATTGTGACTAAAAGTCCACGGTCGTACCGTCAAGGAATTGATTTACCCAAAATTTATTTCGCACCACCCACGACTGTTAGTTCAAACCTCTTTACAGCCAAATCTATAAGCCGTTTAAACTGCTCATTTAAGTTCCATGTGCGTATTTTTAATAATAATGCTTTATTTGCAGAAAGTTTTTGTGCCAAATGAAGTCACTACAAACGAACCTTGAGTCTAAAGAAACATGCACTCTAGAGAATTAGAGAACCGGTCCCAGTACCCATTCCCAGCTCCCTTGACTACGTGTCACGATATTACCGTGACATCGGCTCTTCAACTCGTGACCTCAAGCTCAGCTGCCCGCAACCTCTACCTCGACCTGAGTGGCAGTGTGACACAAGCCTTACACAAAGATACGTATCTTAACACTTGTTCCGACCTATCACGCTATTCGAATTCCCAAAACTTTGCTAATCTTTGACATCTAAGAAGCTGCTTCACATTTTCTTGTTATGATTAATTTCTTAAAACAACATGGTCGATATATCCGAATCATGTCGAGTTATGCGTTGAGGATATTTGCCCACGCTAACATATGTTTTTATTTGGGACTCTGTAGAAAAATCGATGTACAAGTTTTCCCAAGTTTGTTAATTCATTAATCGACTGTTCAATCAACATTAACAGTGGACCTGAGAATTGTTCATATTGAATACAGTGATTGAGAAGTGCTTAATATTGCTTCATCTTTTACCCCATACATACTTGTTTTATCGCATTGGCGAATAGTTCGGATCTAGATCAACCGGCTGATCCGTGCCGTCTGATCAGGATCTACACCGTTCGCTTATTGGTCAGAAATAAACTTACGATTCGAAAAAAAAAACAACGAAAAGTGTTTACTGATCAAAACGGCACGGATCTACCGGTTGATCTTTATGTAAACAATTCGTCCGTGGGATAACAGTCATACTCCATATAGTAAAGGATTAATAGTGGGCATGCGAGTCGTTCTTTATGTACAGAATAGAAAAGTGCTGAAAACTTAAATGCAGCAGTGTCTGTTTGAGCTAGACCTGTGGTTTATTTTTCTCTTCTTTTTTACCTTTTTCTTGTCACAACAATACCCCACCCCTTCATCTACACCCGTAACAATCCGACTGGAGATTTCTGCTGAGGAATTCCTTCATCCTCAAATTTCCTTAAATTTCCATTTTTATCAGATGCTGGCAGGTTGTTTATTTTCGTCAAATCTAGTTTCTCCAGTTTTACTTTTATCAAATTTCTCTTACGGGAGTTATACAGAACCGTTAAATTCTAAAAGATTTAGTTTCACTGTAGTCCGCCCGTCCGGCCGCTATCAGTGACGGCGTATATCAACGCAGCAGCAGCTGGAGTACGGAGTACGAAACGGTATGCGGTACATGCCTGACCTACTTCCAAGGTATTTCCATTGACATTCTAGTAGCGATTGCTACTTCTTAACATTGACCATGTATTCTCTTTTTTGTTAGTTTTTTCTTCTTTTTTTTTTGCTGTGGAGAAAATGTTTACCAGGGGTGACAGAGTTTCAGATTTACATAGTTCTTATAGAAGAATAAAATCTAAAAGCATATTCTTATCTCAGCCGACAAATTACAGAATATAAACCATGTTACATTGATAATTGCAATTACACTGGTTTAATGTTTTTATTTCCGACTATTGCTTGCGAGCGATATCATGTCTTCAAAAATCTGATCTGTATTTTCAATTTCATAAGTGGAATTGTTGTTCCAGTGAGCAAAGTGTCAGTCTGTTATTCCATGATTCATCAGTATCATTCTCCAATGATTTAGTGAAACCAGGCAGAGGAAGTCGATGAGATTCCACAGAGCAGACACATGGTTTGTCCCTTTTATTTATTTGGTCATATGTGTGAATGGGGTTTCTTCTGTGTATCACGATGAATTTATAAATCGTCATTGCGGAAAACTGACATCTGACATCGAACAAAAAGAGGATTCTCGAAATTCTTCGATTTATGATACACTGTGTCAAGTCTCGACCGAAAGTGAATGTTATTACCGGTATTTATATGTAAAAAATAACAAAGAAAAAACAAGCCCCTTAAATTATATTAGTTTGACAGGCTGACCATTTAAGCCACTGACCATGATGACAGGATGCTCTTTTTCGCGCCACTTTTCTCACGTGAGCTGCGGTGATTTATAGCCAATGTCACCTCACTGAGTGGACACACACACGCCTGGTTAAAGGCCGGTGTCAGTTCTATGATGTCTTAATTATTTAAATGTACCACTGTTGACAAGTGTCCTCTAATTAATAACGTGCACATCTATTATATTTTTAAGAAGCGATGACTATTTATGAAGTTAACTGACCATATTAAAGGTTAATTTTCACAATCTCTCTTCACATAGTTTCTTATAGTGCTCGTCAATAAACACAAATCCCCGTCGTAGTGACTGAGCTTCTATGACAGTTAAAGACAACATTTCTCTTTCATGCTATACACAATCGACAGAAATTGCTATCAGAGTATACACCAATTACTTGAATGTTTTAATTAAAAGAGAAGGAAAAACTAATAAATTTCAAAATTAAATTAATTCTGTCTTACGATTGTGTGTTATATGTTAATGTTATTGCTTTCCTAATGAAGCTGATCAGCAGATTCAAAGTTTAAACATGTGTTTTATTTTTCATACTGAATTTTAGGTCCACTGTGTTTCAAATAAGTAAAGGATAGGGCTTTATAATGATGTCAACTTTGTAATGACTGGAGTTGCTTTATCTAAATGTCCGACAATCTGTAGAAACAACATTCCATTCCAGTAATCAATTTGGAATCTCTCTTCTCAAATTACCCCCTTTATCTCCCTAAAACAGGCAATATGCCACTAGGAACATGAAAGCATGTGTGGTTATCTTCTGGTTTGATTGATCCGATTAATTAAAAGCGGAGACAGGTCACAAAATCAAATTCGTCGCATAACATCCCAGATTACAAACCTTACAATTAATCAGTGTTCAGTTATTTCGACGAACATTCTACTTTCAGTTTGGATTACATGTTGGTCCGTCTGGCATTATACTGGTATTTTATAACATATAAATCAGAGTTTATCATCGGCATAGTGTCTAGATTACGTAGATTACGTCGGTTGACCACTGCTGTACTATCATATTTTAGTCATAAATCACGGAGTTAATTAATTCTCACAACATTGGGCGCCCGTTGTATCGAAAGCTGTTTTTCTTTGAGCTAAGCGCCGTGGGACATGGTTATTTTGTTTGTCTTTTGTTTGTCTTTTGTTTGGAAAATTCGATATTCCACAAAATCAACACCGCGTCTGGATCTCGGCCGAGTCAATTCTTCTCTTCAAAGCAAAGTTTACATTTTTCTTTGAAACAGACAGCACTTTTGAAGGTTTAATATTTCCGATATGTCTTGTTTTCCTAAACAAATAACGGAAGAAAAACTGTCTGACCCTTATTCTTCATTTCTCCTGGACTTTGTTTGGTTTTCTTGGGAATGAAATTAGTATAAATGCATTGCCTGGCTGATCTCCAATGGTCAAAATGTTTGGAGTATCATCATTCATTAAATAGCTTCCTCAAGTAGAATCAGGATAAAATGCATAAAACAATAATAAGTCTTACTCTCTAAGATCACATGCAGTTGTTTTTTATAGGGATTAGAATTTTATTTAAGTGTTTATGATGGTGGCAAACACCAGTAAGAGACAGTTATTACATAGTCTTCGACGCACTATCTGTAACCGGTCTATAAATACGAATTGCGGCAACAACCTGAACAGGTAGCATTGTTTATTATAAAAATATGTAGATAAGCTACTATGGAAACACACATTCCAAGCAATTAGCAACTCCAAAAAAAATTTAAACGAACATGGAAACTCAACCTAACCGTCACTTCCAAGTGCGCAGCTGGCCTAGTCAAAATACGCCGAATCTTAAATTGAGCTTAAAATCAACTTCCGACTGCAAGCTTTCAAAAATCAATCCTTTTGATTCATCTTGTACAGAGAATTTAGAAAAAAACTGTAGCCAGTAGCTGCCAGCCCTACCGATGTTTCACAAATTCATCCGAGGACATGCAGCTAGATTTCTGCCACAGACACTTAACCTGACTTCCCCATTGTCGAATTTTAAGAACTTGCATCACATCGAATAGATATGGCTTCTTTCAAATATAAACTGTTTACTCTGAAAACACAAAATCTTAAATAATTATTATTTTAGACCTCAAAGTTGACAAAATATTACGATAATACGACTTATTTCATAATTTATACATGGTAATTTCACAATTTCACCTATACAACTGGTATGTGCTACCACAGCGGGCTGTCTATAGCATCATCAAAATAATAATAACAATAAGAAAGATATTTTTTCTTTCTCTTTGAATCGCTATGTATCTTTCATCACCAAAATTGACAAAAATCTCTATGCGTTTCCAAAAACGTACTTACAAAACATTGTCTTATATATACTTAAAGAAAGTAGAAACGCAACTTCTTTAAACACAAACTATGTTTAGTGATTAAAGAAGTTGCGTGTTTTATTTCTTTTACAATATGATATGTATTTAAAGAAATTAAAAATGCAACCTCTTTAAACATGAAATGTATTTCTTTTTTAAAGCCTCTTTAAACATGAAATGTATTTCTTTTTTAAAGAAGTTGCGTTTCTAATTTCTTTAAGTATATAAACTGGATACATTGAATGAGTGTAAGTGGACACAATGGTAACACGTGCCACTGACATTTACTAGGATATCATTCATACCCTGAATAAACACCACATGTTCACCTTGAATCTGGGGAGAATCTCCATCGGTCTATTCCGGAAAATGTCGTCCGTCTGGCAGTCCAGACCAATTTGTGGTCAAAATTCCAGAATTTGCTCTTGAATTTTGCATTTCGACAAACATCAGTATTCAATTTGTTCGTATTTCCGTGAAATTCTACGGAAACATGAGAAGCAATAAACTACTGCTTATTGGTACTTTCAAAGCTAACGGCCATTGATGAATGATTTATAGACCCAGCATTGTATATACTCTGGTCATAACAAGCGAAATAAATCTATGGATAATGGTCAGAAAAATAGCTGGCACCATATAAATGATCTGTAATTGTTTTCTATTCCATCTTTCTTCTCTTGCGGAGAAGCAATTTTGTTTGTAGTGGACATCCTGGGAATAACACATTGCGTTAAATAAGATCTTTCATTTCCTATTTTATTTCTTATATGATGAGTTTATCAGACATGTCACTCATTCAACGGAATACGTGTGATATACAATGTAGATCAATTAATTTGTGATGAAGAAAAGTGTCTCATTTCTTTGAATGGTCCATCGCCACCATAACCTACGCTGTTTCTCAAACACTCTCAAGTTTTGTAGGGAATTTTGACTAAAAACACAGATAATTCCACGCTGTTATTTTCGGTTTCCGCCTAACAACCTTTATCTAAATCACGAAAAGCATACACTTTTACATATTCTATATTTGGTCTTGTGTTTAACAAAAAGTTGGAAATTATCATTCAACTAGTGTAACACTGCCCCCTAATGAACAACCTTTCTGGGAATCTTGCAGCCGACTCTTTTCCTCGGAGTGTTTTATAACGGGGGATAAAGCTCATCATATAAGAAGAATTTTGCTGAAGGTTTTTAATTCCCGTCTATTAGAACATGAATTAAGCTAAAAATTAAACCCATGCAGAATAATCTGATTTCATAGTGAACAAAGAAATTGGACGTTTTAATAAAGAAAGATACGCAGCAACGATTAGTCAGAATCCACAGCTGGAAATCGAAAGTAAAGTAATGTATGTTCAACATTTATTTGCAGCATTCTTTGACTTGGCGCGAACCCATGCCAACCATAGCGATTAAAGCGTATACCCAAACATGAACTTAATTTAAAGAAAATACCACTTAGACTTAATTCTTTAGTTTCCCAGCAAACTATTCTAAAATGAATTCATAAATAAATAAAACAGTTTAAAGCACATGAACCATGTTGTAATTGTGTGCACAGTAGCTGGTTTGATCTTCAGCTGATGTGCTGGAGTACCAGTGATTGACACGATGATGTAATTTTGCATGGTTGATAAGACTTAAATACATTTGGAATATATTGCTTTTTTGCGGTGAGTTTGACAAACATGACTTCAGCCTTCAACTTAAGCGTTATTCACGGGTGCATTTTAATCTTTCGAAAAGCATACACCACTCATGATATCTCACTGACAACATGTTTTCAGGAGATGATTTTAATCAGACTGCCACCCATGCATTATGTATACCACTTATGGATTGTGTACACCATTCATGAATTATGTACACCACACATGCATTGCGTACACCATTTATGTATTGTGTACATCGCTCATGCATTGTGTACATCACTAATGTATTGTTATTCTTGTAAAAGCATATGTATTGTGTCAACAGACAATGAAGACATTTTCATAAACTCTTTATCAGTCTGGATGAAAATGTTGACGGCAAATCAAACCTCACGCCATTTTATCATATTTGCTGATAGCGGCAGGGCAGTTGAACACGCTGACGGATATATCTCTGCATATCGCATGTAGCAGATCGGCAGCTAGTTTTTTCTCTATCCGGGGCGGTTTTTTGACTGATAAGCAGCTGTCTATTGTAAACTGTGGCTGTCAGACGTCAGGTTTTATCTGTATTTACATATTTACCCCCAATTAGCATGCACCATTAAATCAAACGCTACTCAACATATAAAATCTACTCGCTGACTTTCGGAAATTCCATTGGCGGTCAATTAGAACTAAAACAATCTTGTTTTTGTTAAAATGCTGCTGGTATTGAGCAGTTTTGCCAAACGGAAAAAAAGTTCCTTATTAGAGACAACAGTTAACCTGTGTAATATGCATCTATTTAGGACAGAACCGTCACCTTGCAAAATTTACGATAAAAGAAGGGATGTGCCTGTATTCGGTCGACACATGTAATTATAGAAACTGTCACCTCATATACATAATTTAACACGAATCTTAACAGAAGATGTTGTGACAGTGACTTTTACCTCCTTGGATGTAGGAGGCTATGTCTTATGCAAGACCAATTGCATTATTACAGTGACCACATCTGCCAACTTGTTTTGCCTTCAATTCATATCATAAAGAACGGAAAACATAAAAAAAATAGTAAGAGCGATTTTGACCTTGGACTTACAGGCAAGTGTAGTGAACGCTGAACATCGCCTTGTCATGCTTTTTTAATCCTCTTGTGGATGGCCAAGTTATGGCCTGGAGACGAGTACCGAACAACATACTCTTTGTCTAATAACCGATATTTTGCTCTGGAAACCCTAATTAAAACTGATGAAAGCAAACAAAAAGTTAGTCTTAGAAATATAGAATGCTACGTATAGAACTCGTTACAGTATATGACGCATCTCAATTAACCCACAAAGTTTAAATTTATTGATGTGCTGAATGTTTTTATGTTTATTAAATTACTGTGTTTGCCAAGAAAATTTGTCTCTCTTTTTTCCGAATTTCAAAGAATTAAAGTTATCATCAACTCATCCCAATAGTTTCTTGTTAAGTGCGCCTTATCTGCGGAAATCTCTGAACAACTGATAACTTCCATATTTCAGTTGCCATCTACTTCTTTGTTCTTGTTTTTATAATCTTTTATTCTTTTTGCAAGGATTTATGTTTTTTTAAATAGGACACACAAAACGATGTTTCGGTGCTCGGTAAATGAAGTAAAACAAATTTTCGCCACTGGGAATGTTACAATTTAATACTTATTATGATTATGATATGATTTTAATTTGTTAATTGCAAATCTTGTTGCAAGGCCAAATAGCCGAAAGTTGATATCGAGAAAAATCACCAGAAATGTTCCTTGGAAGAGTTTGTAGCAACGATTAGATTTTAATATATTAGATTATATTGATGCGAATTTGTAGTTAGAAAGAAAATCCTAAAAAATCGCACTGATCACAGAAAGGTGGTGTTCTTTGTTAAAAATGTATCAGTAAGTCATTATAGTGGGTGGAGGGAGGATCGGGAGTTTCTTTTCAGTTGTACTTTTTCTGCAGCCGCAGCTCTGACAATGCAAAATAAAACCGCGATAGGCAATGCTCTTCACTAAACGATTATACAGATTTCTCCTTGTCTGAGCAAGTGAGCGCTAATTTCTCCGAGTTCTTTGATACCTATTTGGTTTCTGATGTGAATGTTAAACAGGGAAAACATAAGTAACAAGGATTGCAAGCTATTTGCCAGATTTTGACAGAAATCTCTCCCGCTCCATTTGAAAAGAAACAAATCGTGTATGTAGTTGAGCACATGCTTATTTTTACTCGGGATTGTTTATTAAACAACACGACATTTATACATTTATAATTGGAAAGTAGTTTGATTGAGTTATGTGCAAGATAGGCCTACATTAATTCCACTTGAAGATTGGTCAGTCTAAGTGAAGAGTATTTCCTCCGTTAGAGAACTTTCACTTGTCATGATGTAAGCAGAATCATTTGTCATGAAAGAGGTATGAAATTAATAATTTAAAAACCCCTTAAACACCCTCTCCGCGCCATTGCACGAATGTTGAACCCTAAGGAAGCCCTATGAAATAGATCAACAGGGAACTTTGAAAGCCATCGAACACGACAAATATGAAAATATTGCAGGCTCGGTTTAATTGAGCCTGTTCGTGGACAGTAAAGGAAATGTATATTACTGCCCACGCCGCCTAGCCCCGGGTTGAGCGCAACTCAATATTTACACCAATAAACAGTACAATTTTAACCATCCCAAACGATAAAGATTTTTAAACGTTAGCAAATTAAGTCATTGTTTCTTGTGCAAAAGCAAAAGTATTATTATGCATGTAGTGAAATAAAAGCGTTTTCATAAAATAGTTGTTAAAGTTCAAACACTTATTCCGCCATGAGATTATCAAACCGTGCCTATAAACTGTTGATTTCAGTGGCTGGGCTCAAAATTGATTTGAAGTACATGTTTAAAAACAGATGGTTCTTTACAAGTTATATTCACATTATTTCTGTATAATACTTTGTAAAACTGCATAAAATACATTCATGCGATACCTCTTTACTTAATGATCAGTAATGAAGAGCAATCCTTTTAAAGAGATTAAGCCATTTCCCATATTTATTGATCATGTCCCATCCTTTGCACTACCCGAGACTATAGCTGTAAAATGAAGTGTTGGTTTCAACAGCGAAGACTTATGGTATCAAAAGGACATCCAACATGTACAATCCGGTTGATATCTGGTAAGTTTTAATCTAGTCATCCAATATCTTAAATGAAGTCTCTTTTGAAATTTGATAGACGGACTGAGAGTACGTTTAGCCGTTAAGATAATATTTTGAAAGTAGCATTTTAAGTGTTAAATATACTGAAAAGGTCTTGTGAAAATATTGTCATTGGGCGAAAAACACAAAAGTAGTTTCTTTGCAGGAAATGCAAACACTTTAGGTACTTAGATGTAGACTTATCAAATTAATTTGGTCAGCTGAAAGTATGAATATCTTTCTTTGTCAAATAATCGGGAGTATTCTGAGTTGATATGGTCATTAATTCTAAAAAGTTATTTTAATCGTTTATGAAAAGAAGATTTTGATACCCGTTAAATAGAGAAATACATCTGATTAGGAAGTGTTTGCATAGGCTGTTAAAATTATTTACCTAGGTTCATTCTTGCGTTGGTAACTTCTATCAATTGAGATGGACACAGAATGTATTTATTAAAATATCATATACATATGATTTGGTCATTGTAAGAATTATACCAAAATAATACTGTAGGAATAGATTTCAGAAAATATGTTTAATTTTTATTATTTTTTAAGAATTCACTTTATAGACAACATAACTTTTATAACAATATGCGAAGCTACATCAACATACACAATAAATTCTGTTTAGTTTACTGCACAAGTACGGGTTACATGTATAACATATGTGTCTGCACAGCCACTCAAACTGATCTGGATCTGTCCGCTGTTAGATTTATTAGGTTAGGAAACGAACATTTTAGCTCCGGATAAGACTGATGTGCAGGCATATCTGAATATACACCGGTCTCACATGAGATACAAGACAATACCCATTAACTGAATATGAAACTGACTCAAGAACAGAACAGAATAGAACAGAATGAAACGGAATTGAACGGAACGGGGCGGAGTGGAACAGAACAGATTTTTTACCTAAAGTATACAACATGAAGATCATACTTTTTAAATGGAACAACTGCACTATAACTTCTGTTTGATAAGATCTAGACAATCACCCGGACAAATCGATGATTGTGTAGATCCCCATTTTCCCACACTAATAGATACATTGTGAATCCTTCTGCTATAAGGGTAAGGTCTATCAAATGCCAATCAACGTTCGCACAAAACCGTAATTGCCTTAACAATAGACCTACTTGATCATGCAAATATAATATTGTCATCAATAATGATTGCATGCCAATAAGACTGGTGGTTTCATTAGAGAACCATCTCCTGGGAACTATTAAGTCTTTAAATATTTAAATACACTTTTATTTACATAAGACTTGGTGCTTTTTGTAATTAAAGTGGGTCCATAAATCTAACAACACATCATAACTGTGTGAAATGAGACTCGGAGAGGTACCAAAAATCATTTACAGAATAGTTCCCTGTCACAAACAGTATTCTAATGTTCGGATATTTGATTATACAAACTGACGCATCTCATGTAATATAGCAATTTGTATACATTTTACATAACTTGTAAGAACTTTAAGCGGAAAAAATCACATTTGCAGTAATTTAGTTACCTTTGGCAATAATATACCTATATTTATTACAATGTCCTAATTTGAAATAAGATTATATTGCAATTGTAAACGATTAAAAATCGTGTCACGTTCATTTATTGCGTGATTATTAATTGACACTTATATTACATGCATATTTATTACGATTTTATATTTTATTTTGAAGTGTTATTGTTTTGCTAACAGGTTTTAATTCTTCATTATGTTCTTGTCACGCGGGCCTTCCTCCTATTGTCAGAAAGTGATGGAATTTAATAAATGTGTCATAATAAAACGTGATAATAGACCGATAATAACAAAATGGCCGCGGGATAGCTGATGTAAGGTCTGATAATAGTTCTGTACTAAGTAGATATTGCTTGTAATAATTTTGATATAACCGCTGCAAAATCATCATCATAATCATCAACATCAGCATCATCATCATCATCATCATCATCATCATCATCATCATCTTCGTCGTCAATATCAAATCCAGCATCATCATAAAAGTCGTTGTCGGCCTTAACAAATCCACCTCAATCAAATATCACCATCATCACTATTAATCTACACTCACAACATTAAATTCGCTACAACGATGGAGTCATTTTTAAGCTGTCTTTGATTTAAAACATCTCAAAATGTCGAATTCATCGAATAAGTAAAAAGATGTATACAAACTGTAATTAGAAAATCGTATTTAGGCTTTAAATCGTTTCGATAGGTGCTAGAAGTGTTAAACCTTCCCATTTTGTTATCTAAATCCCTTTAATTGGCAATAAATTGTAAATTAGAAAACCTCAAACCTGGCGGGGAGATATGACTCGATCGTCTCAAGATTTGCTCGGATATATTTCATTAACAATTTGATCTCTTCGGTCATTTTGAGGTGCTTTAAGAAAGCTACTGGGCGCAGTGTTTACTCCCGGAGTCTCTCCTTTCAGATCAGGGAGTAACGGTTACGTAGCGCCATTGTCGTTATCAGTACGCTGAATGTTTAAAGAAATTTCCAACAGTGATATATGACTGATTTAATGAAGCTATTACTCATAATTCTATGGGGTATCAGTGACCAAACATGGCCAGGAATTAAAGACACTTATTTGCAATCTAGACGCTATTGTTGACGAATTTTAATCAGTAACCTTTCATCTGACCGACTCAAAGTTGTCAAGTTTTGTGAATTAACGGTTTGTTCTTTTCTATCATTTGGCTTGATCTCTAAAATGGATTTGACACTTATAATCTACATGTTAACATGGCTTCCGTCATATCGACATATGCATGGTATTGTATTTTTATTTCGCCGATGAGTCCGGTTTTCAACATTTTGGTACATCGTAACACTCAAACTTCTTGGACATGTTTTTTGTCAGGGGCCACTACGAGGGCTGTTTCATAAATCCGCGGAATTTTCCTATAAAACACTCATATTTTAAGATAATTATACAAAATTTCACGCACATTCTCTCTGGCATGTATTTAGATACATGTATATATATAGTATGAATGTTTGTTATATATTATATCGCGCATGTCACAGTATAATTTGTGTTTTATTCATATTCCATATATTAAATATATAAAAAAAATTCCGCGGATTTATGGAACAGCCCTCGTATACAATTTCAAGATGTTTGTTTTCATTTCGCACACCAACGTTTGCATGTGTACTTGTGTAGCATTTATTTAGCACAATTGAAAGTTGTATTTGTGACCATCCTATTCTGGTTGATTTATGACTAAAATATAATTTTCCCGCCAATTATACGGTGTTTAGTTAGTGACTGTAATCGCTATGAGTCATCAGTGAATCCACCTCAACACGAGAAACGGTCATTTTTTCAAATTATAATCTTTAACTTTTTTAAAATTTCGTAAATTCTTACGCTTTAAGGAGCAATCGGTTTGCACTTGGCGTTTTGGGGCGTTTATTACTGAAAGATCCAATCTGTAAATTATAACTGAACTCCCATGAACGATACATGATTTTATCATATTTTTCCAAGATTCAAATTTTCATCAAATACATCATTATTAGCCGTATTACCGACATTGCATGTGGATTTGCGCTTGTTACAAGTCCTGGGTTCTGTAAACACTTTAATGTCTGCTTCTATCAGGTTATCTTGTCAATTTCAGGTGGAATTCTGATAAAACATGATCCTCTAAACTAAATCCATAATTTATTTTCAGTTTGGAATTAAGCATCATTTCCTGAGTTACTCATATTGATTGCGTTGGCACTAAGGATGAATTTATATTTCGTGTGAGCATTAGAGGGTTTAGGGTTTTCCAGCTCTTACAGGATTAAGCATGGATTTCTTGAAACCTTTGCATGCTGACTTTTTTAATCATACCATGCTTTCTTTGAAGATGTGAATACCTTTAACGTTAGTGCCGAGCAGAAGATCGAGAATACCTTTTACAGTGCCATTGCTGCGCAGGCCGATTTAGGTTGCGCTGTTTAATATCATCATCTGATAGAACGTATATGAGTTTAGAGAGGGCTTTTTCTAAAACCATTTATAGTAGAAATAAAAATATCATTGTTACTCCTCTTTGATATTAGCAGAGGACTGACTATGCACAGTTGGTATGTAAATAATATCTGACGATGAGAAATTATTCGTATACTGTATGTAATTGTTACGTTATTTTGGGTTATTCTGGGTTATAAAATATCAATATATTTTTCTAAACAATCTTTTAACAAAGACGTTCTTACATAGAAACAAATAGAACGACGAGTCTTTTAGTTATATAACCCAGAATAACATCAGATTCTGAACACCACAAAAAGACGAACATGAAAATTATTGTCCCAAAATGAAATGTTTGCCAAAACTATTGACAAAGAATAATAGCTATAAATAAATCACAAGATTACGATGCCGAGAATCCGCAGGTGATTCTTTAATTTCAACTGTCGGCTGACTTATGGCATGAAACAAAAATTGAAATTAACAAAAAATGTCGATGCATTTCCAAATGTCATTTCGTTAATGAAGATATCAATTTCCGATAGGCCTTGTAATTTCAGACATTTTGCAAGACAAAGTACCACCCAGATTTGATTCCTATCTAATAAAAAATTGACTTATTAAGTTGTTTTTTTTAATTCAGGATTGAAAATCGGGTAATTTAAACTAGGGTCGTTGCGTCCTCAACATCTGTACTTCAGCTAAAGTTCTGTATAACTGAACCGTTTTTTTTGTTAATTCTGATATTTTGCGTTTAAATTTTAACGAACGTAAAAGATTACAAACTTGACCCTTACAGTGCCTATGACTCTAAAAGCTGTCCCTGTCAGCATGAACTTCATAATATTACTTTCTGGGTATCCAATCATAGCAAAATTAAAGTTTTAAAGCCATAATTAGAAATTAAATATAAACAAAACATATTTGAAACCCAACCGGGCTGCTGAGATGATGACATTTAATGTGGTTTGGATGTTCCGGCCCCTTGAGTTCCCAAGGGTGCTATATATTGAGTATATACTAAAATCGTTTGCTCAATTTAATCTATTTTGTGCTATTTTATGATAACTATTATTAAAACCGTTTGTTAAAACCTTTATTACAGATATTTCAAAGATCTAAAGTCTGGTTTGTCTTTGCCATTCCAAACACATGGAAATCGTTCGACTCGCCGAAAATATCAAAAAGTAATAACTTTTCGTTTTCTATTTCTGATTTGTTTGTTACTTTCTTTGAAGATACATTCTCGCAGTGTTAGACCTTATAGTAATTGATTTGACAGAGACCACAAACTTTGTAGAAATATGCAGCACAAAATTGACCATAAAATCCGCGATGAGAAAAGCAAATGGCCGCCGTCTGATGTAGCTCGTTTTACGACATGCTCTTTTTATGATTTAATGGGCGGTATACTGGCCTTTTTTCTTATTTATATATCTAGATTATTAAACAATATCAAACGACATTGAGAACGGCAGATTAAAATATATAAATAAACTTACGTGAGAAATGTTAGAAAATTCAATTTATTTTAAAAATTTAACAGATCTTTTGCCACAGTTTACACCGAGTCGGTCTCTTTGTGTGAATTATTTATTCTGAAGATTTTCTACCTTACTTTGATCGTTGCAGGGACTGTTTAGTCACGATACACAATTAGTACAACCTTCTGTTACGATTTTTTTCAGATTTTTGTCAAAGACCAAGATTATCAAATATGTCAATATTTACTTATGTGTTACATTAAAGCGGCGTTGCGGTAATGATTGGCTTAAGATTAATTTGATATGAAACCATTAACATGTTCTCGTGAATATAGCAATTGAAACGTCCGTCCCGTACCGTGATCAAATAATAGGATTATCAAAAGTTTTACTAAGATTTTGAGGCACTAGAGAGCTTTTAATAACGATTAAAATAACTTGACATTTGGATTTTTGAGACGATGAGCTCTTTTTAAATCTACTGAGTTGTCTTTTACCTGCATGACATAACGTTTGACACAATCTTTGAAAAGAAAAGAGCGGGAATGGTTTACAATATTCAATTGTATTATTATTATTATTATTATTATACTGTTTTGCCACACCTCCTCCTCACACATAAAGAACAAACCAACCGAAGCATCTCTTACATTTGTCAAGGAGTCCGAGTTAGCCCCCGGGCAGAGTGGTCAGGCAAATCACCAAGGCCGGCGGCTTAAGACAAAGCGAGCAAATCGCCAGATATTGTCACTTTTATCACTCTTATCAAGCCTATCACTGCCCACTGTCCGAGAGTCAACCCACTGTACAAAAACAAATTTGTCATAGCGGTGAAAGGGCATTATAAGGATAGCTTTATTCAGTAAGGGTATTGTATCGCTGAAGTGTTACTGTTGTTATTAGAGAGACCTTTTTATCGAAATTGTTTAGAAAATAACACTTTTCACAAGGAAGCGTTAGAATTACAAAGACGTGAAAAGAGCACTCTCTGAGGACGTGTCGAAGTGATTATTGACCAAAGGAAATGGACTTTTGTGCTCGAGCTGAATAAAGTGTTTTAAGTTATTTCGCGACGCAGTGAAGCGTGAGGTACGAGCAATAATAATTACACCTTTTAAAATAACTGCGAAATGCCATAACTTTCATTACTGCATTAAAGATATTATATTACAGTGAGATTTTTATCGGGAAATTATCGGTAAATAATAGGGACTATTTTTTGAAGAGCAGTTTCAAACTCAGTTGGGCAGAAGAGTGCATCAATTTTCGTCAGCGGGGTTCAGCAATTTTCGGATCAGTGTCTTGCAGAGACACCGCAAGAAATAAGCTGTTATACACACAGGAAGGGATCGTTTCTGGCGAAGAATTCTTTCTGAAACAAGTGTGAGATTGTGATTGAAGAGGATATAAACTACAAACGGTGCCATTGAAACTGCCGCGGTGCTAATTATACGTTTATTGGCTGTAGATAGAGGCAATTAGAGGCAGTAAGGAGCTACAATCAAGATATTGTGTAATTCATGGAAGAAAGTTACGCCTGATATATGCTTATTTACACCGATGATTGACAAACGATGAAGAAACAGAAATTGGTAATCAGTCAGGTGTTTTAATCCGAGCCGGAACATTGGTAAAATAGTGGAAATAATTTCAGATAGACTGAGGGTAATTAAATGGTAATCTAGCTACGGGGATACTCGAAATACATACTGCGTGGATGAAAGAAAGATGATTTAGTAGTTTTATAAGTAAGATTATTTACATTTATTAACCCAAATACGACCAGATAAAGAAGTGTCTAATAGGCAAGCAGAATCCGCAGCGTATAAAGGCTCGGTGAAGCGAATCATTGGATTACAGAGTTTGTAGAATAACTCGCGCGAGCGGCCGCGCAGCGAATCACTCGCTAGTACTTCAGCTTTATTAAGTGGTTTCGATTAGTTTACAGATTTAACACTGTGATGAAGTCAAAAATTGAAAAAAAAGCTCCGATAATGATGTAATTGTTTAGTGAATTATTTAAGAGGAGAAAATACAAGAGACGTGTTCGTTTAAAAGCTGTGGAAGAAATATTAAATAAATATCGAGGATATCTAAGTGACAGTTCTCACACCGTGATTAAAGGGATGATGTTACGTTAAGTGATGTTTATGAGAATTTCGCAGCATTTTTACTGAAATATAAACGGATTAAGACGAGATTCTTGGGTTGATATAAATCTACCATATGCCCCGCACAGGTAGGATGTTTCCTAGATGTTATGACTGAAAATTAGAAAAACACTACAGGTGTAATATAAACCTTCTGTAATAAATGATACTTCATTTCAATCAGCTGAATCCTGTTAGTCAAAATTGACAGGCGGCCATTCATTAATTGACAAGGTTTTGATGCTCGAACATTCATCACCAGGAATATATTAATTAATTTTCGTTGTTTAAAGTTGTAAAACATTTCAATAATGGATGGCTATGGAGTGAAAGGATTTTTGTTGACATTATGGATGTTTGTTTTTATAACTGAAACAGTTTCTGCAAATATTGAATTCCGGATGCTAGAAGAGCGACCGGCTGGATATGTTGTTGGAAATATATTGAAAAACTACAACGCCGACAGAGATTCTTTAAGGTTTACATTAACTAAGCAAGGACATGCACACGAATCACTTTTTGAGGTTGACGAAATCACAGGTAACCTAGCAACGAAAGAAGTATTAGACCGAGAAGCGTTGTGTGAGTTTGTGAACGTTTGTGAAATTTCCCTGGAAGTGGCTGCACAGACCATATACAACGACGGCTTTTTCGATGTTATTAACGTTTTAATTATAGTAGAAGATATAAATGATAACGCTCCGGTGTTTAGTAAGTCTAGCATTAACCTACCGATATCTGAGGCAGTTTTGATAGGGACCAGCTTGACAGTTGACGGGGCAAGGGACAGGGACACTAGTGACTCATTTTCTCTTCACACTTACGAAATTAAACCCAGATCACAGGGGGAATCTCTCCCATTTCGGCTTACATATGTGAAAAAACTTGACGGCAGCTCCTCTGTGAAACTCATAGTCACTGAAAAACTAGACCGAGAAGTGAAAGACTCTTATCAGTTTTATATTATAGCTAAAGATGGTGGTTCACCTCAAAAAGAAGGAAGTTTGCTTGTGAATGTCTCAGTCACTGATGTCAATGATAATGCTCCACAGTTTGATAAACCTGAATATGAGATTACCGTGAAAGAAGACGCTAACGTCGGCGACGTTATATTGAAATTGACGGCTACGGATAAAGATCTAGGCAAGAACGGAGAGGTGAAGTTCAGGCTTAGTCCTTACCAACAAGTGAACAATTTGAAATACTTTAGCATTGATGAAACTCAGGGAACATTGAAAATAAAGCAACCGTTAGATATTAACGCTGGAGACAATTTCAAATTAATCATTGAAGCCGTTGATCAGGCTCAAATGCCGTTGACGTCTCAGACTTTCGTGTTTATTACACTATTAGATACATCGAACAGTGCACCAGAAATAAATCTCAACTTGTGGTCAAATGCGAACTATTCTAGAATTTCAGAGTATGCAAACGTCGGTGCCGTGGTGGCGCATGTTGTGATAACTGACCGGGATACGGGACGTAATGGAGACGTCAATTGTTCTGTGATCAGTGACGTATTTAGCCTACAACGTTATGACGTTATGGAGTATAAAGTGATCGTTGCACAGTCGTTAGATCGTGAGAGAGTGGATAAGCACAATGTCACTGTACTTTGTGAAGACAAAGGCGTTCCACCGCTGACGGCAACGGCAAGTTTCTTTGTGCAAATTGATGATGAAAATGACAACCCGCCTAGGTTTCGGCAACAGAGATATTTTGCAAACATTGACGAAAACAACGATATTGGTGATATTATAACCACGATTTCAGCATTTGATCTCGACTCCGGCAATAACAGTAGAATTACGTACTTCATAGATCCAACGTCACTGAAGTACGCTACCGTCAACGCTCAGACAGGAGACGTTATGGCCAACAAAGTATTTGACAAGGAGTCAAAAGACGGACTAGGTGTGTCACTTATCATCTATGCTAGAGATAACGGAGCACCTTCTCTAACGGGTACTACCTCAGTTCTAGTGACCGTAAATGACGTCAACGACCAAAAGCCGGTGTTTGAACAGTCTGTCTTCAGATTCTGGTTGGATGAGAATCTTCTTGCCGATACTTCCGTCGGGAGACTGTCGGCAAAAGATGACGACACTGCCGGAAACGCTGTAACCAACTTTTCACTGAGGCCTGGTGGTCCAGACGTTCCATTCGTTGTTTTAGAGGACGGCGTCATAGAAAACAACAGACAGCTAGATCGTGAAGCCCAGTCTCAGTATTCTTTCGATGTTGTGGCTACTGACGCTGATAATGATCAATTTTTCAGTTATGCAACAGTGACAGTGTTTGTAGTCGACAAGAATGACAACAGCCCCGTTATAGATTTCCCCAGACCCGGAAACGACACTGTGCACGTGTCTTACCTCACTCCACCCAGAGCAAGTGTTTATACTGTGCTCGCGCATGATATAGATGAGCAAAACACGGACAACTCCAGATTGAGATATTCATTGTATACAGTCAACAACACCAACTTCTTCTCCATAGATCCCCAGACTGGTGTCGTAAGTCTGACTGCTCCTTTAGAGAACACAAACTCTGTCGGCAAAGTATTCTTGCTGACTATTTCTGTTGCGGACAGTGGTGAGGGTTCCTTAACGACGACGGCGATGCTGAAAGTATTGATTACTGTAGAAAACAGCACAACAGCTGCGTTAGTGGAGGACTCCAACAAAAACTTCGTGATTGTAGTTGTCGTCGCTGCGGTTACAATTCTTATATCCGCCGGCATCATTGTTACAATTTGCATAATACGCCGACTGGACACTCGTCGTCGGGAAGAGAAAAAGCGACAAAAAGTGCTTTCTGAGAACATGTACTCTAAGAACAATGATGAAGTGGACAATATATTCCCGTTGCCCATGGATACGAGTTTTACAGAAAAGAGAAAGAAAGAGGTCAGCTTCTCGCTGGAAGAGAAGGGACTGTCCAAGATGAACCACGACCTGAGCTCCGGAATAGAGGACCAAGGCAATGACAGCTTTGAACAGATTTTATTAGAGGTAGTGTACAATGCCTATACATTTTTTCAGCGTTATGATATAAAAGTATAACCAGAGTCCAACATTTAATCCAACAATGTAACTTATGTTTAAGTATATATTTTTACAAAGTATGGGGTAAAAAGAAACTATTTGAAAGGAAACTGGGCATCTGTACGGTGTACCTTTTCATTGCAAGTGTGTGAAATGATACACTCCGTGGGGACATTAAGCTTTAATTTGATATTCTACATGTTGGCTTCAGTACGCTGAGGCCTATAAAACGGATAATTAAACAAAATGGATATAAAATTAGTATGAAACTTGCAGTTTTAAAATTTGAGCACAGATTTTCATCTGCTTTGATTCCCTTAGGATATAATCAGAGAGTATCCGAAGAGAAAACTGAACATTAAGTTGTATAATGTCCGGATAATGGCTAGTTAATTCGCTATCATGACCATTTACGGTTACCGTACTATAATTCTATGAAAATTAAGAAATATTTGAAAACCATTGAAGCAGCTGGAGATCAAAAGAAAGAATTATCTGTTAACATCTCAAAAATAGCATCTTTTTTTAATTTCTTGTCGGTGATCAAAAGTAATTTGTAATCGATGAAGATGTGATCTCAAATAAAAGGGTGGCCCGAATCTTAACAATGTAAGTGATAATGATTTTTGCACCCGAAGATTTTTATCGGTTATACAACAAAAAGGGTAATTTTGCCTTTTGTGCATAGACATTTTTATCAGAAGTGTCCATGAAGTTGTAAAACTGCTATAGATAACCTATCTTGATCAAAATCTATTGTCTTTTTGTTTTATTGTCTTATTCGAAATTCTAATGTTTGAAAATTTATCAATTATACATCTGCTAAACTCAAATGGGAATCATTTCCAGAGTTATCGGTATAATAAGAAAATTGTATATTTAAATCTAAAGAAATTGAGATTTATAGTTTAAGAAATTAAGATTTATGTGACAAAAGGTTACATTCGCAGTGCCATATAACATCTATAGAAATTCCCTTTTTAAAATATCTGGAAAGTGAACTTTAAAAGCCACCGCACACGGTTTTAAGATATAATGAAAATGCAGAGTTTTTAAGGTCAGTTATTTTGACAACGCAGTAACATAATGGTATTGTGGTGCTAACTTCACACATCTTATTGTGGAATACATGAGAGAAGGGAGGGGGAGATTGTTTAGGGGATCGGCCTTGTATTTTTTCAGTTTCTAATTGCGTTATCACTGCTATTCACCATTTTCAACTGAAACTTTCTATGATCCCAGAATATAATCAGACTCTTTAAAAAGACAAAAGAGCATCACCATAAATTTCCCCGAACAGTATTGAAATGTTAAATCCTGTAATCGAATCCGAGTAACTTAGAAACTTGATCTGCTTTCATTTCTGCTCCCGATCATACAAAAGGTGCGATGGATAATTGGTTTTTATTGACAGCAAAATGAAAGACACAGAGCAGAGGTCTATTGATTCCTCATCGGTTTTATTTTTTATTAATTGTGTTATACAAAATGGTAAAGAGTTCTATAGATGCGTCTTTTGAATGTGTGTGGCGCGTCGGACATGGACGTCGTCGCTCGATAACAAAACGTCAATCGGCTCAGAAACTCCGATAAGTTTTCCAGTTCTTCGACTAAATAGAATTGGTCTTTTTACTTTGAGAGTAATTAAGTTGTGCACGAGATAATTGTCTCATCTCCCGAAATGGCGCTGCGCAACAAGATTGCCATACTAAGTCACGTGACTCGGTGTCGTTTCCGAGGCTAAGTCAGATCTCGTACTTTGCATTAACCCGAGATGAAAGATAATCGTCGACAAAGCAGAGTAATGATTCAATGAAGCGAAACTAAAACCTGCACTTACCATACAACACAATGAATTTCTAGCTTGTTTTAATTGATTAAATCAATAATGAATTAACTTGTCAACAGTTTCCTCCTGGAATTAAAACATCAAAAGTAACAATCGTTGCATGAAATATCAATTTAGAAATACTTAGCGTTTTTTCTCAACTGAATAAAAAATCGAAATTGCCGATCGCGTTAACGCGTGCACTATGTACCAGAGTTCATAAAGATCCCCATCTGGTACATTTTACAAGAACTCGCGTGTTTCAGATTGTGGATATCACTGAAATCCCAAAATTAAATGATGCGAATCTCGACGAAGTCCGTCTTGAAATGACAAATGCGCAGCGCGCAAGCTGATAAATTCAAAAATCTTTGTTCAGACCCTTTTTATAACTTTATAGGGGTAAATTAGGAGATAGTTCTTTTTGATATGGTACATTTCCACTTTGCATATGCTTTAAATTCATAAACCTAAATTCAAAACAAGTTCCAGAAATGCAGAACGTTTAAATTAGAGAGCATTTTAAGGCTGTAACATGACATGATTAGATAATGTGGAAATTTCGAATTCTTTACATCCGAATAATTTTAGATCAGTCGGTGTTATCTTGTCTAAAATGCATCTGATTTAGTGCCTATCTCCGCGCGGTGGCAGGTTGTTCCGTAGGATTTAGTAGAGTCTAAATTTGCCGACGGTTATTGTAAGTGACAGTTACTACCATGAAATCCTTAAATGATGCATTCACTTTTGAATGTATAGATATTTGTGTGTGTGTGCTTTGCAAAAAATCTATCCGCTATCTGATTAATGTCTGTTTTTCTAGAAACATATTCTTGTAGGGCGAATTAAAGAACAAGACTTAGTGTAAACTACAGCTGTACAAACTGGAAAAAATAAACCATAGAAGTAATAGACATTACTTTTAACATCAGTTACATTATAAAGAGAAGAATGACCGTCATTTCGTCAAATTAAAGATACAATAGCAAAAATAGTTTAAAAAAAGATACAGAAAAAAATTAATTAACTTAAAGATCGAACTCCAAAAAAGTCAAAATCACAACAACAAAAACAACAAAACAATCATTGTGATATGACATAGTGAAATTAAAGAGCTGTATCTAAACCATCAAGATCATGCACGTGCTGACCCAGCAACATCATGCCGCTCCGGGAGTTATTTGACCGATAAACATATGGTTTAACCGATAGCCTTTATTAAGCAAGATTCTATGTATAATTTTGATAATTTTATTGAGGTTAATTATGTTTCCTTTCTTAACCACTTTGAGACCTTTGATAATCCAAGTAACACAATTTATTAATTGTTACTGCAGCTGTTCATTTTATTTAGGCTACTGAACATCGACAGTATCATTTTATTCGGATTCCTTACATGGGGTGGGGGACAGAGAAAGTACATTCCTGTCATTATAAATCATTACACCACTTAGAACGGATCAGACCGGTCTATGGTCAAATATAGAAACAATAAACATTAAATTTTAACAGCAGTGTAATTTACGGCACTATTCTAATAGAAGTCTCGAACCTTCGTTATCTCGGAATGTTCTGTTACGTTCAGTGCTAATGATGCCCCTACGGACCGGTACACAGATCACAGCGGTAAAAAACTTGATGATAAGTTTTTATATCTATTTAATAGGTGTTTGTTGATTTTATATATCTGGTGTTTTGCTTAAACTACCCTCCACTTGACCTTTCGGGTAGATATACCGGTAGTTAAATGACTTTCACAGTTGTTAGAGTGATCATTTGTCGAACTCTTGTATTGCTATAAAATCCTGATCACGTTTGTTCCGGTAGATGTATGTCACAAAGACCTAAAAGTTATTACTTTCTCCTTTCATCATTGAAACGAACATGCCTGACAACTCTATCGAATGCCTGTGCATATAAACTTGAGATTGAAGACCAGTCTCAAATCTTAAGCATGTGATTGTTTGAAATGAAGACAAGTCATTATTTCCACTAATCAGATGCTTTGAGACTTGTCGCCATTTTAAGTTTTGTTCCATCCATCCTCCTATAAGAACAGGACACGTTTTGCCAGGATCAAACGTTTTACTAAGTAAATACAGTTCTCCACCTGGTTCCTCTAGAATCTCTTATTGTTTTTGCCTTAGAATTAATCTCATTTTACTGGACTGGATCTTGTTATGGTTTCTATGAGGTTCTATTACTGATCACCTTAAAAAATGACCATCTTTCTTTATCTTGAACATTCTCTACTTCTTCTACTGTTTAAATGGTTGCAAACCTTTTTACCAAGGGCATCTATCAACCACGACTCTCTTTGATGTATTTTACCATGCTATTGATTCACAAGTATGCCTGTTCACAGACGACTTCAATTTCAGTTGCAAAAACTTTAGCCAAATAGCAACGAAAATTATTCTGTTTGCGAGCGAGATAGAAATTTCTGCAAATCATCCAAACTTCCCAGCAGTTTTATTTGCTAATTGGTATGATTAATAGCCCCGACAGCCAACCATACAATTTAATATTTCACCAAATTCCACCATCAATCTTTATTTACTGTCAAATTTAATATATTTCTAAAGAAATTTTCTATTAATGGCTATAAAATAAATTGCCAAAGCAACTGCTCAAATATGATTTTGCTGTATTCGGATGACGGAGTGGTTGGGAAACAGTGAAATAAATGACCCTTGAATTTTAATAGATTTTAATATGTTTTGTCAAAATGATTTTAAATGGCTCTCTAAACTGCTATTTCACAGAAATAAACTTCAACCCGGAAAAGTGTACTTCAATTTTGAAGAGTTTTTGTTAAAGATTCACAGCGTTTTCATATTTTTTTATTCAGTATTTCACTGTTAAAGAAAGGGAAAATATAAAACTAAGACTTACAGAATGTAGATTTAGGTAATTGATTTTTGGTCAATTATACATAAATGAGTATAATGATGCGGTAATATGAAGCATACCAGATAACATTCTTACGTTCAATACGCGATCTGATCGCTTTCAGTGTTGTCATTTGTCAGGTAATTGTGAAATAAACTAAACAATTTTAACAACTACGATCATTTTTCAAAAAATGAAAAGTAAGACCCACAATCACGCTGATCTTATCAAAGAATGTTAACTTCTTACACACAGGTATAAGATTGATTGATTCGAAAATTGTTAAATTGCAGCCGATTATTTTCTCTTGCTTTGCGTGAATTGCAATAGCTTTGTTAAAATTCAAGTTGTGTTTTATGCGTTTTGTCAGTTGCATGCGTACCTAAAGTACCAAACTGTAACTGAAAGTTTTGTCTTGATAGAATGTCACCTTGGCGACTTCCTACCCGTAACATACTCCTTACATACCCGTAACATACTCCTTACATACCCGTAACATACTCCTTACATACCCGTAACATACTCCTTACATACCCGTAACATACTCCTTACATACCCGTAACATACTCCTTACATACCCGTAACATGCTCCTTACATACCCGTAACATACTCCTTACATACCCGTAACATACTCCTTACATACCCGTAACATACTCCTTACATACCCGTAACATACTCCTTACATACCCGTAACATACTCCTTACATACCCGTAACATACTCCTTACATACCCGTAACATACTCCTTACATACCCGTAACATACTCCTTACATACCCGTAACATGCTCCTTACATACCCGTAACATACTCCTTACATACCCGTAACATACTCCTTACATACCCGTAACATACTCCTTACATACCCGTAACATACTCCTTACATACCCGTAACATACTCCTTACATACCCGTAACATACTCCTTACATACCCGTAACATCCTCCTTACAGCGGCTACCAAGCCTTGTGATTATATCAAACATATTATTTATATTATATTATAACTGGTGTAAGTGCACAACTGTAATTCAGTTTGGGAGGGTACGAGGGTCGTGTAGGGTCAATCCAAGCACATTTTTCAAATCGTTATATAGTTTGAGATATTCTAGTCGTTCGGGCTAAAGTCTAGTCTCCGTACCTCTTCGTGATTCCAAATTACTGTCTTATTCAGCAATGGTTTTCATAATGTTTTATTATCTGTTCCCAGACTTACAAATTATTGTCGGGAAGTCTGTATAATAAATTTGAATTCAGCGAAATTTGTATTGCCGTTACTGTCGTAATAAGTCATTAGTGAGGGTGTGTAATTTACTGGAAGTGGCGGCTTGGCTCAATTCTTTATGGAATTGTAAAACAGACATTACTGTCTTTGTTGTTCAGACATTTTATGTCTGTTAAAACACGAATTATATTAATTGATTGTTTATATTTTACATATAAATTCCACACATAAAATCATTTAAATCGGTTCTAATAGCGCAAAGTAATAGCGCATAACAGACTTTTCATGGCTATTTCAAAGACCCTAAGTATATGTGTGTACTATTAACTTCCATTCTAGTCAGACTACCGTAGACTACCGTAGAATTACTTTATGTTGAGTTATGAGTTTAGTTCTTTGGGTACCAAAACATTTTGCTCTAGGTCAGTTGCTTAAATTAAAAACCTTAACAAAAGTTATTGTTTTAATACAGTTCATCTGCGCTCAAGTTAAACTGATAAAAACTTCGCGTCTTCCACAAAAAAATAATTTCTCGGGAAAAAACACGATTCCACAGTACTGTTTCCTGTAGATGTGGTAGGGAAATTTTTAATCATAATATTTCTTTGGGGTTTCTTAGTATGACCAAGGCAGTTCACATTGTTTTCAACGTACAAAACTAACCCTAAAATAAAATTCTTTAGAAAACTGTATACAAACTCCAAGCTTAGTCAGTTAATTACTATTTTCATTCCACAGTCTAATTCTTGTGGTAAGGAATAGCTTATTTATTTCTTCACACTCCACAGTGTTTATTGAATTTCTACCAAAGTATTTTATAAAAAAGACAAGTTCTCTTGATGTTAGAGGTTGAATGGGTCTGGTTTCAAATAAATGAGAACGGGCATTTTAAAACGCACGTAAAACCTGATGTTTTATTACTATTATTTGGAGAAGAATCCGTTAAAACCATATAATAAATGGATGCAAATTTTCTGTTAGGAAAGATAGGTATCTAAGGTGATATATGATACGGTACGGGGCAGTACAATACACCATTGAAAACACCTATGACACAACAAAAAAGATTCATAACGTATTATATATTCAATGGTTGCTATAGAAAATAAAGTAATACCATAAAATTACCGGATGAAACATATTTCTATGTGCAACAAAATAAATATTATAATGCAGACGCAGTTAGATCATGTAAAATGTCGAGCCGTTTAAGTCACCGAATACCGGTACTTTCCTATAGAATGATGTCCACACCCTGGAATATTTAGGTTCGAACCCAAAAGTTAGTATTGACAATTTTTAAAAAAAACTTTAAAAAGATCTGTTAATCGTAAACAAGTTGGAATAAGGACGTATCATATCTTAAAGTCTCAGTGCGACCGAATAAAGGCGAAAGACACGCGCGACGTGTTGACGTCATCGTGCAAAAGAATTTCCATGTTCATGACTTGAAAAGTCCCCCAAAAATAAAAAGGAGTAATTTGTAAAGTTAGCTATATTTTCTGACTCACAAACCCATAAAACTACAGACATTTCAATTTTATACCATTCAGGTGTTACTGCCTTCAGAATTTTAATATGTTGCGATATAAATCCATCCTTATAAGTGTATTCGTGTTTCTCGTATTTCTACCGTTCTGTATTATTTACTTTTTGAAAGCGTTTCTATACCACTTTTAATTGGAGATACTTAAATGACACACTCGCTTTATTTACATATTTTATCAAACAATAAGTTGACACATTCAATTTTTATTAACAAAAACATGAAGTGTGCAATTTTGATTTTTTACCCATTTTTAAAAAGTGTTTGTTGGCGAATAACACCGCTGAAGTTATCAAATAACGGACATTAATCGAAATTTCAAATCTCATTCTAAACAAGTTTGCGCTGTATATACAAACCTGCTGCGAAAATGAGCATTTTATGTATGAAAACCTCGATCAAAAACCATCAAAGTGATAAAAATATGGAAACCCAACACGCCAAGATAAACGGTTAAAGGTTATAAACATGTCTTTATGAGGATAATTTCAGTGCCGGGTTTCTTGCTCGGGCCATTAAGAAGGATATCAAACCCCCAGCGGCCCAGCGGCCGCCAAATTTTGAACCATTTTCGGAGAGTTACTGCATATTACCATGACACCTCTTTGACCGTAGATTTTCATTTGCTTCACAAATGGAGGAGCAGACTGTGAAAATGCCCACACTTGTCAAAGGCTTTCAGACATTGCGTATTATATGATACAGCGTTATTAATAGGTTTTGAATTTTCTCTGAGCGAAATTAATCTTTGTACTCAACACTACATGCAAAATTTTGCAATTTAGACTGATTTATCCCGCACCATAAATTTGTTTTAATGTATCTGTTAGATGCTAATAAGGAATTGCGATATCTGGATGCCTCCGAACATCAAACGTTTGAAAAAGTAAACTCGTGTCATCACATTACCTCGTGGTTAGAAGAGCTCCATAAAATATTGAAGTGAGTAAGTTGTCAGGATTCTAAATAATACGATACCCCGTTGTCTGTCATATTTTCCGCAATTTAAGGTTGTTAAGTCATGCAAGAGTCATACAATAGCATCTCGATTGTAATAAAAGTTGATATAGCGTTACATTTATGCGTTTTATCATGCAAAGACAGTATACAAGCCTGCGATTGCCCCCTGAAGCAGATGCTTCACCAAGCTTCATATTTATTAATTTAATATTTATCTTTTTCTGACACAAACAACGAAAACAACAAACGAATTAAAAGTGCCAACTCTGCTTTTGCATTAAGTACACTAACTATTTTGATTATATTATTAAAGTGTTATTATTAATTGACAGATTCGCAAATTTTTAATGTTGTTACTTATAGTAATATGCTTCTGTACTAAACATATTTTTGGGTTATTTAACGAGTTCTCATGCGTACAAAATGGGAAAATATGGCTAACTTCATTTTCATCCGGGGGATTACACTTCACTCACTGTTCAAACATTTTAATTAGTTCCCGAATTAATCGAACGATTTTGCAACGCTTTTCATCTAGAATCATGAAGCCCGCTTTAATGACAGGAGAAGATTATTCGACTCTCATGAAAACTTGGGAAAACATGCATTAGTTAAGCGGAGGATTAGGTGGGATTCACATTTTCTCAGAAAATTCATTCAGCTCGTGATATGCCGGTGTTTTAACCTGAACATTTAATTTCTTACCTAATCCAGGCTGTAATTAAGATTCTTCAAGTAGAATCATAACAAAATATAAATTTAATGTTTCACAGCTTGCAAGAGGCTTCCGACAAGAAGAGATGTTTCTTTCATGAAACCTTCTTGTTTGAGAATATGTCTACGATTGCACGTGTTTCGGTATATATGAGGGTGGCATGCTGGTTCGATAATGTAGCCCATGTGTGACTTGTTATGTTCGAAATTGGATTACTCTGAAATGTTTGAAATGTTCCATTACATTAAATGATTGTTGTTTAGAAACCTACTCTCACACGGTAAAGGAACGCTACCATTGGAAGACGTCTGCAGAAGGTGGTCTTTGTATTTCGATATTCTCAACTCTAATGCATTTGAAAATGTCATTGTTTTTCAACTACAGGGGTTCTTTATAAATGTTACAGTTTAAAGATCTAACGGCGAATTTGTTAAGAGTAAAATGTTGAATTCAAAAGAAATCAATGTTTTTGATTACTATGATTGTGTTACGCAGTGAATTCAACTTGATTACAGAAAAGAAATGTTCAGTAATTTCGAACAACGGCCAAATAATTTTTCTGCTATTTGATTTCTTTCCAACTATTTAACTGCCTATAATTTACTCATATACGGTCATAATTACATATAAGATTTATAATAAAGGGAGTTTAAACTCAGTTGGTCCAATCATAAAATCACCAGGCTTGAAACTTTTATGACCCGAGATGATATATTTTAAAAGGTCAGGGGTAAACAGTCTTTTGACTTGTCAAGTTTTAAAAAGTATATACTGATACAAGTGAATTATTTATCTGCTATTTGCATATAGAGTCAACGCTCGATGACATTTTCTTAACAGAACCAACACAAAGTAAGGCAAGGGTGTTTGGGGAGTGAGGTAATAACGGTAATTTTGGAAATGTGATTAAAGCCACAATATGGTAAAAACAAAATCTCTAGTCTTGGCATCTTGAGATATAAGATTTAACATAAAATTACTAACGTCACAACGGAGGCATTGTAATCAGTAATAGCATTTATAGTGCAGTATTTTTTGTTGCATACACACGTTATAACAGCATTTGCGATTTTCGCGTCAAAGCCGATATGACCAAGTGAAGTGATTAGAAATTGTTACATACAGTAAAGAAGTGGTTCTTCCACAAGAATTTTATACATTTTATGTAAGGGATTTTCGTATACTGTCAATAGCAAATAATTCCTTATTAGTAACGAACGTTCCTAATTTGTTATAAATTTTACAATGATTTTGGCAACTGTACATGAGTTTTGGACGGTTCCAAATACTTTTAGTCAATGTTATTAGCTCGGAATCTCAATCCGTATGGTCGCTTACAACACTTAAGCTACTATTTACAATTTGTAAATGATTAAATGTGAATTTTCAGGCCATAAATTTGTGAAATTGGAGTTTAAATTCACAAATTACGTCGCAAACTGCAACTTAAACTGACAGATATCGCCGGTATATCAGGAAATCGTATTATTCAACTTTAAAATGCAGTATCATTACTATGCCCAATTTTCTTTCAACAAGCAAACGGGATATCACAATTATTTAAATTGAAAGTAGTTAAAATTTCATAACCATTTAAACATAATACAGTTTATCCTTGGATCTACATTACGCATTTGATAAGCCTTTTCAATAAATGTATTGCAAATAAAACATTTCGTTTTTATGGAAAAAGAATTTTATCTGGGTAATTTCGTTGGATGAATTTGCAGTATCATGACGATTAATTTAGTGGCTACTGAACATAATACTGTTTATACGATTTATTTAATAATACGGTATTGAATAACCAAATAATAAGCATCCTCGGTGTTCATTTCGCATTAACAGTTTTGTGGCAAGAGGTTTATATCATTTTGTCAGGATGAGCTGTCCTTTTTCATCCATCTATCACCATCGCCGTTACTACAATATCATGTATTATCGCTGATGCTGATTTTAGCGCACGATTTGAAAATGGCACTTTCGCGCGGGTATATATTTGCACAATTTCAGTATCTGTCGAAAACACAATATTGTATGATAAACTTTGCTGGAGGTTTTTTTTCGAGCATATATCGGAGCACACTATACGCGAAAAAGTAAATAAACGCGAAATAATGCTATTCTACAGTTTATCGGCCCTGAAAAGGTGAAAGAGTTTGATCCACCCCTCCACCGCAATATTTTAACTTTACAAAATTATGTCTTACATGCCAGTAAAAACTATATAGTCTTCAGTTGTTAATTTACAAATTCTGTAGAACGAGCGAATGGTTTGTCGTGGGCGTGAAGTTAGCGGCGGTTTCGCCATTTTGCAGAAAACTGTGTTGTTATTATTGTTAAGAAAAGAAACTAGAGTTCTTTGCTAGAAAGGGTTCATTCATTAACCATTCAACAATGCAATAAAATCAGCCGCTGTGCAATAAAACAATTATGTGGATGAAATATGCAAGGATTAGGGAGATTTGGATCAGAAATGTCACATTTTACATATTTCTAGAAACACATTAATGTTGTTAATGAGAAAATCTCTACCCCATGCTAAGCTTTCGAGAAGAAAATTAAATAAGAGGTTTTTGTTTATTTAAATTAATCAAGTAATCAAGTACCTCAGCACCGTGGGACTTGTAGTTACCATGGCATGGATTTTAAACACGTAATTTAATTTTCACAAATCAGCTGTCGGAGATTAGGATTTGCCTTTAAAGTTTGAGCTCTTCGCCAGTTGTCTTTAGAAAAGCTAGCACAAGGTAACAACTTACGCTAATGAAAACGTCTTTGCCACTTATAGGGACCCACTTCAACATCGAGAGCAAGTTGTTGCCTTTGTTTGATACTTTTGGACGAATAATGTTTTGTTTTTTTGTTTAAAGTACAATGTTGAATTTGACGAAACGTATCTGTGTCAAAATGGTATCCGCCCCAGCTGACAAGACGCCATTTGGCATTAGCTGATCATTTGATAACACACCTGCAACATTGATTTAACGGATTGTTTTTATTTCAGCCTCCCCCACAGTACCAGCTGATAGTGCCGCCGGTAAAACTGGACGATTGCCATTCCGACATGTCGGCGGAAAGTGCCGGCGATAGCGGCAAAGGTGGAAGCGACGATGATCTACAAATCCATACCAGTCTAGGATATAACAGAGATGGTAATATTTATTTTCTGCATCTGTTACCATAGACTAAGACTTCTCTGAATCTTTGTCACCTTAAACAACGAAGTTTGACACGAGATTGTGTAAAGAAAAGTTACAATTAACAATCTGATATGTAATAACTTCACTTAATCTTTACAATAATTATGTTAAGGGAACCATTTACGACAGGAATCTGTCTCTTTTCGAATAATAAATGTGAGACCGATGACCAATAACCAATCAAAGCTGTTTGATTCAAATTCAGCCTAATTTCAAAACTATCAAATCACAAGCTGGAATATCAAGATCTTTCTATGTTCTCAGTTATTTTGCTATGGGTCCAGGCTACACAACCCATCGGTATTGATGTGTTCAATGCAAAATCGTATTGCTACAGTTAACCACCTAAGTTAAACATGTCTTAAAACACGCGAAAACATAATTTAGTCTAGGATTGTTTCGTATACATGGTTTGGCTACAAAGTATTATGGGTGTAACGTCTTGACGTTTATTGAAACAATAATTACGCAATAAGACCTTTTTCGGGTGTCTATATCATTCTCCCAGTGACTGGTTACTTGTTCCAATACTCCCTTTCCCCAAAATAACATTTATTAACCACAGTTGTTATGGTTGATTTATAGACATTGTCTCTTTATTTCTAGAAAATACAAGACCTAAGGATAGATGGAATATCAGAAGTGAAACGCCGCCTGCCATGCCGCCGATGTTGTCATTTCCTACTCGTTACTCCCAGAATAATTCTCATCCGCCACAGAAAATAATTCCATTTTCATTCAAAAAGCCACCGACTTACCCTGCACCTGGGCTTAAAATAAACAACTTGTCACCGACGACGTCGGCATACAGTGTACCAAAGTATTACGACGATGAAAGCCGTTCTTCCTCGGGCTTTCACAGTGTAGACTCAAATTCGAATTTAAATTTGGCCAATCACAGAAGTGGGATTAAACTGAACTTGAACAGGGGCAACGTCCCTGATTGTGTCGTATGATGACAACGCTAAAACTAGTAACAGTTTTAATAAATATTCTGTGATATTATTTGCACTTACGACCAATTTAAACTTTATTCAGTTTGCATTGACAATAGCTTAACGTGACATGTTCTTCACGCAGCGTCTGTGGAATTTATTCTCTGTAAGCATGGTCTACGCACCCATTGTTTGTGGAATCATCAATCACTGGGACTTAGTTCATAGCAGTGCTCTCAATGTATAATACTTCTAGAAACTTGCAGAAAGTACAACATTCTACAACTAGATGCAGACAATAACTGACATCAGGAATTCAGCAGTAAGTGTGTAATGCTTTAAATCTTGAACGGAACTTTCAACGTTCTCCTTCAGTCCTTGGCAAACACTGCATTGCTCAAAGCACAGTGCCTCGCATCTTGGTATTAAGGGCCCAGGATCATCAAACTAAGATACGGTCTCCAGATTTAGTTTTAAGATCTTAGGGATAGTTCATCTTCAGAAAGAGCAGGCCAAAGACCTGTTTATAAATAAAATGTTCTGTCTTTAGACTTACATTACAATATAACATTTTTACGTATTTTAGCCTACAGTATCATGCAATATCTTGCATAAGTTACAAATCTGACTTTTGTTTATCATAATTCTATCTCGATAGGTAAACTAATGATCTGTAAACGATAGGTAAACATATGTGAACAGTTTGTCTCCAGGGCTCATAGTTAAAAATCTTTTGTCATCCAGCCGTTTAATTTGCGTCCTGCTGGAGGGCCGATGCACCTTTGACTTGAGTAATTTATACATAAATACTAGGAATTGTTCATCTTTTTATGAAAATGTGTCATATTACGTAGACAAGACGACAAGATTCTCAGTGACTGCAAGGTCTATTTGTAGCCGACCTGAATAGTTAGTACTTCCCGAGAAGAAATAACTTTGTTTTCGTGATCTACCCAATTTTTCAACATATAACATATGCTCGACAATTTTAAATGTAAATACATCTCTACATTTAGTTCTTACAGAAAGACTTGAAACAGTGTTCAGGATTATCCTAGAAATTGCTTTAGAAAAATTAATTTTGCGATTTCCGACTTTATACCACTTCCTACAAAATGCCTCGAAATGTTGACTACAAAATCTCGTTTTTGGAAAGAAATATTCTTTAATCACTGATTAAACGAAATGATAATCAAAAAATTTCATGTAGTAAACAATGTTCAATGATACCTCAAAGAATTAGAAATTGCACAGTTTGCAAGTTTACGATATTTTCCGATCATAAACTTTCCTAATTACAGTAATATAAAAAGCTCCATGAATCAAATTGTATGTTAGATACTTTATAGAAAAGTCGATTAATGTTCGTTTAAGATCACGTATAAGTATTTTTGACCGATCGTGCCATTGATGTTTGAATTGAATCGTTATCAGACTTTTCTCCTATTTCAGCAAATCACGTGTTGGGATTTTTCACGAATCACTCACCTCTACACAGAAGATTGCTGATGCCAAGGAAAGGAACTCAAAGAAAACTTGATTCCTACGAATAAACTACAAGGAAGATTCACGAATGGAGAAAAGCAACGGACTGGGGACAGATCTTCTCACCAAACATGACAAACGTTCTACCTCATTCCCCCGACAATGCTAATTCCTTGTATGCGAATATATTTCGCGCAGATACATCTATGTAAATTATTATAATAGTGCAATTTAACGCAATTGTTTAGTATGCTGATGTGCATTTTAATGTGAGAAAAGACAACAGTTTTTTTTTCCGGACAAAGTGTCACTGATACATTAAAGTATTAAAATAGTGCTTTGACAGTCACGTTTAGGTATAACACTCAGGCTTGGTTTGGTCAGGCCTTGGATGTGGAAAAACCTCACTTATTTAGGGGCAGACGGGTTTCTGATCGTTTTCCTTATTTCAGCTTATGGAAAATGTTTCATTGATGTGGACATGCACATTGACTGATCATATCTTGCCCCATGCTTAAGCAAAAGGTATTTTAGTGGTGGACAACGAATCCGAAATAGTGCAATTATCCGTCGTGTAAAATACTATAATGAAAAGCATTTGTGTCTGTTAAAACAATAAAACATTTGAAAGTGGTCATTAATTAGTTATCACCGGAACATTAATTTGATACGGTCAGTGCGACCGGCGTTGTTTTAATTAATTTTCTCCCTTTGATACGCCGATGTCGGAACGTTTGATGTATACATATACATTATACTCATGTATTAGTTGTCTCCTGCTGATTGTTAACATTGCACTGACCACTCAATGATGATAAATTGTAGTATATATTACAAGTGAGAGTTGTTAAATGACCATTCACCGTCCCGAGGGGATGATTAATAGTCTGTTAAAACGATAAGTTTTCGTAATCAGAAATTGTCGTACATCGTTGTAAGGACCAATGACTAGCAACATATAAATGTTTGATAAACATTTTGATATATTGTATCATTTTGGTGTAAATGAGTTTTGCAGACATTGTTGTAGTTTTATTGTTGTTAGGGAGTTTTTCATGTCTGTTTTCTTTATTGTTTTGTTATCTGAGAGCGAGCTACCATGACATTGTACATTTTTATTAGATATCAACTAGAGCCCGTGGGTACAGATTTTCTTGTCTTAAAATGAGTAACACTTCAATAGTGCTGTCTGTATTTTGAACTTACCTAATACATGTATATTGACAGGGTGTATATGGCTATATTGCTAAAACTTAGACTTGCTCAGATTTATCAGACTCACAACCTTGGTCTGGGTCTGGTTGAAGCTCTAGGATTATCACATTATCAAATGTTCAGTTCACATTTTGTTGTTATATGGTTGTATAAAAACTGTTAACATTTCAATGAAAATGTTAATGACATTATTCACCGCATAAAATAAGATAATTAGATACAAATTTTAGAATTCACATACATTGTAAGATTTTATTTATATTTCTTAACAAATTCGCGGTATATATAACATTTATAATCTACAAGATAATGCTTGTAAGAGATATTTAAAATTAATAATTTTTGAAATTAATAATTTAAGGACATTGTTTTGGCAGCTTTAAATTTGAATTTTATTTAACAATTTAAAAGATGTCATTTAGCTTGTCATTTATTTTATATCACATTACTTAATTTAAGATTCGATGTTTTCACATGAACGATGTTTGTTCGTTAAGTTGTTTGTGTAATCAAGATGCGTCTTTATAAATAGATAGAAAGAAGTGCATGTGATGTGAACTTGTTTTGAGTTATTTTCCGGTCTTCCGTCTTATATCACTTTAATGTATTTTGCAGACGATTTTTATGATATGATATTGTATGAACTAGAGAACTAATTTATTGAGTCATCGCGATGTGTTCATAGTCTTTTATCAAGCGATGTTCGACTATTTCCTTGCTTTTTGTTCAGATATGATTTATGAATTATAAAATGTGAAAACTGGCTTGGTTTCTGTGTTTCATTGTGACGTTTGTGTTTATTTACTATTGCGGTTGGTATCTGTGACGATCTTGAATAACTTAAATGATACATGCATTCACAAATCTGCTGAAAATGCGTTAGAAGATCAGAAAAAAAGAGAGAAATAATTATCGTCTCACTTGGATGTGAACTCTGGCATCACTGTCAAGTTGCCTCGTATGTCAAGATTAGGGCTGAATGTTATAAACTGAGATTGGAAACCAGTCTCAAATCTCCAGCATCTGATTGGCTGAAATGGCGACCAGTCGCCATTTCAGCCAATCAGATACTTGAGATTTGATACTGGTTTCCAAACTCAGACTATTCTTGCTTCTTACCAAATACCCAGAAACAGTTGTCCTCACACGGCTGTTATGCAATGGCCGTTGAAACACTAGCGTTGAAGACACAGCGAACGACAGCAACTTTTGGCATAACTTGCAAACTAGCCAAAACATTTTACATTGTCATGTTATTAGAGTCTTTAACCCTAGCAACGCCCCAGAACCAATGCTTTGTATAAAAATACATTCTCGAGACATAAAAATCAGCACATCAAAATGAATATATGTTAAAATATTGGCCCTTTAAATCAACATCTGATTCAGAATATAATATTGTCATAAAACAAAATTTAAAAAACGAAATATCACAAACCCCTCTGCTACGGCAATGTCTTCTTGTTTATCTAAATACATTGAAACGCCCTAATTAAGACTACCCTGAAATTGAGACCAGCTAGATATATTACCAGTTTTCCCAGGCCCAAAGGTGGTCGTAATAGCGGGGTTTCACTGCATCTTTAAAACAACTTTCTACAAGTCTGTCTTCCAAGGATTATAAAAAACATTCAAATGGGTCAAACGTAGAATTCTAAGTATACTAGTATATGAATGAACCTTCGACGTAGAAAGGGTTTAATTTTGGGACGTAGGAACAGATTAAACGTGGGACTTCAGTATAACGCAGAAATGAACATAGTAAGAAGAAATGGGTCGAAGATATGACGTACGAATTAACAAAGGACGAAGAAATAAATGGATGATGTACATAATGTTATGCATGTATCCTATACCTGTATCACATAAGGACGAAGAAATATAGGGATGATGTACATAATGCTATGCATGTATCCTATACCTGTATCACATAAGGACAAAATTTGAAATAAAATTTTCTTGGAACAAGTGGTATTTGAAGAGCCCCTGCTGGTCCTCAGCAGCATGATACACTCCTCAGACATAAACGTTAACTCGTCGTACTTAGGAGTGAAATGAGCCCCTACCCTGCCGCATGTGACAAAATCGTATCGACATTTACAACGCTACAGGAAGAGCCTACGGTTTGGGATGCCAGTAAATGGTCCTGTCGATGACTGGGCAATAACTTTATAACTGTTTGTCCTGCGTTATAATGTCGCATTGTCTCTCGTTATAAATTCTCATAAAAACCCGATATCATAAAACTAAAATTGAAGACCAATCTAGAAACGGAAGTTTCAGATTGGTCAGGTTGGTTATGTGTCTCTGTTGCAACTAATCAGCTGACTTACAGACTGGTTACCTAAGTCAAGTAAAGTGCCATGTGCTTGTCGTGTATTAGTCGGACACGTGAGGGTGGGTCACCTCGTTTACTTACGTAATAAAAAAATTTGAAAAAAACACCTACATGTATAACCGATGAGGAAGTTTAGTATAGTCTAGTCGACAATGGATTAGACTAACTTCATACAACATGAACCCTGCTGCCAACCTGCTGCCACGGTGATGCAATAAATCTGCATCAGAACCAAAGACAGTTCGTGTTAGAACACTTAACTTTATATACACTGTATTACTACTGCCGTTGTAGTACATACAGTAAAGGGGACATTCATTCCAATAAAAATTATCCTGTTTCATAGCCACAAAATTACATTTTATACGTTTTATTTATCAAACCTGTTATTAGTTTTCGTTCAAATAAAGTGTGTTTAAACAGACCTTTTGAATCAACACAACATCGCGAAAATTACAGACTCTCAGGACGGTTTACTTTAATCACGTAAAATTAGCGACTGTACATGAAAATGCCTGAATAAATATAGAAATTCTTTAAGCATTTTATCTGTTAATGGGAATCTTTTCATCCTTTCAAAAAAGAACAAAAGCCGTTAAAAGAGTATTAGCCTTTTAATGAACATATGAATAAAGAACAGGCCTACATCGAGCACGCTGAAGTGCATTCTAGTATAAAACCATTTAAAATATTTGACTGATTTAAATTTGAGTTTGTTTATCATTTTGAAAATTGCTGTTCGCTATTTCTTATTAATAAATTAGGATTTTACGACAAAATTTAAGAAAAAAATATGTTCGCTGGTAAATACGATTTGGAGTGAGCTCTGTAATTCCAGAAGTCTTCATTGTACATTGTGTATTTAAATATAATTGGGGTACGTTTAGGGGGATGATATCTTCGGTTTGTTTGGTTTTTACATGTTACTTTATTTAGAAAAAACTTAGGATTGTCTATAATATTTTCACAAGTAATAGGTGATCTTGTTGCATATTTTGAAAAACAGTTTTTTTCCCGCGAAATGCATATTAACTAATGTCATCTGCTCACCTTCATTACGTCATTGCAAGCAATAATTATTTGTTCACAACTAATAAGTGATCTTGTTGCATATTTTGAAAATAATAAAATAGCTTGAGTTTCTTCGGTTTTTATGAAAGATAGTGATGATATCTTCCATTTGTTTAACCACAAGCTTTGAAATTCATGATTAAGACTGTATTCAGTAAAGCTGCTTAGTTTGGTCAACAATCTTGACATTGAGCCTTTCGCAGAAGTATAAAGTGAGTGTACGGAACGACAACTCTGTGAAGGAGATTGATCAATTTTCCGAAGACACGTTTCCCGCGACGCGCCCCAACTATTTATCAGGAAATGATTCCGTCTCGACCTCGGTTCCACACTGTGCTCTGTGTCAGCTCTGAACGGCTCTGTATCACGACCGGAAATTATACCGAGGGTTATAGGAAACTTGAGAGAATATTTTGAAAAAATAATTAAAAACAAAAGAAAACTGAAATAATTTTCCGGAAAGTCCACGTTCAGAAAACATGCATATTACATGAGAAATAAAAGATGAAGAAAACCAGCGGAAGATACGCACTGGAATGCTCTTTATTTTCAATTTTAGAAAAAAATGGATTTAAAAAGATTATTGACTGGGTAAATGAAATATACATTTGATGTTTTTTTTTACTTATCATTTTTACCTTACAAAATGTCGCCAAACAGCAGAATGGATGGTATATATCAAAATATCAAATAATTTGTTTGGAACGTAGATGTAAAGTCAAGATCGCGCGGTCGAATAGGATATGATTGATCAATAATTTTATAGAACTCAAACGGAATAATTAACATATGCAGTTCATTTATGCCGACAGACCTGCTACATAATTATAATCTATCCCTTTTCAATAAAACCGATCAAACAAAATTAAAAATACTTTTTCTTAACTCTCTTTGTATGAGCTTCGAACTTTGGCTAATACATAGCAAGTTCTTATATGTACAATCATGCATTACCGCATTTCTAAAACTCTGAAGCCCCAGTTACTGCGTGTGATCCCCTCTCGAGAATACATTCCAAGTGCTTATGCTTTAATGCACACAGACAGCTCAAAGATAGTTGAGCAAAATATACCAATATATAAAAATTAAAATTTGCAAACGAATATCCGGATGCCAATTTCGATTCGAATGTCCGATTATTCGAACGGATATCCGGATTTTCGGATAATCGTTGACATCCTTAGTTCAATGGTACACCGATCTCCCAGCTGCCCCACTCCGTTATCTTAAGATTAAATATTTACAAGTTGTCCTGGTGAAGTAATTGTAACCTGACCACACTACCGACAGTTAAAACATGTTTATTACATGAGAATTAAATGAAGACAACCAGCGGAAGAATCGCACTGGAATGCTCTTAATAATGCTCTTCAATTTTAGAAACACATTAGGTTCAAGGTACAGCTGCGCCACTGAGTTATCTTAAGATCAACTATAAAAAAATATGCACATTGTCTTAGTGAAGTAACTGTAATTGCCCACACCACCGACAGTTTTATTTGCATTTATTAACGTCAGCTTGAGCTGAAGAGCAGGAAGAATCGTGAAACTCTGTCGAGACCTTCAACCCTTTTCCAGGAAAAAAGTTATACATTTTTGTGTGACTGCTTTTTCAAGTTTTCCTGCAAATATCCAATGAGTCTTGCAATAAAAATTATAAGAAAAATAACCAAAGTAGAATAGGTTTCGTTTTCATTGCAATATTTCATTTATACTCATGTGTCGATGGTTCACTATTTCACATAACAGATATTAGAGACATTTTAAAGTGTTCCGTCTTGAAAGTATGCATTGATCCTGAAATTAAATTCTTAAATTTTTAAAGAGCATCAATATTTGTGCCTTCTGTATACATAGATCACAGTATTGTCAAATATTTCATGTACCCCATTCAATCGCCCTTATATATCTTCCGACATTGATACCTTAAATATATAGAATTATTTCTTTGATGTGGACATGATGTATCACAAAGAACAGAGAAAGAACACATGGTTATTGCGAAAAGATATATATGTAAAATCTTCCGATATATCACTGAAGGAAAATGATGGGTATCAAACGCCGCACCTGACAAAATATTTGCTTAACGCGAAAACATATGTTTTATACAACTTACAAAGACATTTGTTTGTATACAAATTCCCGAGAATGAGAACTAAGACGTGTATGGGAAGGAACAAATAGACAAAAATGTAGTTCATGGTTTCTGATAACATGCAACTCACTGGTAATAGAAAACTTGATATACATTTTATATTTACTGTATTTACATGGATTTATTTTTCCTCCAATAATTGAAATACTTTTGAAGAATACAAGAACATATAGGTTTGAGGTCGTTATTGTAGACGATAAACATGCTGCACTAGCGTTTTCAAATATGGGACAGTTTGAATGAACTGACTTATTTTATGTTAAACGCTACCAGTTATACAAATCCGGAATATAGGAATACATGTAGTTACGATCGCAGAGATAACCACCGTGAAACCGAGCATGGAACTGAAAAGATGTTAAAAAGAATGTTGACATATTTTCAATGCAATATTGATCCCAGTGTCAGCTGGCGGCCATTTAAGGGTACCGGTGACACCATTAATTTATCTGCACAAATCGACTTTTTAAAACAATTGTAATTACGTAATAAATGCTAACATAAAGTCAAAGGAAAATACAGATGCAAATCACAATAATTGCAAACTTCCAATATAACTTTATGGAAATTTTAATGTTATTTCAAGATTTTCTGAATTTAATATTCAAGCTTATGTGCGCAAAGATTTATGATGTCACCGGTCATCAACCAAAAAGCCTTCAAAAGCTTTAAATTAGTAACTTCCAACACCCATAGATGATTCATTTGTGATACGATTTTTAACATTCTTTCGCAGATTTGCAGGAAATTTGTTAATCTTTGCAATCATGGACTTTATTTCTTATGTTCACAAAATGTCCTTTAAGGTACATGTATTTTGCAATCTTTGCGAACGAACACATTGAAAAAGAGACTGCTATTTCAACATTCATTGGAGATTTATGATGCCCCGGAAAAACCTTCAAATACTCCTGTACGGTTGTACTGAACCTTCAAAAACTCCTGTACGGTTGTTCTTAACCTTTAAAGACTCCTGTACGGTTGTACTGAACCTTTAAAGACTCCTGTACGGTTTTACTGAACATTAAAAGACTCCTGCGCGGTTGTACTGAACCTTCAAAGACTCCTGTACGATTGTACTGAACCTTCAAAGACTCCTGTACGGTTGTACTGAACCTTCAAAGACTGCTGTACGGTTGTACTGAACCTTCAAAGACTCCTGTACGGTTGTACTGAACCTTCAAAAATCATGTACGGTTGTACTGAACCTTCAAATACTCCTGTACGGTTGTACTGAACCTTCAAAGACTCCTGTACGGTTGTTCTGAACCTTCAAATACTCCTGTACGGTTGTACTGAACCTTCAAAGACTCCTGTGCGATTGTACTGAACCTTTAAAGACTCCTGATCGGTTGTACTGAACCTTCAAAGACTCCTGTACGGTTGTACTGAACCTTCAAAGACTTCTGTACGGTTGTACTGAACTTTCAAATACTCCTGTACGGTTGTACTGAACTTTGAAAGACTCCTGTACGGTTGCACTGAACCTTCCAATACTCATGTACGGTTGTACTGAACCTTTAAAGACTTCTGTACCGTTGTACTGAACCTTCAAAGACTTCTGTACGGTTGTACAGAACCTTCAAAGACTCCTGTACAGTTTTGCTGAACCTTAAGGTTAAGGTCCAAAACTGGACTATTGTACAATTAAGTTTTTAAATAACAGATTGCGTGAGAGAATTGGCGGATTCATTTTCGCACGTGTACACACTGACTGCAGTTGCACCTGCAGGAAAAAATTACCAATAAATTTTTTTTAAAAGGAATATATCTGTATTCATAGATTATCAAGTTATTAGATTGTTCACGTCCTAGTTATTCCAAACCATCGTTATGTCTATTTTATTAGTATAAGTATGAAATAGAGAAAGTCAAAGTGACCCTTGGTCATGTTCACACATTTATAATTGCGACACCATTTCACTAAACGGTTATAATTTATCTATTATTCACCTGCAGTGGTTTCTGTTACGCTGAATTGAGCCAAAAACATTGTATATCTGTAACCAGACCTCTGTATGTTTTTGCAATTGCAATTGCACACAATTATCTAATATGACAAAGCATAACTTCCAGTTTAGTAGATGTCTTTAGAAGTATTCAGAAGACATTTTCTTTAAGAAGTGGCTGGATGTCGGCTTAGCTAGAATCTAGCTGAGCCTAACGCGGCCTATGGTCAACGTCGTTGAGTGTCTGTCGTAGATCCTTAACCGCTGCGGGTTCGAGACCCTCTTTTGTATTAGAAAGCTATGTTGCCGCCCCGTGTTCGGTTGGTGGTTCTATACATATGCCTTATATACTGCCCGGAGTTGACACATCGGGTCTTTCCCCTGACAGCGAGTCCATATTTAGGAGGTGGGACAACATTTGGAACTGTACAGTACGAGTAGAAACCGTTTACTGGTACTTCAATACAGAGTGGTTGACATGATTATCAGATTGCTTTGCATGCTCGAATCCCCACCAATTTTGACATTATTTTATATGTTAAATGTCCGGTTGATGACATGCTTTCTATCACTTTCAATGCCAAAAACGCATTTGATTTTTAAGATATAACTTAGGGCCTATCTCGGACGCTATCTGAAACGCGGTATTGCAAGCTCGTTATTTCGTACTGGACACTATCTATCTTAGAATTACTACTAGTATGTATTCTTTCTTTACTCCATCATTCGGTTCTCCATGTAAACAAACGACAAAGTCAAAGTCTTAACCGATATTCAGAAAAATTAGAGAATCAAACACAAACGACTACCCGGTAATTGTTTTGTTTCGCACTATACAAACGCCATCTAATGAGGCGAACTTCAGCCAGCGAAGAAGCCTCGAGCACTTAGTACACTAAGAACAACATTAAAGCTTCATATTCACAGTTCATCGTATTAAACGTCAAGTCTCAGATGTAATTTTAAAATATTAAATGTAATACTAAGAGATGCCTATAAATGACTGAAGAGGAGCGAATTTCGCCGACAGTTTGGACTAATCAGTACATTATAGGACTTTTTGTGAGTGAACTCTACTGTATTATTAACGCTATTACAACCTCGGCTTAAAATATCTTCACGTGTACGTTGACTGTGTACGTATAATACATCACAATTACTTTTTTTACTTGTCCTCTACTGTTTATGTTATAAATATTGATATTTGAAACCACTTCATATTTTCGACCAGTTTACGTGAGCAGACACTTTTAATATAAACGTTTAATACCTTCCGCACAGTCATGCAAGACTTACTATACACTTGCAGTGAAATGAAAACTAAATTGTCAAAACTGCATGCGATTGTTCCACTCAGTTAACTACCCAACTGCCTCTGTGTCATATAACATATCACCAAACATTTTAATAAGTTTTGCTCCATTAAAATAATTAACACAAATGACAAAAACATGCAAAACGGCAGGGCAAATGTGTATTTTATAGACGCGTTGATAGACGTTCTGTTAGGTAAAGACCGACGAATGTTTTCATTTTCTGGAAAATTGAGCAATGCAACATCTGTAAACACCGGATAAAAGGTAAATGATATGACACTGTTGAAAGATGCGGCTTTTAGAAAACATATTTGATAATTTTTCTCTGAGAATTTTGAGAAAATCGTTGTTTTGCATTTTCTCAAGATTAAGATAGGTTGATGGATATGGAAAATGGAACATGTAAAAATCCAAACATGCCTCTGGAATGTGAGCTCGCTTCAGAAACGCAGAAAGCAGCTTGTCTGGTTTAGCTGGGAATACAATTATAAGTAGCCCAACTTTTATATACGATTAACGAATATTATTATTCAAACGTATTTTTTCCCGTAATTTGTACCCTCGCGAATGCGTGAACCTAGCCCCAAGGAAAATTTAACCAAACGCTACTGTATATTTTAAAATAAAACATTACTTTTGCGCGAATTTATGCCCTTAGAATTAAGTTTGTGGCGTCAGCTCAAAAATTAATTCACTTTATACTAAAAGATGTTTACAGTATTCGTTAAATGAGGGGAAATCTGATTTGAGATGTTTAAAACTATCATATATTTTTATTGCGATAATTCGATACTTTAATTTGGCATAGAGTTATATTTCAAAAATTTACAAAACTGATATTTTAACCACAACAATGAAAACTTGATGGTAACATTGGGAACAGATCCCAGCAGTATTCAGACGTACCAGCTTAAATGTGACCCCGCTAAACCAATAATTTATTTTACTTCCTATGTGTTCAATGTAAAAGAAAGAAAATGTAAAGTGAAGTGTTGTAGCATTAAAAACTGAAGAAGGCCAATGGCCGAAACGTTTTAATAAAGAGTTTTTAAACTGGTAATATACTTATTATCCCTACCAGGATAAATTAAAGGAAATTTATTTTCTACATATTTTAAATACATGAAATACGGATACAATATTCCGATGCGGAATGGAAAGATAACTTGTAGAAATTCCTAAAAGGGAACTGACGCAGTTAAGTGCTCTTGTCAATAAAAATGTTTACTGGTACAGTTGCCAAAGAATGTCCGCCTTTTTTCTCTAATTGTGTTATAATTCTTTTGAATGTTTTGGTCACGAACTATTTTCCTTTATGTTAACATTTCTACCAGAGAAAAATAAACAAACGCTGACACGTGGTTCTTATCCTTTTCAATGCAATTATGGAATCAAGATACGACAGAATTATCATGTTCGCTATCTCTTACAGATAATAGCGCTTTGAATTGTTTGTTTTGGCAAAACTTTTCTTTGTAGACGTTAATATTGGCTTTCATTACCAACTTGAAATGAAAATTTTACATACATAAAAGAAATTAGCTTTTTATTTGTTCATCATCATCATCATCATCATCATCATCATCATCATCATTTTTCTCCTGCTCCTCATTTGCGTTTAAATCGTGGTTGACATCGTTATCGTCATCATCATCTTCTTCGGTGTCCCCCTCATCATCATTGGCGTTGTCATCGGCACTTATTTCATTATCATCATCAATTGTGTTACAAGCAGCATTAGCATCAGTGTCGCCATTGATTGTATATGTTGCTGGCATCCGAACGTGCACATGTTAATCACTACTAATCTTGATCAGCACTTCCAAAATCACAAAATTTAGCTCTTTTTAACTTTATTAAAGTTAAAAAAAATCAACAGAAACCATTTGTCGCCTTCCAAATACATAAATATAAAGCAATACAGGACATAATAGTACAGTCATCAATCTTGTCCTGCTGACACTTTTCTATAGGATTTAATGCTTCCGCTGGTGGCGTCTTAATTGCCGAGTAGTTCTTAAGAATGGCCAAATAAATAACAATTTTCTTCTCATTCCTTTAATACTGATTTTGTCAAGTGTAATCTTAAAAGATTCTTTATCAAAGATTTATACTACGTCTGATCAGATACGTTCAAGCCGTCTATATCAGATGCAGTTCTAATCTTAAGGAAAGAAAGTGCGCTGTTCTGATCTATCTGACCGCTCAAACGACATTGAGGAAAATATCGCTGACACTTTTGATACATTGCTCAAATCCTGACTGATGTAATTGTATCTTTTTTAAACTGAGTTACTGATGCTGTAGATAAGCTCAAATTTCTAGCTTGACTCGGTCATTTATCTTTTTGGTGGACATAATTATTTGATGAACGAGTTACAAACGAGCGCTTCTTTTCATGCGGTTTTTAATATCTTTTATATTCAAATATTGAACATAAAAATCTCAATCCAGACATTTCAATCATACTTCATAGAGGTCAAAGTTCAAGAAAACTTTTCGGCCTTTGTCTTCTATGTAAGAGTTTAAGTAAGAATGTAGATATGTATGTCTTATACAGCCTAATCATGCAGCTCGCAACAGAAGTTCAAGCTGTGAAGGCATCAGTGGTGTAGGTGTGAAATCAGTCCGGAAGAAAGCATTCGTTTGTTAACTGTCCAGGAAATGATCCTGAAAAGGAGAACTACAGAAGAAAACAGGGTAAAACCTCATCAGAACAAAGCTCGAACCTGGAAATATAAAAAGCTTTTAAATAACCATACAACTAACATGATCAATTAGACAAAGACGAATATCTGCAGTACCAAGGACATTATTTTAATCCCCTCCCCAAGAAAGCAACAACAACACGCTAATATGAAATAAAAGCCATCAGTTATTCCTCCTGTATGTTAATAAAACTCCCATCAATTTCTAAAGGATAATCCAAATCTCTAACCCGCAAAAAACTGAATATCATTAGTAAAAATGCATTAAGGGTAATTGGGCAAGTGCGGACATGTGTAAAATAGATTCATAAATTCGTTACTTAGAATTACATAGTAGCGCGAAATACTCACGCCGTTTCCCTCCCAACAAATCATGCAATCCATACAGCGTACTGACCATACACATAGGCGTTCTGACCATACACATAGGCGTTCTGACCTTACACATAGGCGTACTGACCATACACATAGGCGTTCTGATCATACACATAGGCGTTCTGACCATACACATAGGCGTTCTGACCATACACATAGGCGTACTGACCATACACACAGGCGTACTGACCATACACATAGACGTATAGACCATACACATAGGCGTACTGACCATACACATAGGCGTATAGACCATACACATAGGCGTACTGACCATACACATAGGCGTACAGACCATACACATAGGCGTACTGACCATACACAAAGGCGTACAGACCATACACATAGGCGTACTGACCATACACGTAGGCGTACTGACCATATACATAGGCGTACTGACCATACACATAGGCGTACAGACCATACACATAGGCGCACTGACCAAACACATAGGTGTACTGACCATACACATAGGCGCACTGACCATACACATAGGCGTACAGACCATACACATAGGCGTACAGACCATACACATAGGCGTACTGACCATACACATAGGCGTATTGACCATACACATAAGCGTACTGACCATACACATAAGCGTTCAGACCATACACATAGGCGTACTGACCATACACATAGGCGTACAGACCAAACACATAGGCGTACTGACCATACACATAGGCGTACTGACCATACACATAGGCGTACTGACCATACACATAGGCGTACTGACCATACACATAGGCGTATTGACCATACACATAGGCGTACTGACCATACACATAGGCGTACTGACCATACACATAAGCGTTCTGACCATACACATAAACGTACTGACCATACACATTATCGTTATTTTATTACAGTTATTTCTTATTTAGCTTTAAAAGTCTGATCATACACATAAACGTACTGACCATACACATTATCGTTATTTTATTACAGTTATTTCTTATTTAGCTTTAAAAGTCTGATGTCCGAGTTGTCTCTCTCTCTCTCTCTCTCTCTCTCCCTCTCTCCCTCTCTCTCTCTCTCTCTCTCTCCCAGTTTTCTCTTTTTTTTCTCTCATAAAAAGAAGAAGATGAATATTATGATGACCCTGGCGATGATACGAGAGAGCTCAATTCACGGCGATAAACAATTGAAAACGAAGCCATCAACATGATATACAAGACATCATCATGATATACAAGACATCAACATTATATACAAGACATCAACATGATACACATCAACATGATATATAAGACATCAACATAATATACAAGACATCAACATGATATATAAGACATCAACATAATATACAAGACATCAACATGATATACAAGACATCAACATAATATACAAGACATCAACATGATATACAAGACATCAACATGATATACAAGACATCAACATGATATACAAGACATCAACATAATATACAAGACATCAACATGATATACAAGACATCAACATTATATACAAGACATCAACATGATACACAAGACATCAACATGATATACAAGACATCAACATGATATACAAGACATCAACATGATATACAAGACATCAACATGATATACAAGACATCAACATGATATACAAGACATCAACATGATATACAAGACATCAACATGATATACAAGACATCAACATGATATACAAGACATCAACATAATATACAAGACATACATTTAGTCAATAATAATTACAGTTGTGATGTTAGGACCAAGTACAAACGGAGCTCATAGCCCTATACTCATAATTGCCATGTGGTTGTGCCGCTTTGTGTTAGTAGACATGTCATTTTATTGAAGAAATCCAGAATTTAACTTCAATGTTTTATGTAGATTTGAGTATAGAGCATTCTGACGTTTTTCGCAGAACTAATTATTATCTTAATATAAAATTATACTTACCAGACAATTTCTTTTGCACCAACCCATGGATTTGCTGCAAATTTGCAATATATACTTGTACACAGGATGCGAATAGTTTTGGCTCCCCACAACAACCCAACTGCTTTCCATACCCAAATGAAAACTATCAAATATCGATTCAATCATTAAATTGATACTGTAACGAATAAATGTTCAAAACACATGACAACAGTAATAAATAATGCCGTCTTTTTTAGTTTTTGTGCTATGCAATTATCATTATTAAAATCCGAAATAGAATGTTTTACAACGTAATTGATGGGTACAGTTAGAAATTTTTATTTATGGGTGCTTTACATGAAGATAGGTATGTATATCGATGTCTGGTTGCATTCGGAGAAGAAACAAGAGTTCGACTATACGATTCCTTTCAAATAAATGCAATAACAAGATTACATGTAAAAGAACATAGCTACGACCAAACATTTATGTGCAAACACGTAAATGGTTAAATATGATGTAGATTTAGGCCAACTAAAAATTCTTTAAAGAGTTTTCTTCGTTAAAAAGAGCATAAGTGCTTAATTTTTTGAAGAAACAAATACTTTTTCTAGGCAAAAGGACTTTTTAAAATAAAGGCGGCCACCATTGTGACATTTTTAAAGTTATATATCAATTATTTGAGAAACATTAATAGATAAAAAGATGAAAGATATGAAAAATACGAGTCATAAGCATACAACTTAAAAAAATACTGACTGAAAAAGATTATAACCGTGAAAATATTTCTGATAAAATTTCATGTTTTGTTGGAAATGAAGAAGTTAATGATTGAGGACATTTTAAGTTCCATTTAAATCACTTACATAATGTTACAGAATAAAAACTGTAATGCTAACTCTATGTGAAAAAGGGGCATTACATGTACCTTAAAATGTTATAATGGTATGTCTTGGTTCAAGAAATGTAGATTATGATTATGAAAATGTATTTGTCTTAAGTAAATATTTTAAAGATATGGGCACAATGCATAAAACCTTAACACAAAATATATGTGAATAGGGGCATCAAATAAAAATACTTATTGTAGAGTTGTGGGTCTTGCTGGTTACGGTCAAGATTATCAAAGTAAATAGATATACCAAATTTAAGTTGATATTTGAAGTAGTTGCAAAGTTATGGACCATTTATGTTAGCCTAACTTGGCGGCTTCTTCCGAAATCCGAGCGATGTTTTGCTTGGTGAATGACGATGCATTTAAACTTGTCTATGGATGATGTGCTCCATCACTGTATGAGACTGGTGTGGTCGTAACTGGTAAGTTACGCTTTTGTCTTTGAAATTGACGTGCAACTGGGATGATAGTTATTTCCATGATCTGTTTAGGTTGTAATCTTTAGTTATGTAGGATAACGAGAAATATGTTGTTGTTTTTTCGAAAACGGAGATATTTTGTGTTCTGGGTGATTGTAGAACTTGCATCTCTTGATAAATATCGCCCATTTATAAGCTGAAGTTGACCAAACTTGGCACTAAAGCTCTGTTAAACCTTTATAGCTCTACTGACATTCTGGCCAGAAAAGGACCCCTAAGCAGGTGTCTGTGCCTAGATGAACACAAAAATAAACTGACGGATGACGGTCCGTACAGATCGGTCTCTGACATTTATACTACCCCGTTCAAGGAGATACAACAACAAACAGCGTAAAACTTCCAAAGCTAAGACCAAAGTCAAATAGCTGGCAACAAGAGATATAATACACTGAAAATTGACAATTTACTGGTGAGTTTGCGTTTAATTTTAGCACTTTTGTCTTTTCGACATGAAATTTGTGAACATCGAAGAAGAACGTAAAAAGAATTTCGTAATATAATTTTTACGAGGTCAAAAATTGTAACGAACTGATGGATTGGAGCACTCTCTTACACTATCTGACTATCGGCTCATTACATTCACCTCTGTTATAGGCTGGGACTACTTTCAACTACTTTTACTATAGACTCAAAAAATAGTTAACGAATTACATTTAAAATTGCTTGGGTTTCTTCGGTTTGAAAGAAAGGTGATGAAGATTTCTGTCATTTGTTTCACCACAAGCTTTTAAATTCATAATAATGACTGTATAAAATAAGGCTGTCGAGTTTGGTAAAAAATCTTGACATTGAGCCTTTCGCAGAGATGTAAAGTGAGTGTAAGGAACGACAACTCTGCGAAGGAGATTGGGATTGGAGGGTGAAAAAAAAAGAATGCCGTCTGATCTGAATCGACGCCGTTTGCCCCAAATTGCTTTTAAGTTCATAAGAATATTTCTGACCAATATGTAACCTATGCAGATCCAGTTCTGATGGCTTGGATGTGTCAGCTGATCTGGATATAGATGCAAATATTAAAGAATATTTGAAATATGTGGAATGTACATGTACAGTGGTGTGGAGCAAGTCTGCGCACCTATCATAAAAGCTTCACTGTGGTGTATAACACATTCAGTATCTAAAGGCAGTTGCCTACCGCAAAAAAACTGTGTCCATTCAGGAATTGGTTTGTTGTCATTTGTGTGCATTAATTTTCTTATAAGGCTTTAAAAGGATGTCATACTGAAAGCACACCTGTGTTCACATGATGTAAAAGTTGTTGCCCAACTCTGCTCATGCCTATGTTTTATATCATTTTTTTGTTTCTGTTAAAATTTACCACTCTCCAAAGCTGCCAACCTTTGAAAAGAATATTAAGTGAAAGGTCCGTATAAATAACAAACATTTATTTGGGTAACAGCTGTCAAAATGTGGAAGATTTGGAGTGGGGTGGTATATAAATTAAATTTATTTGATCATTTTGGATCTTTAGAGTAGTTATTTACTTACAAGACAGTTAATAGCAAGATGTTCCCATCAGAATTTTCAAAAATTGCCTTATTTCTTGACAAAAAACACTGTTTGCAGTTGGTTCTTATGATATCAGTGTTTTTGTTAACATGCAAATCTGGTGCGCAGAGTTGGGCAATGCGCAGACTTGCCCCACACCACTGTATTATATCTGTTTCTCGTATATGACGTATGCATACATTTAATAAATTAATAAGTATATTTTGCTTTCTTTGTAAAGGACTAAGTATGGCAACAGAGGTGATTCCTGAGCCCGGAGAAATGAAAGAAGTAAAGGGACCTAAAACAGCCCGACTTTGTGACTCGGTGAAGAAGTATTTCTATGTGATGGTACCTTGTCTACTGCTGTTTGCTGCTGCAAGAAATTCATTTCATTGGTGAACAAACATTTTTAATCACTATTTTAAGTGTATGAATTTTTAAAGATTTTTATTCCCCCCCCCCTCCCACACCTCACCCTACTCACCTTTTATAATCACAGTGGTAGCAATCTCCATTAAATAATGTTTCATTTTACCATTTAATATTACTTGTAATTTAAAACTGTATTATATGAAATGAAACTGTTTTAAACAAGGCGCCATGAAGTAGGAAGTATATGAAGCTTCGGCTGACCCTTACTCCATGGGATATTCCGTGGGTGAACAGTGTAGATACTGATCAGACGGCTAGGATGTGCTGGCTGATCTAGATCTACACTGATCAGACGGCTAGGATGTGCTGGCTGATCTAGATCTACACTGATCAGACGGCTAGGATGTGCTGGCTGATCTAGATCTACACTGATCAGACGGCTAGGATGTGCTGGCTGATCTAGATCTACACTGATCAGACGGCTAGGATGTGCTGGCTGATCTAGATCTACACTGATCAGACGGCTAGGATGTGCTGGCTGATCTAGATCTACACTGATCAGACGGCTAGGATGTGCTGGCTGATCTAGATCTACACTGATCAGACGGCTAGGATGTGCTGGCTGATCTAGATCTACACTGTTGGCATATGGCATATAAGTTGTATTTATGGAGTAATGAGATAAAATGACCCAAATGTTATTTCCTTCCAGATTTCCCTTGTTTGTATTTCAGGCAAGTACACAGACTGTGGGGAGCTACAGGCAGTTTTTGGCAGAGTTGTTGGGATTATATGTACAACAGATGGGGACGAGACAATGACCTCATGTTCAGTTGTATCGGTAAGAACTAAGATGCATTTTTTCTATTTTGAATATGTCAAACACATGTAGAATATTTTAAGATTGTCTTAATCACAGTGGAAATTTATTTTAAAAAAAGGTTCAAGACACATGACAGTACATATCAGGCACGACCACATCCAGATGACACAGCCTCCACACAGCCAAATCGAAGAGAGGAAAACACAGCATGGTTTATACAATGATCTTTTTTTAAAACTAGACACCAAAAATCGTGCATGGATACAGCTACAGCTAACTCCTCACACTAATAGCACTATTGCTTATTAACCCTTTTCTCCATATATACTAGGGATGGCATTTTTCACCTATTTTACCATTTGAATGTTGGAATCAGTTTGGATTCGAACGTTCAAATTATTCACAAATAATCACAATAATCACGAAACCTACTGTCGTTATAAGTAGATCTTCACAGTATCCTCGTTACAACCAAATTGTCATACAGCAAATAGACTTTGCCTATAATGTTCGAGTGTTCCAAGATATAATAGGTTGTTTATTTGCCGGAGCAAGAGTTTGTCAACGGAGTTACCTCTATACCGTTTATTTAGCAAATTATCAAACAAAAAATTCCAAATAACGTAGCTTACCAGCAGTACCAATGTATAAAAGTGTAACCTTACACATATTGCACATAACGCTCCTCTGGCCAAGTATGAGTCGAAATTTCAGCCGTATGTTAATAAAGATCGCGCGCGTGCGCAGAAATCAATGTACTGACATCAACATGACATTGTACTTTGTTTACGGAAAATCAATTAGCTTGACAATATGTTTGTCAAACCTTCTTGATTACCATTCTTGATATAGAAAATTAACTTTAAAAACGAAAGGAAAATTTTCAAACTGTCATTATTGAATTTTTCTCGAACATTCGAATGCTTCAAATGCATTCGAATGTTTAAAATCATATCTGAACGTTCGAATGTTCGAACGTTCGTTTACATCTCTAATATATTCACATTTTATCACATTTGAAACCAGTGCAGATCCAGATCAGCCCAAACATCCATGCTGTCTTATCAGGATCTACACTTTTTTCATGGTCAGATGTAACCTATTAAAACTAAATGTGAATAGTGCAGATCCTGTTCAGATGGCACAGATGTGTTGGCTGATCTGGATCAACACTGTTATGATATATATGATAAAAGCCCTTTAACTAAATGGAGGAAAGGGTTAGAGTAAACTTTTCAGTAAGAGTAACAGATCGAATAATCCCTGAGTAAGTGTGCTGGTACCTGGCAATTGGAGTTTTGGCAAGCTGGTTTCTTCTGATACTTACCCAGAAAGTAAATATGATGTATAGATTTAACAAATGTTTGCTTCAGCACAGGCAAGTAGCATTTTCACAGGGATAGAAATGTTTACCATTTTAACAATAGTGTTTTGAAAACTTGATAACTGGTGCTCTCTGTAAGTAATACATGTACCAATTTGTGTTAGTTTTTCAGAAAATCATCTGCATCCCAGTTTGGGAATGATCCACAGTTCACCCATCTGTCTTATTTCTTAACCGTTTTTCTCTAGTACAGTAATAGATATTTAGGTTGATTTCCAGGTACATGGTTGGTGACCATGTTTGTATTCTGGTCGTCCAATGCCTTCTTCCTGATGCTGGATCTGACCGGGGTCCCTCAGTTCTTCCTCAAGTACAAGATCCAGGAGGAGGTCAAGGTGAGCAAGGGTTCTAGTGGTCCCAGATCGGCATGGTAATGGAGGGATCAAGCCTCATGTTACCCAAGATAGAAAGGTTTTTGATGTAGCTGGATGTTTACATGTTGACACTTTACTCCATATATACACATTTTATTACATGTGCAAACAGAGTAGATACAGATTAGCTGACACATCTGTCCTGTCTGATCAGGATCTGCACTGTTTGTTGCTTGGACAGAAAAAACTAAATACGAGGGTTGTATGATAAATTCGTGGACTTTTGTTATAGAAAGTACAAACAAACTCATATCAAGATAATTTTTATATCGTCATAATTGTCAATTCATCACAAACAAAGTACAGAAAACCGCTAGTCAATACATATAATAGTTTACAAATAACAAGGGTAAATACAATAGCTATCAACATGCACCGGAGCACGCCGTTAACAAAAGACACTCACAACGTCAAAAAAAATCTCATTTAAATTTCACAGCCAAATACCATGTTAATATGAACTCCAAGAATTATGAATTTGTTCCCTAGAATATCCCCTCTTCCTAAAGCACTGTTCAAAGCATCACGGTATTTAAAGACGCATCAACATTTTCCGAAATTTCAGGCACAGTAAGGCGACGGTCATCATCAAGCAACGCCGTAACTTTCTCTTTAATTGACATTGAAATCTTCTTCGGTCTTCCGCTTCGGACATCATCTTCTAATCTTTCTCTACCCTTTCGATATCGATCGTGCCATTTAAATACCCGAGATCTACAGCATGATGTATGTTTCGCTTCCCGAAGTTTTTCAAGCGTCTGTGTCGGAGTAAAACCTAGATTCACGCAAAATTTAATATTTGCATGGACTTCGTGGTCAGTCGTTGACGTCATGCTTTTAAAACACATTATCTACAGTTTTTGCAATTGCTTTTTATGTTTATAACATAGAGCGCTGAAAATTAACAGAAATGATGTTCAGACGTCACATAATCATGTGACAGATTCCCATGAAAATTGACATTCGTATACATACTTTAATTGTTGCGTGTTTTCTGTATAAAACGTATAAAAACAGAGTGCTCCAGCAACCGTTACCATGGAACCGTTAAAGCTATTAAATCATAGATTGTGATGCAAATACTAGTCTTGATGTATGATTTTAGGATTGCAGGCACATTAAATTATAACGTGTGCAAAATACATGTATCTACGACACATATTAAAGTTTTAGCAAACAAAGTCCACAAATTTATCATACAACCCTCGTAAATCAAAGGCAAACAGTGTAGATCCAGATCAGATTTCAAGAATGATCTGGACCTACAATGTTTGCCCATTGAAAACAGCCATATCCCATGGAGTAAAGGGTTAATTCAAAATTCTAAATTCAGCTTCCAAACAAATGGATTTCAAAACACTGAGTAAAACATTAAAGAGCTTGGGACTGACTTCCCTTAGAGTTATATCAGCTAATTTGCACAAGGTTTCCATGTCACTCATGGTTTTGATGTATAATGGTGAATGGAGATTCTTGCAATGTTACACCAACCTGATAATATGGTTTGGTGATTAGTTGGACTATTTTGGCATGTTGATAAATTTTGGTATATTTTATATCCAGCGTGCTTTTCTCCATTCACTCTTATTTGAAACTGCAAATTTATTCTCAGCATTGATTAAGATTAGATTTAAGTATACACATGTATATTTGGAAAATAATAATCATCACCTTAGTGAAAAAAAAACAACAGTACAAGTAGCATTGAAATTAGAAGGAGTTGTTACTAACTCGCAAAAAGGTAACATGTCTACTTTACAAATATTAAATACGATTGTGCGTTCATAAATTTTTTTCTCTTTTTTTATGTTTTAAAATTTCTTTCTTGGGATTGGAAAGTAATATCTAGTGTGAATACTACCTTTTATAAAAGATATACATGTATAAGATTGTCAAGCTGATAAGTGGCATTAAATCTGTTCATGTGTTAGTTTTGCTAGAATTGACAGCTTGTATCTGTGTTGACAGTGAACAAAGACTAAAACTTTACTCCATAGATACACCTTTATAGTGGGGGCAAACAGTGTAGATCCAGATCAGCTGGTTTATCAGTGCCATCTGATCAGGATCTACACTGTTTGCTTTTAGATTCATTAGGTAAGTTAGTAAGTGACCAAGATGCGACCAGTGCAGATCTTGTTCAGACAGCGCAGATGTGCTGGCTGATCTGGATCTAAACTGGTTGCTCATGTATTAAATTTTTTATATCATTATAGAGTAAAAGTCAAAACTAACAAAAAATCAACTCTTTTTTTCTACATCAGTCATCTAATATGAGTGGCAACTAATTTACTGAAAAGAATGGAGCATTAGAATGTTACTTATCAGATAACAGAATTTAGTTGCATCTGAATGGACCTAAATGATATTTAAAAACCGAGGCAGCATCGCAGCCATGATACCATGTTCTTGATTAAAATTTTTGGTCATTTCATTTGTTCTTCTAGTTCTTAAATCTGAATGGTGATTTTCATCACATTTTGGAGGATTCAGCCAATTAATAGCCAAGAAACCCTTATATTTATGGAAAAATGTCCCTTCAGCTAACATTGTAGGGTTCAAGTGAAGCTTTTTTTTCAATTTCAGGAGTCAAAGGGTGATCTTCCAGGTCAAGTGAAACTCTGTAGATCGTGATTTTTGAAAAGACATGTTTTTGGTGTAATCACAGTCACTAATTTGCTTTACATACATATACTTTACCATTTTCCTTGCAGATTGATATGCCCAAATTCTGGAGGGCTCTCAAGCTAGTCCTATTCAACCAGTTTGTGATTGGCTTTCCTTTCTGTTTTGGGGCTTCCTACTTCTTTATCCTGCGTGGAAGTTCTGTCAGCGGCGAGTTACCAACGTTCCCCTGGGTCCTGTTTGAAGTAGTCATCTTCTCCTTTGTGGAGGAATTCTTCTTTTATTATTCTCACAGGTAATATTTTACAGTCAGTCATTTGTTGTTTACATTTCAAAAATATGTACAACTTTGCAGTCAAGATTTTTTACCCCTCTGCCGATGAAATCAGGAGGGGGATATTGTTTTGGCGTTGTCCGTCCATCACGCTGTCACACCGTCGCACTGTCACGCTGTCTGTCTGAATTTCGTTTATGCGCTCTTTCTTTGCAACCACTGGATGGATTTCAATGAAACTTTGTATGAACCATCAGTACCAAGAGGAGATGCGCATATCGTCGTCTTGTTCTGGTCAGACCGTTTAACACAGTTATGGCCCTTTGATAACTTATGCATTATGCATATAGAGCAGTATTCGTTTCCATGCTATTTCTCTGCAACTACTGGATGGAATTCAATGAAACTTTCTGGAAACCATCAATACCAAGAGGAGATGTGCATATTGTCGTCTTGTTCTGGTCAGACCGTTTAACACAGAGTTATGGCCCTTTGATAACTTAATGCATTATGCATATAGAGCAGTATTCGTTTCTGCGCTATTTCTCTGCAACTACTGGATGGATTTCAATGAATCTTTCTGAGAACCATCAATACCAAGAGGAGATGAGCATATTGTCGTCTTGTTTCCGTCTGACTGTTTAACACAGAGTTATGGCCCTTTGATAACCTATGCATTATGCATATAGAGCAGTATTCGTTTCCGCGCTATTTCTCTGCAACTACTGAATGGATTTCAATGAAACTTTTTGGAAACCATCTATACCAAAAGGAGATGTGCGTTTAGTTGTCTTGTTCTGGTCAGACCGTTTAACACAGAGTTATGGCACTTTGATAACTTGTGCATTATGCATATAGAGTAGTATTCGTTTCTGCGCTACTTCTCTGCATCTTCTGCATGGATTTCAATTAAATACCGTGCTTTTTATTTATTACTGCGTTCTTCATTTTAACAACTTGAAGACTACGTCTCATTCTTATATTCTGATGAGCTGCCCAACCCTTTTCACCATCTTAAATTTTTTTTCACTGTTTTTGCCATGATAAATATCTAAATAAAGCCCTATGTCTTCAGATGTTGTGTTAGTAATAACCAGTACTCAGCGGGGGATATAAATTCAATGAATTTGCTTGTTCCATTAACACATTACTTCGTTGATGCACCTTTAATAACTTTTCTTTGTCAAAAATAATCTAGTAAATGTAAACATGAACAATATAGATCTAGATTTGACAGCCAAGATGTGTTGGCTGATCAGGATCTACATTGTTTGCATATAGGATATAGGCAATAACCATGAAGTAAGAATTTAATCTAGCATAGAATTCACTGCAGTCCAGTGGTCATGGTTTGATTAAACCGTAATTAAATAATAAATAGTTTTGTGGACATCATTTTCATTAAAAAGCGTCATGTTCTAAGGTTTTTAGTTTTGTCATTCTTTTATCTTTTCCTTGTAGAATTTTTCATAGCTTTCTGATTTTTTATATTGTAGAGTTTGATTTGTTTTCAGATTACTGCATCATCCCAGGCTGTACAAACATATACACAAGATTCACCATGAGTGGACAGCCCCTATCGCCATGGTCTCTCTATATGCCCATCCTGTGGAACATTTTGTGAGCAATATAATGCCACCAGCCATAGGACCTATACTCATGGGATCTCACCTGGGTAAATCAATGTGTTGCATTATTCACAAAATCCTTATATATGGGTTTTTGTTTTGCCCTTTCAAAGAAAATGCAATACACAGTGATCGCTTAGTCCGTCCATCCGTTATGAAAACTTAGCTTTGACTATACTTTGCCATTTCTTAATATTTCATCATCAAACTGTCAGATTATGTTGCTTATGATCAGGTTTGTAATGATGTCAAATTCTTCATGTCAAGATCACATTTGATGGTGTTATGCCCCTTGTGTACTTAGATTTTTTATTCAAGTCAAAGTACAAGAGGGAGATACAAGTCTATCTCTTAACACCCATCTATTATTGCATGTTCAAACCATGTAGATCTAGATCAGCTGTCTCACCAGTGCCATCTTCTCTGGATCAACACTGGCCACTTCTTAGTCAGAAATCACCATTAATTTTGCCCTGCCATAAATTCAGACTGTTAAATTAATTTTGTATAATGACATATAATACATGGTAAAATTTGGCCATGGTTTGAATTTACAGATTTTACTGAGAATGTAACCTGTGCAGAATAAATAGATTTCAGGGTAGATGTTGGTTTTGTTTTAATAAAAATAAGTTTTTTTTAAATACATGATTGGTCAGAGACAATGTGTGTAACTGTCTTTACTTCATCTTTCAGTCTTACATCTTTTAGATTCATTTAGATTATCTTTTATCTATTATTTTAGGTGATCGAGAAACAGTATAGATCCAAATCAGACTGCACAGATTTGCAGGCTGGTCAGGATCTACACTTGTTGCACATTGTTAGATTGAAAATGCTTGTATTTGCCCTTTATATAACCAGAACATATTAGAGATAAGAGAATAGATTCAGACATGTAGTGTTTATCCTGTCTTTTACAGCAACAGCCTGGTTGTGGTTTAGCATTGCCATAATGTCGACAACGATCGCCCACTGTGGGTACCATCTTCCCTTGTTCCCGTCCCCAGAGGCTCATGACTACCATCACCTCAAGTAAGTGGCTGGAAAACTGGGTGGGTTCCGAATAAATGTATCAGTTAGTAGAGATGTAAATTTGAGATTGTGTAGTTGGGGCTGTCCATTGTCAGGGTTGTCATTAAGAGCCACCTGCCACTATATTGACCATTTCACCCATTCCTCCATAGATACACCTTTATTGCAAGGCCCTGCCATTTGATCAGGATCTAAACTGTTTGCTTTTTTGATTCATTAGGGTATTTCTGACCAAAATGCAACCAGTGCAGATCCAGATCAGACAGCATGTCTGGATCTACACTGGTCGCACACGCATAAAAATGCGTATATATGGAGAAAAGGGTTAAATCAGGATTTGCGCAGGCTCAAATGCTTGAAGAACAACTAGACAACTCAAAAACATGTCAATAATATTTTAATATGTTTTTGTTAAGGTTATACTAAGTTGTAAAGTTATATGTGATTGGTTGACTGGTTCAGAATGCCCAGTTGTGAACTTGGTAACAAACTCAAGAGAACTAAGAAAAAAATGATAAAAAATGATAAAATTCAGAAACAAAACTCTAATGTTTATGTGTCGATCACTACTTAGAAGACAGATTTTTTAGCATGCCCCAGACCCCTTTTAAGATAATTGTGCTTGTAACTTAAGCCTCCTTGACAAATTCTTAAAGACAACCATGACATGAGGATAAGGACCTGTCTATGGACTTAGACAGACACTTAATCATCTTCTTAAATATACTATTACCCATGTAATGTGCGACAGCTGTGTGCTTTGCACATCCCTGCAGTCTGATCTGGATCTACAGTGTCAGCCTGCGCGTCCCTGTAGTCTGATCTGGATCTACAGTGTCATCCTGCGCGTCCCTGCAGTCTGATCTGGATCTACAGTGTCATCCAGTGCGTCCCTGCAGTCTGATCTGGATCTACAGTGTCATCCTGTGCGTCCCTGCAGTCTGATCTGGATCTACAGTGTCAGCCTGCGCATCCCTGCAGTCTGATCTGGATCTACAGTGAAGCCTGCGCGTCCCTGCATTCTGATCTGGATCTACAGTGTCAGCCTGCGCGTCCCTGCAGTCTGATCTGGATCTACAGTGTCAGCCTGCGCATCCCTGCAGTCTGATCTGGATCTACAGTGTCAGCCTGCACATCCCTGCAGTCTGATCTGGATCTACAGTGTCAGCCTGCGCGTCCCTGCAGTCTGATCTGGATCTACAGTGTCAGCCTGCACATCCCTGCAGTCTGATCTGGATCTACAGTGTCAGCCTGCGCATCCCTGCAGTCTGATCTGGATCTACAGTTTTCTTGTCTTGGTAAGATGAATCTAAATGTAAACAGTGTAGATTCTAATCATTGCATTATGTATCTACATTGGTTGTAGATAGGATATATGCCTATCCCATAAAGTATTGTGTTAAATGAAACAATGTATTACATTTATATAAAATTGTAAATCCATAACTAAGGCTTTCTTTTTACATGTACTGGATTGTCTCCTGATTGACTCTCAGTAATGACATTACTTTTAACAAAAAGACACATTTTGGGGGTATTAACTTGTGCTGTAGACATTGTATTTATGTGTATTTTGCTGTATTCTGCTACAGGTTTAACCAGAACTTTGGTGTGCTTGGCGTGTTGGACCGTCTACATGGCACGGACATACAGTTCCGCAACAGCAAGCAGTATCAGCGTCACATCATGCTGCTGAGCCTAGCACCCCTCTCCCAGACGTTCCCGTCCTCTCCCAAGAAGAAGCCAGAATAACTTTGTGCTGTTAGCTGTTAGTTCACATAACAGTGGACTTAGAGGAGATATCTCACTTTTAACCCTTCCCTCCATAGAATCAACTTTATGATTTGGGCAAACAGCGCAGATGCAGATCAGCTAGCATATCCCTGCCATCCGATCAGAATCTGCACTGTTCGCTTTTTGATGTATTAGGTTATTTCTGATCAAACTGCAAACAGTGCAGATCCAGATCAGACAGGACAAAATCTTGATCTACACTGGTAGCACATGCAATAAAATTTGTATATATCGTCGCCTTATTATTACAATGTTCTAAGTGATATTTTTCGAAAAATGAGATTTTTATACCGTTGTAATCGTGGAAAAAAGACCTATCTGAATATGGTTTCAGAATTGGTTGATTCACTTTAGTTTTTAAAATTCCCAATCACACAATGTTCTATCTTGCGGTTTATTCACACTCGTGTAAGGATTACACTGTTCTAAGTAACTGTTAAAAAGTAAGTTAGAACATTGTAATAATAAGGCGACGAGTTACTTGCGGAGAAAATAATGGTTAGTACTGGTTAGTCCAAGAACACTGGTTAGGTTAAACCGAAAGTAGAGAATTTTTAAAAAGTTAAAGATAAAGACTAAACACAAACTCATGTAATTTATAGACTTCATCAAAACACACACGCTGCTGTTTTTCTGAGCAAATTCGGTGGAATATGAAGGTTTTAGAGAAATCTGAAACTTTGAAGACGATTTTCTCCAAACTGTAAAAAAGTAAGTTAGAACATTGTAATAATAAGGCGACGATATATACATGGAGGAAAGGGTTAAAGAGCAGATGTTTTTTGCAGTGTGGGGTGGTTCTAAGACAAACACAAGGGAAAACAGCAAATAACAACAATTTTCTTTTGGTTATAACTTTAGAAGATTTAGAATACCTCATATATTTGTGCTGTACTTCATTCTCCAACTTTATTGTTCAGTTTCTTGATGTGTTACATATTAAGAATTTCACATTTCCATAAATGTAACAATTATCAAACTTACATGAATTGTGAAATTAAAAGGCTCTTATATTTTGACATGAATAGTTATGAAGGTATATCAATGTGAAAACAAATAGAGTAGATCCTGATCAGACCTCCTGGATGTGGATAGATCCTGATCAGACCTCCTGGATGTGGATAGATCCTGATCAGACCTCCTGGATGTGGATAGATCCTGATCAGACCTCCTGGATGTGGATAGATCCTGATCAGACCTCCTGGATGTGGATAGATCCTGATCAGACCTCCTGGATGTGGATAGATCCTGATCAGACCTCCTGGATGTGGATAGATCCTGATCAGACCTCCTGGATGTGGATAGATCCTGATCAGACCTCCTGGATGTGGATAGATCCTGATCAGACCTCCTGGATGTGGATAGATCCTGATCAGACCTCCTGGATGTGGATAGATCCTGATCAGACCTCCTGGATGTGGATAGATCCTGATCAGACCTCCTGGATGTGGATAGATCCTGATCAGACCTCCTGGATGTGGATAGATCCTGATCAGACCTCCTGGATGTGGATAGATCCTGATCAGACCTCCTGGATGTGGATAGATCCTGATCAGACCTCCTGGATCTTGATGTACACTTGTCATACATGTGATATGAGCAATCAATTAAAGGGTTTAGATGATAGTGCCTCTAGCTGGGAGCGAACCCGCACCGGCATGGCGACAGCGCCTAGTCCAGCAATTCCTGCGACGCAACCAATTGAGCTAACAAAGCAAGGACAAACCCAAAAAAGGTTGATCGGATAGCCCTGATATACGTCACAATCACTGCATGACATCGAGCCTTAATGCATACAGAAAAGCTGTTGGAGGACTTGATCTCTAGGAACAAATTGCATTTTTCTGAACATAAACTATTTACATCTTCACATGAAAATATAGCATTTATTTTAATGTTTGAAAATCATTTGATAATGTATGTCAATTTTTTTCTTGAGTTTGATATGTTATATGGTTGTATAGTTTTGTTTGGTTCTACAAGTCTGGAGACCATAGATGGTGCCATGAGAAAATGTCTGCTGACAGTTTACATCACACCTTCTGGTGATGTCATTACTTTGAACATTTTTTTCATTGCATATGATTTGGTTAGTTGCAACAAGTATATAATATATGAAAAAGTATTTATGGATATTGAAAGTATGTTATATGATCACCTTCTTAATCTGTGCAGGTGATCTGGATCTACACTGTCAGGAATGACATATTGAAACAAAAAGCATACATTGTAGATCCTGATCAGCTGGCACATCTATGTGCCCATAGGCTAACAGCCATGGAGTAAATGGTTGAATGACATTGTACAGTTTTTGCATGTTAAATATATTGAAGTCTTTATACCTCATAAAATAGTGTTTCACCATTTTTTAAACCTCTACACAAAAACTTTTCTCTAAGAATTGGGAATCACAAAAACTTTACCATAAATAGTTGGGAATCACAAAAACTTTACCATAAATAGTTGGGAATCACAAAAACTTTACCCTAAGAATTGGGAATCTGTTTTGCAATGATGTTTCGGTAGTTGATCTCCTATTATTACGCACAATACAATCAGCAATGGATATTGCCTGGTACATATTATTAGGGGTAGTTGTTTGAATAATCAGAATCTCGTACATGTATGATTGATTTGTAAGTAGTTTTACAAGATGTTGTCATGGAAACAGGACTTCATAATTTTACAATAAATTTTGTAGCACCATGAGAAGATGAGGCTTGTTGACTTGGCTTGTTAGTGTAGATCCAGATCAAATTGCGGACTCTGTCAGTCTGAAAACGATATATGTTGTCGTAATTTTCCTGCACAAAAAGAACTCCAAAATAGGAAATTTCTGTTGCAGTTTTACAACCGTTATGATATTTTACGTCATTCATAAATTTTCTACTCCATTCACTTTTACTATCACATTACTATTTTTATTTTTTCTATTATGTAAACCAAATTGTTGACTTAAATTTTGTTGTTTAGTTTTTTTTAATTTGTTTTGAGCGCGAAGGGTATATAATAAAAGGAACATTATGACAGTATGCATTCTGTAGGTTCGTATTATCTCTCGTCGCGTATGTAAACCACATCACACTCTACTTTTGGTCTCGCGTGATATTAACATACCCAAGTCGAAAAATATGAACCTACAGAATGGATACTGTTATAATCTTCCATATATTCACAAAATGTTTTGTTTACATTGACAGAAAATGTAATATCTGACAAACAGGGATTCTTATACTTAATAGGTGCATTGAATTAATGAACTGGGAATCTGTCATATTGTTAAGTAAAATCATTCTGTTGCCTGTAATTATTCTACAAATGCAGGTGTTTGTTCTTAGCTGCATTTTAACCATTTCTTGTTAGTTTGGTTATTGGGCATTCTTTCAAATATTTATGATTTTGAAGATACTCTATTGATATTCCTCCCCAACCCCTGCACAGTTTACCATTTGTGACTGCCTGTTATAAAGACAACATCATTGATTTATGATTTTGCTTGTTTTGTTTTGTGTTTATTTGATTATAATGTTTGAAGTGTATATTAAGAGTTGAGAGAATAATTTTGTCTGATGTGGTAGTATTGAAAATAGCTGTAAGTTTATATTGAAGTTTTGGTGACAGTTGGAGATATTGGTAAAATAATTTTTTAATTGCCCAATGATAGTCTTCATGCCGGAAAAAACAACTTAGCTGAAAATATGATCAATCATATAAATCTGGGCTGAAGGTTATAAAGCTGAGATTGGAAACCAGTCTCAAATCTCAAGCATCTGATTGGCTGAAATGGCGACCAGTCGCCATTTCAGCCAATCAGATGCTTGAGATTTGAGACTGGTTTCCATGCTCAGTTTTATAACCTTGGGCACTGAATTGTGTCTTTTTCAAATAACATAAATTCATCATGTGGTTTTTATGAACAATTGCACCAAACTTAACCTTTACTCCAAAGATACACCTTTATTGTGTGGCAAACAGTGTAGACCCAGATCAGCCCACACATCTTGGATCAGGATCTACACTGTTAACTTTTATAAGTTATTTCTGATCATAATGCAACCAGTGCATATCCAGTTTAGAGGGTACAGATGTGCAGGCTGATCTTGATCTACACTGGTTGCACATTCGTCAAAAAGTGTATATATGGAATAAAGGATTAAAAGTTTTTAAAAAGTTGGATCATGGTTTACTAAACATTAAGTTTAATATGCAAAGCATGTCATATTTCAATGGTCTAAGACAATTGTGCCTTTGGTTGTTTAAGTTACTGCGTATTACCAGTAATGAGAACATGAAAGAAGATGTGACATGAAGGAGCGAAAGCAGATGATGAAAAGAGGCAATGATGATAACATAACAATTCAAAGGTGTCATGGCAAGATAATGTATATAGTTGGGCGATCAGGACCCCAAGGTCATTAAGCTCAAATTGATGACCAGTCTCAAATCTTAAGCATCTGATTGGCTGAAAGGGACACTAGTTTTTCATTTCAGCCTATCAAATCCTCTATGATTTAGGATTTGTCTATAGTTATAGTTTTACAATCTTAGGCCCAGTTTTTGCTGTGATGATATTGTACTCTCATACCAAGGATGTTTAACTTATATTAGAAGAGGTTTCATGAGGCTTTAAACCTTTTAAACCCTACACAGGGTGAATGGTTTCGCTTCAGATCAGCTAGCACATCTTATGCCATCTGATCTTTATCTACACTGTTTGCTTTTAGAATTATTAGGTTATTTCTGACCAAGAAACAAACAGTGTAGATCCAAATCAGACATTAGATATGCCAGTCAATCTAGATCGACACTGTTTGCGCACATGTTATAGCTGTCCAATATATATGGAGAAAATGGTTAAGTTGTAATGAAACAAATGTTCAGTCAGTGAACTGTGGCATTAGAAGGTGTTTTTACAATGTTTGTCACTAACAGATGTACACGGGGTTCACCCTGTCTTAAATTGTTGTTATTTATTCTTAATGTCAGTATCAGAGAAAAAAATATGAATTAAGTAAACTAGTATGCACTAGTTTAAAATGAAAATAACTAGTTTCTCTTTTGGAAATGATCCCAAACATTCACAAACATTTTTAAAAGATCTATTTTAATGTTTGTTTCGAGGGGACATACCTGGTACTTTTTGAGTTGGGCCTCCAAACTGAACCCCCTCTTACATGACAACCTGGATCCACCCTTGATTGCACCATGACGTTGATGCCACTCAATCTAGATCTTTCCTGTTGTCAATTCATGTTTTTCCCGCATATAAGGTTGTTGGTTGTTGAAACCATTCAAATATAAGTTAAACACCTCATATGTTTCTTCTCCACTTGTTAACTTTAATGAAAGATGTTGTTTTACTGTGATATTTCCCGGATGGTATTATTTTTTTTATTTTCGCACGCTTTTGTTGTTCTTGTACAGTGTGGAATTGTTAAACATGCGTTGTGTTTGATATTGTGTTTGCAACAGTTTGTTAGTATTGTATTTAATTATATATATTTTTTATTTGTAATCGAGGAATTTCTTAAACAAGAATGTTTTCTCTAACAAGTATAATATTAATAGTTATACCGAAAGAGAAGCTTATATTCCAAAATGTCATTAAACAAGATTATCTTTCAGGTTATTTCAAATTAAATAAGTCTGTATTTTGATGCAAAAAAATCCAATCTTATGAACACCCTGACCTGAAAGAATGTTGTGACACACCAACATGACAAAAATTGACAGTTTTGTTTACCTGGTTCCAGGATAATGAATTTTTAAATCTTTGTTATTGCCTCACAGCAGTTACTTTTCTACCGCCGCCTTTACATGATAGCACAATATAAAATCACTATATATTACACAAATGGTGATCACCTTCATGAAGCTGAATTCAGTGGTGTCTGTTGGTGGGTTTAGTATGCAGTAAAGCTTCAAAGTATGTCAGTTATAGAACTGTTCACATCAGTTTTGTTGAGAATTAAGGCTAACTTTGACTACAGTTTTCTTGAGTGCTGTAACAACTATCAAAGAAAACAACACTTCATTTATTTCAGGCCCCTTCAGGGGTTACCCCATTTATTCATTGCACAGGTAATAATACAAACAAAATAAAACAACTATAAAGTAAAAAAAAACATTCACAACATTAATGATTTAACAACACTTCATTTTGATAACGGGGTACATGTTTCTTCTTATGATGCATTTTTGTCATCTTTAGTTTAACTTTATTCAGTGGACATAACAGTTTCCAGGTGTAACAATTCTTTTCAAGGACCAAACAAATTATACATTTAACAAACCAGCTGGATTATTTCTAACATTTTCATTAAGTTTTCTGTTTTTGTCCTGATAGATCTTTTGTTGAACAAGAAACATAACCATTGAAAAATCAACATTTTACTAAACTTTATTTCTTTAATTAAGAGAAATTAATCAATTCAGGTGTAAATATGTTTCAATATTGTATTTTTCATTTTTTGTTTTTCATCATTATTTTTCTTTCATATTGTTTAAATATTAAAATAAAATATTCTTACAGAGTTGAAATTCCTCTATGTACTCTTTTTTGTTGATTATCTATTTCATGATTACATTGTCTGGTCATTGTTAGCATTACATTTGATGGATTTTGTTTGTAAAGTTGTTTTTCGTGAATTAAAGGACTTTGTGATTTTTACAAAGCAACTGGAAATATTAGTTTGTTCTCAATCACTTTGTGTTCAACTAATCGAAGAATATATTGAGCTTCTCCTCTCACTATCCTGTAGTAACAGTTTGTAAGCAACCATATAATAACTTACAGTGTACACTATAGCTGCAGCTTTCAAACGTGGTAATATTATTTCTCCGGATTATGTGTCATAAGAACCATAACTGTAACTTTAATCAAATTGAGTCTCTTTTTCAACAGAGAGACCTTAAATGACAAAAGTAGGGTGATGTCCTTTAGCTGACAATAGCGCAAGGGGGTGGGAGGGGTGGGGGGGACTCTAAGCTAACAATGTAGGACGAGCAGACCATTGGCTGACAATAGCTAAGGGGACCTTTGGTTGAAAATAGCTGGGGACATTTGCCTGACAATAGTGGCGGAGACCTTCGACTGACAGTTTGGAGAGGAGACCTTTGACTGACAATATCAGGGGGACCTTTGGCTGACAATATCAGAGGGACCTATGGCCGACAAGAGCATGGCTGACAAAAGCTAGGGGGGACCTTTGGCTGACAAAATCAGGGGACCTTTAGCTGACAATAGCTGGTGGAAATTTGGCTGACAATAGCTGAGATGGACCCTTGGCTGACAAAAGCTGGGGACCTTTATGGGAAAATCATTTTTTAAGAACCTAGAATCTCGATTTGATTTCTTTTTTCCCTGTCATCGTGTTCTTGCTATATTGACCCAGGGGCTCTGGTCTCGGTAAGACCTTTTGGCTTTGCAATGCTATTAGCTTCTTATGTTTTATATGTTTGTGTGCTTTGCATGCAACATTGTTAATCTAATGGGTGCGTTTGAGTGAATTCACCAAGAAAACTTGTACTAATTTGTTGATATGAAAACCCGTTGGGGAAGTGTGAGGATGGTGCATCTAAGAACCTGATTAAACCTCAGTGGCAAATTATTTTGCCACTGACCGTTCCAAGGCGGTAACCCCAAGGGTTCTCATTTTTGTCAATTGTTTGTGATGTCTTATTTGAATTTCACATACTTATAAACTCGCGCTCTCTTTTTTGCTCTCTTCTTTTTCGCTGCGTGGGGAGACTGTATGATGTGAGTGTGGCGATTCCAGATATGCATATTTCATATTTTTGTAATTATTGCTTTTGTTGCTTTTCTTTCACTCAAAGACATGTGTTGTATTTCTTTATATGTGGTGTTTTAATTCTTGAGTATAATTATTAAATCAAGAGATAAAGAAATAAATAACGCCAAGGAGCCTTACGTTGTGGGTTACAAACTTTTTTCGATTGTTTTGTTTAATCAATAGAGATATTGTAATATAATAAGCAACTAGAGCGATGTTAATTGCACCATAATATATAATTCGTACCGGTGAACCTATAGGCAGGTCAGTATGTCAGTTTGCACTGGACACACACTGCATGCGGACATGGTCAGCCGGTATAATCGCTTTGGTTCCAGACATAATATTACAATAGTTATATACAGTCTAGGTAATTAGGCTTATATATTGATAATATATTGGACTTGCGCAGACGTCCAGAGGTTCGTTCCGAGCAGCCGACGACGGAGGCTTTAAGGCCAACGCACACTATAGGGTAGTTCGTTATTATTTTTATGCGGTAGCATCCTGCTAAATGCTGACAATAGATGGGGTGACCTTTGGCTGACAATAGCTGGGGTGACCTTTGGCTGACAATAGCTAGGGGACGTTTGGCTAACAAAGCGGGCGGAGACCTTTGGTTGATAATAGCTTGTGGCCTTTGGCTGATAGTGGTGGTGGAGAAACCTTCGGCATACAATGGTGGAGGAGACTTTCAGCAGATAGTCGCGGGGGTGGAAGACCTTCTGACGTTTGTTGGCGGGGGAGGAAAACCGCTGCTGACCATGGCGTTGGAGACCTTTGGCTGACAATTGCGAAGGACGATATTCGGCTGACCATGGCGCACTGCTGTGCAAGCAGACTTCACCTCACGCAATTGTCAGCTAGAGGCCTCTCCCGTCATGGTAAGCCGCAGGTTCCCCCCTCTTATAAGATGCTGTCAGAAGCAGTTGTTTATTTCATTGCCTTAAGTCCTCCACCGCCACCCACCAGTTCACATCTGGATCCAAGATGCTCCTCCGGGTATGGTTTCTACACATGAAAGATTCTGACCTAGGAGGACTCGAATCCACAAAGACGTCAGCCATTGTAACCACCATGTTGTAATAAGTAACATAACCTTACTATTATATACTGTTGTCAGAGGAAACGTCACTTAACATGTAGTACTGACAGAGATGTCCACTTGATCAGGGGAGAACTTACCTGACCTATATGTCCAGTTGTCAGATGACAAATTTAAAAGTAGTATTGGAAATATTTATTTCACCTATCCACATCGCATTGAATAGCCCCGGGTTGCTATATATTTAACATTCCTGTTAACCGCAACCCGGGGCTATTTCAAATATTCTGGCTCAGGACGGAAAATTGTGGTGAACACTAAAGATCAATAATGCAAAAACACGGCGATTTTTCGGCCATTTACTGTCAAAAAACCTGCAGCGATGGTGTTGTTTGCGACGTCATAATACATGTATACACAGTCATAAGATTGAAAACTTTCATAATCATTGTCCAGTTCATTTCGGAACACCGTGAGCGTTCATTTGATAACAAAGTCCACAATCTTCTTGAAAATATGTTTAGAGATACAGTCCATCGTAACACATACCATTAAAACTTGCAACTTACTTTAAAGTCAAACTCTCTAATCCAGCCATGCGACCAGGAGTTGTAGGCATTAAGAGGATCTATAAGATTTGCAAACTTCACGCGTGGAGAGAGGGCAATGAGCCCCTTTTGTTTTCGTAATGTGTCCAAAATATCCATGGCCCGTTGGTACCTATACGTCATTGTCAGCTGTGTTCTGGTTCCCCGCTTTTCAACAGAAACAGAATCACATAATGATGAATTTGTCTGTTTCTCCATCGTTGCCTGAATCGACCGGTGATTAACGAGTGACATTATTTCCTTGGTAGAGATCTCGGCCGCTTTTCCTCGCGGAGAAACACATAACGTATCGTTACAAGACATTGCATTTTCCACGCTACTTTTACCAGGTTTAGGTTTGTCCTGCCTTATTTCGAGGGTTAGCTTTTTGTCGTCACTGAGCAGCGGAGTAATGCGTGCGAGTTCCTTCATTCGCACATCACCCGTTGGCGTAATAGTACGTCGCAAAGCGGATTGTTTGTATGGATATATGTCATGCAACATAGTATGAACGACATCTTCGTAGCCTTTCATCATGGCGAACTGTGCCTCAGCCGAAAGTTCCGATGCGAATCGCGGCTTTTCAGGAAGTTCATCATCTTTAATCTCCTCATCATCTACCTCCGTGTCCGCATTGCGATTCATAAGTCTTGCGAACGAATTTTTCGCTTTGATCAGAGAAAGGACATTTGATCCAATATTTCCTAACGACTTGCGCTTGCAGTTGTTTAAATAGAAACGTTTCTTTTGTCTTTTAATATCTTCCATTACTTTTTCAGATTTTGACAGATCGACGACTGAATCACGTCGTATTGCTGTATCGGATTGTCTTCGCTCTAGTAGTCGGTTTGGGCTTCGCGGCGGAAACAAATTTCCGTTCTGTAACTTATCTGCTAAGCGCACTTTTTTGGTTTTAAATAAGTCCTCCTCAGATAACTTGGAAAGTTTTGGTGTGTTTGATATACACGGTGACGTCAAAGACGACATAGATGCACTTAGATTATTCTCCTTTATAGCTGGAAGTTGGCTATCGACTGAAAATGATGCCCTTCTGCGTGGCAGGCTTAACACGGTCTTCATTTTTGAATTACTGGATATATTTAAGCGAAAAAAATAAACATGAATTTATAAGATCCAAACGAGAGTTTAATTTATACACTCCGTATAAAATCAAACCACGGAACAGTGTGTCGCCTCCTTTATACCGTTGTCCTTTGCTTATGAAACATGGCTTAGTTATAACTCCTAAATTTTATGTAATCACAGTTTGGATTTGGTTACTGAATTACATGTAATATTGCAGGTCTTGCAAAGATGTGGTAAATGAACGACATGTTATATTGCAGACGTCTTGCAAATCCCTGATGTAACCAGTTGTTACATGTAATCCTGTCGTTATAAACCAATGTAAAACCGAAAATGGTGATCGGACTTAATTCACGACAGGTTGATTATTGAAATAAATACCGACTCGGAGTTGTTTTTTTATAACACAGTGCTTTTTATTGAGAATTTTCATAAACCATAAACATTATAACACGTATTTCCTGAATACTTCAAGATATTCTATTGATGCATTTATGTGCGCAGAATCGATAAATAATGAACACTTACTCCGAATATACAGGTTCTATCGCAAGTGCAGAAGTGTAGATGCAGATCCCGCTGCACATCCATGCCGTCGATCTGGATCTAGATTGTTCGCTTCTTTGTCAGAAATAACCTGATGATTCAAAAAGCGAACGGTGTATATCTTAATCAAACGGCACGGATGTGCGATCTGGATCAACACTGTATGGATAACAGCCATATCCCATGGAGTAAAAGGTTAAAATAAAGAACGTTCTAACATTTCGGCCACATACAACAGACTACGCCAAAGTAACGTGCGATGTTGCTAGCACAACATTAATGCTCCTTATCTAATGAAAATTATTTCAGTTTATGCGAGTTTATCCGCATGTGTGTCCGATTGTTTGCTCATCTGTGTGCATCACGTTCTTACACTATCGGCTCACTACATTCACCTCTGCTATAGGCCGGGACTACTTTCAACTACTTTTACTTTAACTCAAAGAAATAGTTCACCAATTACATTTACAATAGTTTGGGTTTCTTCTGTTTTAATGAAAGATATTGAAGATTTCAGTCATTTGTTTTACCTCAAACTTTCAAACTCATAATTATGACTGTATAAAATAAGGCTGTCGAGTTTGGTCAAAAATCTTGTCATTGAGCCTTTCGCAGAGATGTAAAGTGAGTGTAAGGAACGACAACTCTGCGGAGATTGCTGTGCGTATGTCCGTAGCGTGTGCTTCAATAACAACAAAACTTGGTCATATAATCAGAAAACATCTCGCCTATCCCACCCCTAGGGTCGTTATCCATTGTAAGCACAACACTGAATGATAAAATCTTATTAACAAGTATACTGTTAAAACATACATAGCTGTACGTAACGAAGAGCTAGTTAAAGTATTACCCTAAGCTTGATACGATTAAATAAAGCGAATGACAATATCGATGATGTTATCAGTCGTAACCGAGTAACCTTCTTACATGTAACATTAAATCACAAAATGAAATAGATGTTAGAAAAGTAGGGAACGAAATATTTTTTACATGTTTTCAAGTCCCAAAGAAGCGATAAATCGGTTTCGCGCACCATTTTCATAATTTTGAAAACAATACTCTATCAGCAACGTCTGCTTCTTGAATTAAAGTTAATTACTTAGACCATCCATGTAAAACTTTGGAGCAGACTTATGCATAACTAAACTGTCTGTCAGATGCTTTATTTATCATACGGCAATGTATGATGCACTACAAGGCTAAAAGCATAATGGGAAAGCAGGTGTAAGACCTATAAATAGACTTCCCTATAAAAACTATAGTAAATATGACATGTTTAAAAAGGCTGGAAATCATAGCTGGTACCATTTGAATAAGGGGAATAAGGGCTAGCTTACATGCTTTTGAAGCTAAGTGTTTCTAATGTCCATTTCCAGCAAGAAAAGTAGGGGTCATGTATCAATTAACAGAGATTTGACACCTTGAAACCGGTGGTCTGTTTTTTTCACATCTGTGTGAACTTCAAAACTGTTTTACATATGCCATCCTAAAACCAGGGCCTTTTTTCATGTACTGCATTTCCAAACATGAATATGCTATCAGTGTGTCAGTAAAAGCATCTCATTTACTTAACATATTCCTTTCTGGCCATACTAGCCATTTAATGCCCCCAAAAGGCAAAACAATTGGGACTCTTTAGTGTCAGTCATTGTCTGACTAGCCCGAGTATGAACATCCGCTGGACTATTTACAAGTAATTAGCCTGCACCTACAAACAAAACTACAGGTGCACCTGTGAATTTATACGTCGAAACGTATGAATTTATACGATGGGAATGCATGCATAAATATGAAGTGCATCTATAAAATAACCGTGCATCGCCATTTATAATACCGTTGTATCTTCATTTTCTAGACGGGATGGATTAATTTGTATATATTAATATTCATATTATTCTGTATATGTTTGTATGTCTCCAAACGTCGATTGACCGGAAGCGCAAATGGGGAAAATAGTGCAACGTTTCATTGATTTTATCAATAGTTTCTAGTTTTGGTTTCTTGTTTGCAAGTATTTTTAAGAGATAGTACAAAATTGATTTGTATAAATAGTCGCATGAGAAGTAGTAATTCGACAATATTCGGCACATTATTCTTGTGCGTAGTTATAGAGGCTAATTACATGTACTTGTAAAAGTCATACAATGGCTGACACTAAATATTGCCAAATTTGTTTTGCCGTTTGGGGGCATTAAATTGCTAGTATCGCCTGAAAGGAACATGTTTCGTAAATGGCATGCTTTTACTGACACACTGATATCAAATGCAGTATATGAAAAATGGCCCTCGTTTTAGGATGACAAAGGTAAAACAGTTTTGAAGTTCACACAGAAGTGAAAACAAACAGATCACCGGTTTGAAGGTGTCAAATCTCTGTTAATTGATACATGACCCCTACTTTTCTTGCTAGAAATGGCCAGTAGAAACACTTAGCTTCAAAAGCATGTAAGTTAGCCCTTTATCAAATGGTACCAGCTATAATTGCCAGCCTTTTAAAACTTGTCATGTTATATGCTATAGTTTACATAGGGAAGTCTATTTACATGTCTTACACCTAAAAATCTATTGGCCGTTGATAATTCCATGTCCAAAAAACTGATTCCGTACATTCCGTACAATCGGTCACCGCTAACGTGTATGTATAACGACAAAGCAGTTGTGCGTTAAATTGATCCTATTTTCAAAATTGCTAATGGATATCAACAAATGTTTGAGAAGACAGATATTGCATATGTTAAAATAAAGTAAATAACACAACAATCTCTTTTTATCTTCCCACTAGTTTTCTCGATAAATAATTGTGATCACGACAATAGTTTTGTTCGAATCATTTGTTCCAGCGTAAGCAAAACTCATTCATAACAAAAAAAAAACAGATGCAAATTAATGAATGTTTTATATGATTTGAGGACACCGGTCAGTCTGCTTTGCAAATTGCGCTGATTTGAATTAGGACATTTTTGATGAAATAATCAACGTTACAATTCATTACTTTAAAAACAAAGTTTAAAAAAGTTTTCGCTCTTTTAACGTTCACCAACATAAAACAAGTATCCCGATCGATACGATCTATACGCATTTACCATTATATTACCTAACCCTCCAAACAAGTTATGTAGCAAATCTTTTAGTTTTAAGTATATACTCTTGTACTTATTTAAATGTAAAAAGAAGAGTTGAAAGCGTTGATATTGTGAGTTCGCGAGGTTTGTTAAGAAGAATAAGCCTTCGATAGTCGTATTGTTTTAGTTCGAAATCACTTCCTACTTTCGGTTTTGACTTGTTCATCTACTAATCAGAAAATTTCAGTATAATTTGAAGGAAAGTACCCACAAATAAATATATTTATAAATGTTATCTTTGTATCTGACAATAATGTGATTTTTCAACAGTCAGATTGAAACAATTGAGCATTTATTTTGGAACTGTCCATATAGTTAACATTTATGGTCACTACCAAAGTCATTTTTAAACACAGAAGGATTATCTATATCTTATAATCTGGAAAATATTAGTTTAGGTATTACCAATAAAACAGTTAAAGACAGCAGCATTAACGGTATTGTAATAGCATGCAAATATTATATTTTCGAAAAGACAATTAAGAAAAGTATAGCAGGCAGACAGGCAGATAACATAGATCGATTAGATTGATAGATAGATTTCGGCATAGGAAACATACAGTGGTTTACATATAAATGTGAACAATATAAAATAAATATCACCAAAAATTACTATCATAAAATATGCTAAAAAGCAAATATAACCGTGGAATGCTTCAAATACCAAGGATTACGCAAGAAGGTGCAAACACTTATTTCCATTGCGTTCCTTTATTTATTTTTAATTTTTTTTTGTTCTTTTTAAAATTCTTTTTTATGGAAACACTTTAATTTGACTGTTTTCCTGGGAAAAGCGACTTTCTTCATATTTATTATGTTATTATGTTGTTGAATGAAAACAACAAAATACTTAAATGAAAGTTAATAATTACTAGAAAGTATTAATTATGTCTGGATAATAATGTATTATATGTCAGCAATGTTAATAAAAGGGGTTACACGAAAGGGACCTAAAAAAGAATCATCCAAGATATTCATAACATTTCTTCATTTTTTTCCCGTTTCAAGCTTTCGAAGGGAGACATCGTTACGCAGGCTCACTATATCTGACATTCGATACAGCAGCACGTGCACTGTAACCTAGAAAGTTGCTTAACCCGATTTCTATTGTTTTTGGTCTTTGCTTTTGAAATATATTGCAAATACACACAAGAGTTACCAAAACCCAAGATTTCGGCCAATAACCACAGTTATCGCCCATTACTATTGTACAATAATTTCGATAACCACAGTTATTAGTGAAAATCATAGTTTTTATCCTATAACCACTGTTAACGCCGAGAACTATGGTTTTCGGTCGGCAACCATATTTTTTGGCAATGACCATAGTTCTTGAACCAAAAACTTTATCTATGGTCGATAACTACGGTACTAGTAAGGTCGATAACTACGGTACTAGTAAGGTTTAGGATTACACCCGAAACAACTGTTATAGGGCGGTAACCGTATTTATCGTCAATATGTATAGGATATCAACCGAGTACGAGGTGTTTCTGTGTAGGAAATACCTGGTCACGAGCTTCTTGTGACACCGAGAGCGCGAAGCGCTCGAGGCGTTTCATGAAGCTCGTGGCCAGGTATTTTCTACACAGAAACACCGATGTACGAGGTTGATATCCGACTTACACACCTTAGACACATGCAAGTACTACAATTTGAATGAAAGTTTGTCCCAAGCATCAGATTTGTTTGAAGAGTCGAGCAGCCGAAATTTTTTGTCACAAAATACATACAGGTTAGCGTCATTATTTACGTATCATACTTTTTGTTGGGATTAACACCCGCTTTCAACAGTATTTCAGTCATATTGATGCGGAAATTGAAAAATTCATTCGATAACTATTTCATTCAGTTAAAATGTGCGGCGTTAAAAAATTTTAAACTGTATACTTAAAAACTACCCAAGAATATGCACGAACATGCTTTTTTCAAGCCTTTGACAACTTATAATAATAACTACTTGGTATTCCATAAAAATGCACATTTTTGTAAAATCATGTGCTCAGTTGCACAGCATTCCTAAAGGGCCGTCTGTTTTAAGGGAAGGTCTTCATTATATGCAATAACATTGATTTGTGCACACCCCCGGTATCCATTTCAAATTCAAAATAAACCTCGTAAACACATTACAACAAACATTTGTCAAATCAGTCATTAATAAGGTGAATTAAAATAAATAAAAAATAAAACTTCTAACTGGCATACACCAGATGACATGTACAAAAATATTATTCGCGCTTAGCAAACGTTTAGTATTATATAAAGAAAAAAAGCCAATTGTCAGATTTTAAGTTTTCTCCTCTGTCAAGCGATGAAAATAAAGCGAACACACAAGTGCTAAAAATTTAACAAGACAAAATGTGCTTTACAACATCGAATTCACTTCAATATATTCATGATATTTGAATAAGACTAAACGATTTTTGAAAAGGAGCTTAAAATCTCGGCTTTTTTCCATAAATTGGAATATTGTCATAAATGTGTATACATGTACATTATTCTACGATTTATACTTATTGAAACCTGACTATACATAATGACAATAAGGTACTAAAAGAAATGCATGTTAAACGAACTTTTTGATCAATATATATGGTACAGTAAGTCTTATCTAAATTGGGTTATAAAAAATAACATAAAATGAAGTGGTGTTTTAATTTTACTTCATTTGTTCTAGTGCTGAAAATGTAAAAAATGTTGTGTGTCTTTTCTGTATTGTTTTAATACTTATAAATATACGCACGAGACTAGGTTGTTCCTTGCACGTGGACGGGTAATTCTTTTCGGAGAACAACCCGTCCACGTGCATGGAACAACCTGGTCTCGTGAATTCTTTTGTTATCGCAGGTTATTCTCAAAATTATCAACCTACGGCAAACAAAAGAGCCGGTGTGTAACTATGGTTATTAGACCGATATCTATATATAGTATTGGTCAATAACAATATATATTAAAGGATTTATTGTGCAAATCGTTACCATAAAACTGCGCTTTATTTATCCATTTAGTATATAAATGAAAATAACAAAGGATCGTATTTGGAAGCATTTGCAAAATGTGTGTTGTTATGTTAAAGTATTTTCTTTGTGAACGTAACAACTAATTTAATAAACCTCTTCCCAGAGAGGACAACTACGAAAGCAAGTGGTTATTTCATTAATTACACTAATACCTGTAGGATTGCTAGCAGTATTGTTTGGGGCACCTAACGGGAAAACATGTCAATACCTGTAGGATTTCTAGCAGTATTGTTTGGGGCACCTAACAATAAAGATTTTCTATTATTTTCATGAGTTAGATAAAAAAAATCAAAGTCTGAAAATATTTTTTTTGTCTTTTTTTATATTTTTATGAATCATAAAAATGTTCTTGTAGCTAGTCTTTTTTCTATCCTGCTGCATTAAGAGAGATGTATGTGGTTTAGAGGTGCATGCAGACTTGCTTAAGATTAATAGTTTGAAATTGAAGAAACAAAATATGAACACCGTCTGGAACCCAGGGTATCAAGTCAAAACGCCCCCAAGTCAAAACGTCCTCAAGTCAAAACGTCCCTCATTTGGTCAAAACGTCCCCAATAAAAAGTCAAAACGTCCCCATGTCGGTCAAAACGCCCTCATGTTTTTTCCACACCTTTTTTTAAAAATTTCAATTTGTTATTTAAATGTGGTTGTTTTTTAGATTTAAAACTATTTTCAGAATACATGTATATACATGTTATACCAGCGAAAACTTTCGAGTTTCACAAAATATGGTTTTGAGCCATATTCTTTGTACAGCGTATCTTCGAACTTAATACATCGACCTTAAAATGTTATACACTGATCATCTTAAAATGTTCCCTGCATTGAATTGTAGTGCACTCTTAAATTTTGAAACATGTTGCCTGAGATACATAATTTTTACTTCTTTTTTTAAGAAATTGATATTAAAATCACATTGTGCCTTAGCTGGGTCTTAGTATTATATTTTAACAAAGGCCTTAGTAAACCAAGGACGTTAAAACCATATTTTGTGAAACTCAAAAGTTTTCGCTTGACTAGTGAATCGATATTAAAATAAAGAGACGCGAATTTAAACGGAAATATAACAGCTACTGTCGATTTTGTGTTTATTTCTGCTTTTACACTTACCTTAAATAAATGCCAGTACATTTCAAATGCGTGTAAATAATTTAAAGGTTATTTTCTAAAAAGAAGTGAAAATGATTTAATAAATCTTTTTTTTTCAAGTTTGAAGAGTATACTCTGATTCCATGCAGAGAAATTAAAATAAATTAAAATAAAAAAATGGTGTAGTAAGAACATTGGTTAAATGTACGATTTAAACAGATTTTATCCAGTATTTGTTACAAGTAAAATGTATTTTATAATAAAAAAATAATTAACTTATATAAATAAAAATATATAAATATTATATTTAGTTAAGTAGACATTCTAGTATACCATTTACAGTGCTGCGGGTGTGTTTTTGAAAAATATGTATCAGGGTTTTCTCTGTTTTTGTATGGCGAATTCCCAACTCCTCATGGCAATGAATATGATTTCATTAGGTTATTTGCTGTTTGTGTGTAGCGAGTAACCAAATAACCAATTCACTTCTATCAGTGAATATGAATCCTGAAGGGTATTTGCTGGTTGTGCTGTCCGAATATCCAGTCCATTGTGCTGTCCGAATATCCAGTCCGAATATCCAGTCCATTGTGCTGTCCGAATATCCAGTCCATTGTGCTGTCCGAATATCCAGTCCATTGTGCTGTCCGAATATCCAGTTCATTGCAATTAGTTATTTCGATCTTAGTGGGGCATTTACTGAATATGCAGAGCTAACTATACACTCACTGTTGTCAGTAAATTCGACCTTTGTGTTACACTTAAACGCTTTTAATGAACGTAGAAATTTATTACAGATGGTTCTTATGATTATTATACTATGGATTTCTTAAAACCTAATCAAGACACTCCCTTTCTTGCTGGATAACGGTTATGTTAGATTTGATTTATACATAAAAGGAAATAATAGACATTAAAAGAAATCAAAGGCAAAACACACATACTAATTTCTTCAAGCTAACACCTGTAATTTCAAAAAGAAATATGACCAACACATATTCTAAGGCACTCTGAATGCTTAGTGATGAACCCATCTACAGTTGATCGCGTTGTGCAAGACGGTGGGAGGTGTTAAGGAGTTTATAAATGTTTCAAGGAAAGTAGAAGCTCGACCTATCCATTATCTTAGCTGAACTGACGCCAGGTGCAGTAATCCCAGTAAGGCCATCGAGTACCCACCTTCTGTGCTTGACAATACCATTACCTTCTTATATTTTCTACGTGTGTGTGCTTTTGCATGCACCATTACCGAGTACTTGTATGCTAAGATGAGAATGTGTTGTGGTCAAATGTGAGGTTGGGGAACCCTTGACCCTGTTTTTAACCACCGGTATCAAAATGTTTCGCCACTAACCCTTCCAAGACGACAACCCATCGATTATTATTTTCGTTCATTATTTGTGGTGTCTCATTTGAAACATTATAATTTTATAAACCTATGCACTCACTTTCTCTCTGGGTTTTGATAGTGTTAGGCACTAAAGTCTTTTTCATTACGATTTTCGCTGTTTTCATGTCAGTCATTGCGAGTGGCAGTATATAACATAATTAAACTATCTTTGATTGGGGATACGGATGGTATGTAATGTGTCTCTTGCATGGCTGACTAGGCGCTGCCGTCGTAATTGTATGACTTTGGGGTAATTAATATTGTTGCTGTTTTTGAAGACCGAATACTAAACACAGTGCTGGAGTGGGGTCAAACTCGGTAGGGTATTTGCTGTTTTTGAAGACCGAATACTAAACACAGTGCTGGAGTGGAGTCAAACTCGGTAGGGTATTCGCTGTTTGTGAAGACCGAATACTAAACACAGTGCTGGAGTGGAGTCAAACTCGGTAGGGTATTCGCTGTTTGTGAAGACCGAATACTAAACACAGTGCTGGAGTGGGGTCAAACTCGGTAGGGTATTCGCTGTTTTTGAAGACCGAATACTAAACACAGTGCTGGAGTGGGGTCAAACTCGGTAGGGTATTCGCTGTTTGTGAAGACCGAATACTAAACACAGTGCTGGAGTGGGGTCAAACTCGGTAGGGCATTCGCTGTTTTTGAAGACTGAATACTAAACACAGTGCTGGAGTGGGGTCAAACTCGGTAGGGTATTCGCTGTTTGTGAAGACCGAATATTAATACAGAGCTGGAGTGGGGTCAAACTCGGTTTGTCAAGACCGAATACTAAATACAGTGCTGGAGTGGCGTAGAACTCGGTAGAGTATTCGCTGTTTGTGAAGACCGAATAATAAACACAGTGCTGGGGTGGTGTCGGACTCGGTAGGGTATTCGCTGTTTTTGAAGACCGAATACTAAACACAGTTCTGGAGTGGCGTCGAACTCGGTAGAGTACTTGCTGTTTGTGAAGACCGAATACTAAACACACCGCTAGAGTGGCGTCGAACTCGGTAGGGTATTCGCTGTTTGTGAATACCGAATACTAAACACAGTTCTGGAGTGGGGCAAACTCGGTAGGGTATTCGCTGTTTTTGAAGACCGAATACTAATAGAGTGCTGGAGTGGGGTCAAACTCGGTAGGGTATTCGCTGTTTTTGAAGTCCGAATACTAAATAAGGTGCTCGAGTGGCGGCGAACTCGGTAGGGTATTCGCTGTTTGTGAAGACCGAATACTAAATACAGAGCTGGAGTGGGGTCAAACTCGGTAGGGTATTCGCTGTTTTTGAAGACCGAATACTAAACACAGTGCTGGAGTGGGGTCAAACTCGGTAGGGTATTCGCTGTTTGTGAAGACCGAATAATAAACACAGTGCTGGAGTGGGGTCAAACTCGGTAGGGTATTCGCTGTTTTTGAAGACCGAATACTAAACACAGTACTGGAGTGGGGTCAAACTCGGTAGGGTATTCGCTGTTTGTGAAGACCGAATACTAAACACAGTTCTGGAGCGGCGTCGAACTCGGTAGGGTATTCGCTGTTTGTGAAACCGAATACTAAACACAGTGCTGGGGTGGCGTCGATCTCGGTAGGGTATTCGCTGTTTTTGAAGACCGAATACTAAACACAGTACTGGAGTGGGGTCAAACTCGGTAGGGTATTCGCTGTTTGTGAAGACCGAATACTAAACACACTGCTGGATTGGTGGCAAACTAGGTAGGGTATTCGCTGATTGTGTAGAGCGAATACTAAATTCGCTGCGACAGTGGATTCAAAAAAAGAAGGTCATTCGCTTTTTGCGCAGGTGAAATACTCAACCCACTACAAGCAGTGGATTCGATCTTATAATGCCATTTGATATTTGTTTAGCGCGAATACCCATGTCTATGCTAGCGATGAGCTGGATCTGATTTGTGTATTGGCTGTTCATGGGTGTTCATGCAGAGCGAATACACAACTAACTGCTTGCAGTGGACGAATCCAGACATTTGTGCAGTGTTACGTAAAAACAAAAGCGAAGAAGAAGAAGCAAGCATCAAACTTGCAACAATATACAGGGTATATTAACGAATTTGTTTTACTTATTGAAAATATAACTTACTGTTTCACTATATATTTAATACGTTACAAATTATATTTTTACATTTAAAATAATACAATAATGACCAATTGATAGGCTATCTACAGAATATAGCAGTAAACCAGTCTCAAATCTCAAGCATCTGATTGGCTGAAATGGCGACCAGTCGCCATTTCAGCCAATCAGATGCTTGAGATTTGAGACTGGATTCCATGCTCGATAAATGTTTGTTTTGATACATGTTAATGTATTCTACGATTTTATTCGAATATAAAACACATATAGCTCTATCATGACAATCCACAAAACGTTGCACGTTATTGCTCTGCATTTGGCGTAATATTTAATGACGTCAAATGCGTGCAGTTTCCAATTTGTCAGACGTTAAACAAGAAGCTTATACGCTAATTTTTGGAATATTTAACTTAGGACGGCAAAAATTAAAATCTAATAAAATATCAAAACAATACAAAACGCATACCCTGTACCAGATGTACTACATTGCCAAAAAGATCTTCTACGATTTAATTTTAAGAAACATTTGTAAACTTTTTAGATTATGTTAAAACGGGTTTTCATTGAATTAATGGATCTTAAGTCTGTGCGATTCCTTTCTTCAATTCGAATTCTCGTGTCCACGCGCCCGACCAAGAGTTATAGTCCTTTAATGGTTCCGCGTGATTTTCAGAAGTAACACGAGGAGACAGCGCGTGTAGACCCTGATGCTTCCTTAAATTGTCCAAAATATCCATGGCGCGCTGGTACCTATAAGTCATCACAAGCTGTTTGTCTCTGCTCTGCTTGTTTTTAGAGTGGGATAAACGGTCGTGACGTTTGCTATTTTGCTTTGCGTGTGAAATTGATGAATGCACCGGAGAAGCTTTCATTTTATCCCTGCTTAAATTAACAGGACTGTCACCATGCGTTGGTTCTGGCGCTGCCGCCGGTAACGTATCACCAGCTGACATCTCGGTTACATTTTCGGTTACAGAAGACTTGGGATTAATGTGTCCATCTGGGTCATCGTCTCGGACACTAATCCCGCACATTGGGGTTCGGTTACGTCGCAACATGGGTCTGTATTCGGGATACTGGCGGACCAGGTTGCTGTACACGACGTCCTCATAACCCTTCATCATGGCATATTGTGCTTCAGCCGACAAAGTTGATGCGAAGCAAGGTTTGTGAGGCAATGTTTCAATTTTGTATTCTTTCTCATCATCGTAATGTGTGTCGTCGTCCACCTTTGGACGGTTACGTAATTTGGTAAAGGCATTTTTTGCTTTGAGAAGCGTAGTAACCTTTGCTCCGACGGTTCGAAATGAAGCTCGTCTGCCGTCAGGCATTATGTTTATGATCGAACCTCTTCTCTGCTCTTCCACTTTTTTCATTACTGTTTCCGATGTTGTTAGATCTATCGACATACTTCGTCTTCTTGCCATTGATTGGCGTCGCTCGGGTGATAATGATGAAGTCCGTGAAGATGATTGTAAATTAATTACAGACGGTCTGCGTGAATTCTTCCTTAGTGCGTTCTCGTTTTCATCGCGTTTCGAAGAAGTTGTTGATGGCGTCACCGATGACGCCATTGATAGTTTCGACGAACTGCGTGGTGATTCACTAATTGTTGGAAGTCTGTCGTCACGAGCTACGGAAGCTCGCTCTCTTAATGGTTGTGACATACTCGTTGAATATTTGATAAGTTTATTGATAAATGTTACGAAATAAGTGACTCCAGTGTTCGATGAGTAACTGCAGATTTAATTATCACAAGTATTACTCGTTGCTGTAAACATTCACTTCAAATTAAAACAAGAAAATTTATACACACAGCCATTTAGATCAAATTTTAAAAATGTGCTGCCACTAACATTGCATGTGAACGAACTCGCTTTAAATTGTTTTGGTCATTTGAATGTCGAAAATCTTAGGATTTCAATTTAAATCTCCGCACTAATTCCACCGAAGTTATTAAAGCACATGCCTAATCAACTGAACAGAGTCCCTACTATTTCTACAAATCGGATTCAACGTCGCGATTTTTAATCTCCGTACCTATATGTATATCCTAACGTGTCTGAGTCAACAAAAACATATATTATTAATTCTTTGAGCGGAGGAACATTGCACAGTGTCAGAAATATGCTGTTGTAAGGAAGATATTAGTATTAATTAATGTCCATACGGAATTAAAACAATTAAATCACTAAAATTAAATTTTCACAATTTACATGTATTCCTATCGCTCTAAAAATGTCCAAGTTCATTTCAGTGTGCGGAAACTTTGACACATATATCGGTTGACTCCTAATTCTATTTAACTTTATTTCTTTCATTTTGTGAAAAACTATTTTATATTAGTAACGCAGATTGATATTCTCTTTCAAATGAAAACGAAAACCCCAGCACGTGATAAATGCGTTTATTTATTAGTATAGCCTCCACAGATTTTATTTCAATCCATCAGATAATAAAACTTATCGTTTTAAGTGTGTATTCATAGACCTGCGTCCTTTTGATGGTGTTTTTTTTATATAAAATCATATGGCCGAATTAATAGACACATTAAACAGAAATTCGTCACGGATATTTATCTAAGCTCCGGCAGATAATACTCTATACAATATATCATCATATTGATTGATTATTGATGGATTGACTATGGTAGTGGTATCATAATTTTTCGCGGGACAAACCGTTCGCGAGGTGTTGATGTACAACTTTTCAGCGAGGAATACAATTTGCGGGAATAACTGATTTAATTGCCACAAGCGAAAACACTGAGTTACACTGTATGTCAGATGTAACATTTCGCGGACTGAATCGTGCGAATTACGCAAAAAAGTGCACACTGCGTATAAATAGATGCTACAGTATTAACATGGTTAATAAAAAGTCAAACGAGAGTTAATTAACACAGAAACATCCGAGTGATCTAGGCCTTGCAATACCTTAATGACAACAGCAGTAGTTACTGGACACATGATACTTCTTTGTCATTGTGTTCGAGTTCTCCTAGATTGTAAAGAAGGGTCAGAATAAAACAAAACATTTCCAAAGTAATACATATTTTCTTATCTATTGGCTTTTTGACGCACAACTCAGAGTTACAAATATTTGACAAGATCCTGTGTTATCAGCCTCTCTTTTTAGACCGGAAAGTGTGCTTTTAAACATGCATATGGAAAAGAAGAAGTGAGACAGATGTGTTGGACACACACTAGGAAGGACACCCGAAGCACACTTGTATCACATTCTTTCGTATTAAACAAAAATTGTGCTTAAAAGGAAAATTGTTTCTACTTCATGCATTGTAGTTGTCGGATATAGAAATTAGCTGACGGTCTGTCGGTCTGTCAGTCTGTCTGTCCACATCAGCAACTCGAAAATTATCTGCGAGAACAGACTTAGTTTAAAATATATTATAAATCATTAAAAAATTATAAATCTTCGCTTGAAGTGTAATGATTAACTAACCACTGTCAGTCCTTCATATTCAGCTTGTTCTCATGCTAGTTACATGTACATAAACTTATTTTATTTTTATTATTTTTTCTTATCAATTCTTCATTTTCTATTCTTTTATATTAGTATTTAGTTTTGAAAGTCGGCGGTAGGAATAAATGGGTACTCGTGTACTTAAAAGTTCTGGTTCTTTCTGTCCTTCACGGGGAAACAGTGTAATTTTTCTTGCGTAATCTAAGTAAGTTATAATTATCTTTTCAGTTACTCAACACAAAATATCTTTTCAAGGCTAAGAGAATAATCTTCATAGGATAACCAATAACAAAACCACTAACTGCACGTCATCACCTCGCGGTTGATTTTCGCCGAGTCAGGGCCGATCCTACAGAGGTTAGGGGCAAGTGGTTTTTGAAATCCGCGACCTTAATCAGTAATCACACGGCCACGGAGGCTCCTAAATGATCTAAGGGAGAAAATTAACAGATCTGCCAAATGGTATTTTGTTTCCATCATAAATACTAACTGGAATTTGGTGTTCCACGGAATACATGTGTCGCCTAAAACTGCTTTTGAAAGGGGCTTTACTAAAAGTGAAACATGAGTTATAATTTTTGTTGTCACCGATGGCATTTTTCATGTAGATGTTACATTTCAAGTATGAAGTGATTATGACATGTAATTTCAAAGTTATAGGCAACATTAAGTTTCATGTCAAAAGGTTTTTTTGAAATGGGCATACCTCAAACATGGACGCCGCCGCCGGACAATAGCACTCTTATGATTCTACCTGTTTTCGCAGGCGACAAAAACCAACATCAACATTTTCCAAATTTTGCTGTTTTAAAAAGCTTTACAACGCGCATAAGTTGCCAAAATTCAAGAAAAGCCATAATTATGGAATATCGGGCCTAGCGACGAAACGAGACGCGAGCTTCAAAAGAAGGGAGTCATGATATTCTACCGCGAATTATCATGGTATGTGATTTATTGGTATGGTATTCTGTGACAATACGAGATTTCGTGTTACAATATCATGTCTCACATAGTGTCTCGTCAGGCATGTGAATGATTGAAATTTTGCGGTTAATATGTTCAATGTTTATTTTTTTATTTCAAATTCAACATGATGTTACAACATAATGTTATCAACTTTGTAACCTACCGACTACTATTATTCCATCAGGGATAATCCGTTATTGATAATCCGCCATGGATAATCGTTTCAACAACAAGTAGCTTTATACTTAATCGAAGGTTTAAAAATTGGTACATTTGTCTTTACTGAGACAGGTCACTAGTACCTAGCTGTTATATCTATATTAATTTGCTAAGAACCACTTATAATGATAGTTTTCATGTTAGTTACTGACTGTTTAAAGACGTTTGTGGTTGGTTCCGATTTCACAGCTTTGTGAATTTTACGCTTGCACCGTTTGCAAAGTTTATCTTATTTGAAGGCTTTTGTTGTCTCAGAGAAATCAGGTGACAAGCGAGATCCTTTCTTTGTAAAATAATACTTGTGAATCAACTGATGTCGGTCTTCAGTCAGCGAACGAGTTTGTCAAATGCGACCGTGTTATATGCTAACGGTGGTCACATTATATTCAGAACGTTGTAAAATTACCACACTTGTCTTTAACATAATTCCACTACTTTAACATTTTATTGACTAAAATCAAAGGCCTTCAACATTGATCACCAGTCACACAGTACTCTTTCATGCTTGAAGCACGAGAAGGACTGGGTATGATGGTTAAGTCACACAGTACTCTTTCATGTTTGAAGCACGACAAGGACTGGGTATGATGGTTCAGTCACACAGTACTCTTTCATGTTTGAAGCACGACAAGGACTGGGTATGATGCTTCGGTCACACAGTACTCTTTCATGCTTGAAGCACGACAAGGTCTGGGTATGATGGTCCAGTCACACAGTACTCTTTCATGCTTGAAGCACGACAAGGACTGGGTATGACGGTTTATTTTGTGTCTCAGATGTTTTCTTAAGTTACGCGTTGGCTGCAAAGTTTCGGTCTTTAGCTTAGATGTTGAGTATGATATGGAAAAGAATTCTATTTATCTCGCTAAACTGACATAATCAACAACATGCTTCAGTACCTGTAATAATTTCAAAAATCCATTAAAACAACATAAGCCTTTAATGAATTTAAGCTCGATATGATATTTTCATTGTCTTCATGTTCTTGCTGTTTTGACTCCAGGCGCTTTGGTCTTAGTAAAGTCATTAAGTACCCACCATTTTGCTTAATTATGCTACTAGCTTCTTGTGTTTTATATGTCTATGTGTTTTTGCATGCAACATTGTCGAGTTGATGGGTAGTTAGAGCTAATTCACCAAGACATTTTGTACTTGTTCGTTCGTAGAACCTGTTGGGGCAAGTGTGAGGTTGGTGCACCCTAACACCTGGTTAAAACACCAGTGGCAAAATATTTTGCAACTGACCGTTCCAAGGCGGTTACCCCTCGTTCATTTTCGTTTATTGTTTGTGGTAAACATATTTAAATTGATCATTTTATAACTCCTGCTCTCTTCCTGTCTAGTTTTGACTGTTTTGGGAGGCTGTGTCTTTCGGATGTGGTCATTCCTGATATGAATATTTCACTTCTTAATAATGCATTCACAACTGCAAATTGACAGTGGTGAACTTTCCTCATAGAAAGACAAAGGGCTTGTACTGAATCAAGAAACTTGCAGATATATCAGTGCACAAGCAGGATCAGTCGTGCATCAGGAATAGTTAAAGTACAGTGAACATAAATTTTCCATCCATACTGCAAAGCGTGTGTACACATCGTGTACTTATACTAGTACCTGTTGTTGTTTGTGATTTCCAATGTTAGGACGGATACATCTTTATCATTTTCCAGGGACTTACAATGAAAGGTCTTGTTCACTTGTCTTCTTTATTTCAAAGATGGTTTCAAAGATGGTTGAAAGACAATTGTTTATCTGCAAATAGCAATCCAACATACATTCTGTGAAAGCAGTCTTACCATGTCCTTACCTCTTTATTTTGCTATCAGCCACTGAATCAAGACAATCGATGCGTTTGGGTAAAATTACGTTATTGCTGTCATCATTGTGTGGTCCCTTACCTATTTAAATGCTATTTGAATTTCATTTTTTCTCTAATCCCTAAACATTAGAAAACCATACCTTTATAGACTATTGACTAATGCGTCTCTTGATTACAAGCTGTCTTATTCATTAATCGGCTCAGACTAGGTCTTATTATACAATAGATATCGTAAGACACAGGCTTAGATAAATGTTCTTTCACTTGCACTTACAACTGCCTATTGCTAATTGCGATTAAATATCACGTTATGTACGGTTAACATGTTATAATCCTTATGAATTAATTACAGCGTAGCATAAATTTATTAAGCGAATATTACAATATAACATGGGAGCTTGAAGACAACGTTGCAAAAAATAAAGTAATGATTTTCAGGAAAGGTGGAAGCAACCTAAGAGATACAGTTTTTTTTATTATAATGGTCAAGCAATTGAAATTGTAAATAAAATAAATTTAGGGGTAGTTTTCACATGCGGGGGATTATTGAGTAGCGCACAAAAACATTATTAGGTCAAGAAATTTTGAAGTTAAACAAATATTTACACAAATTTACCATATTTTACCTACCTTGGGGCTCACACGGTTCACTAGCCTGGCACCAGCTAGATTGTTTATTTAAAAAAACAAACACTCAAATACGTATTATCTCTTTTTATATTTAATTTCTTATTCTTTTATTTCTGATATGCTGAACCATCTACCTATGTTATGGGAGATAAGGGACGTAAATGCATATCAGCAAGGTACATGTACCCACAGGAGTTCCTTTTTTTGGCGGTATTGACGATTATTGTATAAAAGACATGAGAATATATAACAGAGCCAGTCAAATGGTCCATGTCATCAAATCCTGAAAATTTGAGAGATATCAGAGCTGTGTGCAAAAAGTTCTTCTTTCTTAACCAGAATATCAATTTAAAGCTTGTTTTCGCCTAAAGGCTTATAGTGTGCTTATCCACCTTGGGGCTCACATGATTCCCGACACCTTTGACACCTGACATTTGGGGCACGACTTTGACTGGTCCTTGAACACAAATTCGAACTTTGAGCAAAAAGTTATCTCTTACCTAATATATGCAGTTTATTCCGTAAACGTAAACGTAAACGGGTCGTGTTCCGTGGATGGCTGGCGACCTAAAACAATGCTTGGTTGGAGCCATTACATTTGAATGGAGCTTTTGAACGTTAGTTTTCAATGGGCTTGTTTTCGCCTATAGGCTTATAGCGTGTTTACCTACCTTGGGGCTTACATGGTTTCCTAGCCTGGCATCAGCTAGATGGTTTCTTTAACAAAAACTGAAATACTTATTATATATTGTTTTCATATTTCATTACATGTTCTTTTTTCTGATATGCTGAAAACATCTACCTATGTTCTGGGAGATAAGGAACGTAAATGCATATCACAAGGTAGCTGCAGGAGTTGCTATCATGGTGGTACATGTATATCCTTTAAAACAATCCATTATTGCAATCTCATTAAATATTGGCTAGAATTCTCGATATGCCGAATAATAAATACGTGTCATTAGTTTACAATACTCAAACACAAGATGGTTACCGCTCCAAATAAAGTAAATTTGTGTTCTGTGGTAACACAATTACTTTATTCATCAGGATTTTACGATGTTTCGTTTTAACAACATGTATTCAATACTATGTTATTTCTTATAATGGTTAAACAAAGATTAAAAAATCAATTTATACAAAACAGACATAAAAGAATAGAGAACTCATCTAGAGCACTAGTTTTATATAAAAACATTGTATGCTAATTCCAGCCATATTTAGAATATTTTACTACGAGCAAGTTATGTCAGTCTCTTTGTAAGCTTAGAGTATCTTCACTTAGACTACATACTTAGTCAGGTCGCGAGACTCAAACGACCTGAACACCGATAAATGAAAGAACTTGACGATTAATGGAATGTATTATTTAAGAGATGTGTGAAGTTAGCGGCCTGGCGGCCTAGCGGCCTGGTGGCGTGAAGTTAGCGGCCTAGCGGCCTGGCGGCGTGAAGTTAGCGGCCTGGCGGCCTAGCGGCCTGGCGGCGTAAAATTAGCGGGCTGGCGGCCTAGCGGCCTGGCGGCGTGAAGTTAGCGGCCTGGCGGCGTGAAGTTAGCGGCCTAGCGGCGTGAAGATGGCTGAATTTATCGCACTTAACGTTTATCTTAAAAACTGATTGAAATCTATTTTTACAGATATAATGTAAATTGCAGGGGTGTATAAGAAAGTTATCGACATGATTTAGCTTTTATTTTTTAAATCAAAGTTCTAGCTTATCTGCAGAGACGACTCGGAATCTATTTGTACATTCACTTCATGTACTCTTTGTAAATTACATTTCAGTTGATGATAAAGAACTAAGTTTGATTGTTTAACTTTTCGAAATTTCATAATTTATGTTTATCATTAAAACGGCTTGAAATCGATTTTTACAGCATGCAATGTACATTTCAGGGATGATTAAGTAAAATATCAACAAAAACTAGCTTTGAATTTTTTTAAGTTTTCGAAGCCTGGCGGCCTAGCGGCCTAAACTTAATATTTATCATAATTTATGTTTATCTTTAAAACGGCTTGAAATCGATTTTTACAGCATGCAATGTACATTTCAGGGATGATTAAGTAAAATATCAACAAAAACTTGCTTTGATTTTTTTTTCAGTTTTCGAAGCCTGGCGGCCTAGCGGCCTGGCGGCCTAAACTTAATATTTATCATAATGTATGTTTATGTTTGAAACGGCTTGAAATCGACTTTTACAGCATGCAATGTACATTTCAGGGATGATTAAGTAAAATATCAACAAAAACTAGCTTTGAATTTTTTTTAAGTTTTCGAAGCCTGGCGGCCTGGCGGCCTAGCAGCCTAGCGGCCTAAACTTAATATTTATCATAATTTATGTTTATCTTTAAACCGGCTTGAAATCGATTTTTACAGCATGCAATGTACATTTCAGGGATGATTAAGTAAAATATCAACAAAAACTAGCTTTGAATTTTTTTTTAAGTTTTCGAAGCCTGGCGGCCTAGCGGCCTGGCGGCCTGGCGGCCTAGCGGCCTAGCGGCCTGGCGGCCTAGCGGCCTAAACTTAATATTTATCATAATTTATGTTTATCTTTAAAACGGCTTGAAATCGATTTTTACAGCATGCAATGTACATTTCAGGGATGATTAAGTAAAATATCAACAAAAACTAGCTTTGAATTATTTTTTAAGTTTTCGAAGCCTGGCGGCCTAGCGGCCTGGCGGCCTGGCGGCCTAGCGGCCTAAACTTAATATTTATCATAATTTATGTTTATCTGTAAAACGGCTTGAAATCGATTTTTACAGCATGCAATGTGCATTTCAGGGATGATTAAGTAAAATATCAACAAAAACTAGCTTTGAATTTTTTTTAAGTTTTCGAAGCCTGGTGGCCTAGCGGCCTAGCGGCCTGGCGGCCTAGCGGCCTAAACTTAATATTTATCATAATGTATGTTTATCTTAAAAACGACTTTAATTCGATTTTTACAGCATGCCATTTACATTTCAAGGATGATTTAGTAAAATATCAACAAGACTAGCAGTGATTTGTTTTTAATTCTTTGTAGCCTGGTGGCCTATCGGCCTAAACTTAATATTTATCACAACTGCATTCTAACTTATGCTTATATTAAAAACGGCTTGAAATCTATTTGTACAGCATATTGTGTATATTACAGGGGTGTATACGAAAAATATCAACACGAACTAGCTTTTATTTTTTAACAACTAAGTAAATTGTCAAAATCTTTTAGAAATTATGGAGTCTTGACATTATATGAGCGTGTCGATCAAAAATACAGTGAATGTTTCAAACTTTATTTACTTCCAACACAGAATAAAATCTGTTCTGTTACTGCCACTCGAAGCTCGGAGAAAAATATAACGGTATTCAAAGTTGGCCACTGTATAAAAAAGTCGCGCATGTTTTCCGCAGTCACGCACATTTTGTGGACACATACGCAGCAGATCATTTCTTAACGAGGAAATGCATGTTTGTAGGGATTTTACCGTTCCACTCGCAATAACGAGATCTTAATATTGTTCTGCAGGCCTGAGGAAATTCAACTAAAGAGATGCAAATAAATAAAAAAAAACGTGGGGCTTGAAACCGAGGCTGGTCTCGATTTCTGATTTTTCTTTTATTTCAAATAGGTACAGATCACTATGGTAGGCATACATATTTGCGAGGGTTGAAATTCTGGTTCCAACCATGTATGAATTGTTTGGCCAGATAAGAAGACTGTACAGATCCGAGCCTCCTTAATTGCGATTATATGCAGAATATGGATTTGTCTTATTGTTAAACGTTACGTCGTCCTAAATCTCCACCATTTTATGAACAGTTTTTATGTTTTATATACCATTTTAATCGCAAGAACGAGATCTTAAAATTATTCAGCATGCCGGAAGAGATCGCACCAAAGCAATCCAGGTTAAAGCGAAAGAAGGAAGGTTTTAATCCGAGGTTGGTCTCGGTTTCTGATATATTTTTATCTTTAAAATAGGGACATATCGTAAAGATAAACATACATATTTTCGAAGGTTTTAATTCCGGTTCCAACCATGTATGGGTTGTTTGGCTAGTTTAGAAGACTGTCCAGATCCGAGCCTCCGTAATTGCGATTATATGCAGAAAATGGCATTTTTTCTCTGGGTAAACATTACGTCGTCCTAAATCTCCGCCATTTCATGAACAGTTGTCATGTTTTATATACCATTTTACTCGCAATAAAGAAATCTGAAAATTATTCTACAGGACTGAAGAGACCGCACTAATTCAAACCAGGTTAAAGCGAAAGAAGAAGGGCTCGAATCCGAGGCTGGTCTCGGTTTCTGATATTTATTTCATGGAAAGAGTGACATATCGTAACGGTAAACATACATGTTTGTGAGGGTTTAATTTCTGGTTCCAACCATTTATAGATTGTTTGTACAGCTTAGAAGACAGTACAAATCCGTGCCTCCGTAATTGCGATTATGTGCAGAATATGGATTTGTTCTATTGTTAAACGTTACGTCGTCCTAAATCTCCACCGTTTTATGAACAGTTTTTATGTTTTATATACCATTTTAATCGCCAGAACGAGATCTTAAAATTATTCAGCATGCCGGAAGAGATCGCACCAAAGCAATCCAGGTAAAAGCGAAAGAAGGAGGGCTTTAATCCGAGGTTGGTCTCGGTTATTGGTATCTTTTGTCTTTAAAATTTGGACATATCGTAAAGGCAAACATACATATTTTCGAAGGTTTAAATTCCGGTTCCAACCATGTATAGATTGTTTGGCCAGCTTTGAAGACTGTACAGATCCGAGCCTCCGTAATTCCGGGTATATGCAGAATATGGCATTCTTTGTATAAGTAAACATTACGTCGTCCTAAATCTCCGCCAGTTGATGAACAGTTTTCATGTTTTATATACCATTTTACTCGCAACAAAAGAGATCTGAAAATTATTCTACATACCAGAAGAGACCGCAACAAAGAAATCCAGGTTAAAGCGAAAGACGTAAGGCACCAATCCGAGGCTGGTCTCGGTTTCGGATATTTATTTCATTAAAAGAGGGACATATCTTAAATGTAAACATATATGTTTGCGAGGGTTTAAATTATGATTCCATGTATAGATTGTTTGACAAGCTTAGAAGACTGTACAGATCCGAGCCTCCGTAATTGCGGATATATGCAGAATATGGATTTGTTCTATCGTCAAACATTACGCAGAATGCACTGCTGGACATTCAAAACATGCATACAATCGAATTTCAAAGAATCAAAAAGTCCGCAAGGCTTCGAAAACTTAAAAAATTCAAAGCTAGTTTTTATTGATATCTTACTTAATCATCCCTGAAATGTACATTGCATGCTGTAAAAATCGATTTCAAGCCGTTTTAAAGATAAACATAAATTATGATAAATATTAAGTTTAGGCCGCTAGGCCGCCAGGCCGCTAGGCCGCCAGGCTTCGAAAACCTTAAAAAAAAATTCATAGCTAGTTGTTGTTGATATTTTACTTAATCATCCCTGAAATGTACATTGCATGCTGTAAAAATCGATTTCAAGCCGTTTTAAAGATAAACATAAATTATGATAAATATTAAGTTTAGGCCGCCAGGCCGCCAGGCCGCTAGGCCGCTAGGCCGCCAGGCTTCGAAAACTTAAAAAAAATTCAAAGCTAGTTTTTGTTGATATTTTACTTAATCATCCCTGAAATGTACATTGCATGCTGTAAAAATCGATTTCAAGCCGTTTTAAAGATAAACATAAATTATGATAAATATTAAGTTTAGGCCGCTAGGCCGCTAGGCCGCCAGGCCGCTAGGCCGCCAGGCCGCTAGGCTGCCAGGCCGCTAGGCCGCCAGGCTTCGAAAACTTAAAAAAAAATCAAAGCTAGTTTTTGTTGATATTTTACTTAATCATCCCTGAAATGTACATTGCATGCTGTAAAAATCGATTTCAAGCCGTTTCAAAGATAAACATAAATTATGATAAATATTAAGTTTGGGCCGCCAGGCCGCTAGGCCGCCAGGCTTCGAAAACTTAAAAAAAATCAAAGCTAGTTTTTGTTGATATTTTACTTAATCATCCCTGAAATGTACGTTGCATGCTGTAAAAATCGATTTCAAGCCGTTTCAAAGATAAACATAAATTATGATAAACATTAAGTTTAGGCCGCCAGGCTTCGAAAACTGAAAAAAAATCAAAGCTAGTTTTTGTTGAAATTTTACTTAATCATCCCTGAAATTTACATTGCATGCTGTAAAAATCGATTTCAAGCCGTTTTAAAGATAAACATAAATTATGATAAATATTAAGTTTAGGCCGCTAGGCCGCTAGGACGCCAGGCCGCTAGGCCGCTAGGCCGCCAGGCTTCGAAAACTTAAAAAAAAATCAAAGCTAGTTTTTGTTGATATTTTACTTAATCATCCCTGAAATGTACATTGCATGCTGTAAAAATCGATTTCAAGCCGTTCTAAAGATAAACATAAATTATGATAAATATTAAGTTTAGGCATCCAGGCCGCTAGGCCGCCAGGCCGCCAGGCCGCTAGGCCGCCAGGCTTCGAAAACTTAAAAAAAATTCAAAGCTAGTTTTGTTGATATTTTACTTAATCATCCCTGAAATGTACATTGCATGCTGTAAAAATCGATTTCAAGCCGTTTTAATGATAAACATAAATTATGAAATTTCGAAAAGTTAAACAATCAAACTTAGTTCTTTATCATCAACTGAAATGTAATTTACAAAGAGTACATGGAAGTGAATGTACAAATAGATTCCGAGTCGTCTCTGCAGATAAGCTAGAACTTTGATTTAAAAAATAAAAGCTAAATCATGTCGATAACTTTCTTATACACCCCTGCAATTTACATTATATCTGTAAAAATAGATTTCAATCAGTTTTTAAGATCAACGTTAATTGCGATAAATTCAGCCATTTTCACGCCGCTAGGCCGCTAACTTCACGCCGCCAGGCCGCTAATTTCACGCCGCCAGGCCGCTAATTTCACGCCGCCAGGCCGCTAACTTCACGCCGCCAGGCCGCTAGGCCGCCAGGCCGCTAACTTCACACATCTGCATGCCAAGTTAATCTCAGGATTCTTCAGCACAATCGTTCGTCATGCCCATCGTAGGAAGCGTCACGGAATTGAAGTCGTTTCTTATTCCATCAGCGTCTCACCGGGACAGGTCGTGAATCCTTGCTTGAGTATAAACATCATCTCGTCGCCGTCTGTCCGTTTTGAATACTTGTAAAGATGAATTTCTGATCACTTGTATTGTTACACTTCTTGAGATGTTGGCGAATAACCTCAAGATAATCACAGTTGGAAATATCCACACTATAAAGAAAAAGCTGGAAAATCCGATCTTGTAAATATTATATGAAATGTCCAATATATGTTAATTGTCCAGAAGGTAATTCCATTCTCTGCTTAACCCACCGGGTCGATGATTGACTCGTTCATTGGAGCATACTAACGGGAGAGCAATATGACCCAGCTGTAACATCATGCTCTGCGATTTGTTACTAGCCAATTAAACCCGCTTCCGCACAATGACACATTTCACTGGCATTACTAACCCCATTTAATAAATACCCATTAAATCATCATAATAAATGTTATGTTCTTATAAAAATCTGTCTAATGAACTTGTGCCGTGAAATGAAAATATGTTACAATGTAAACTATTTATGTGTAATGAAAACAAAAATTTTAGAAAAAGCCAAAACCCTACACTCCGTATTCATGGTACATGAAATAATGAAAAATCATTTTAAAAGAAAGAGTACATACTTATATTGACAAGCATACTTCATCAGACAGAAAAAAATACCTTAAATGACACGTGCATATGGACGCACACCTTTAAGATAAACAACATCGATTAATCGCATTTCAATAACATTATTTCAAAATACGTGCATACAAAAGCACGCAACGATTTAAATCGATGACAATGATATTTAGTCGCGAAACGTACTGAGACCGCACAACTTAATTACAAGTCACGTGACAATTATTCTCAAAAATTGTCGACATCGTTAGCGCACTCGTGCCCAATGCTTAAAAGTAACGTACACATTAATGTGTAAGCCCGAAATGTAGTACATTTTCAAAAAAAAAAAGGTTTACCGCTGATCGATTCAGCAACAAAGCTGCATACGTTAAACTTAAGTCAATCAATGCTATCGCGCATTTTCACGGTTTACATCAGTACATAGACATAGCCAAAGGCATGATCATAGCCATAGGCTTAAACAGAGTCATAAACATCGACTTCCGGTACTCTCGGAATCAACTAAAATTCATCGCGTCATGATAATCGCGGATAACAACAGCGTTTTACTGTTTTCTTCTCCAATATATACATATATACATATCCGATACGCTCGGAACAAAACTTATAAACAAAGATTGAACGGTCTCAACGCTTGCAACGCGACAGTTACATCACATAATCTAGTAATAATACCTTGTACCAGAGAAAAAAACCTATCATTCATGTACAACACTCATACCAAAATATGTTTAATACTTTTCTTTTTTAAGCTGATAGTTAATACCAAAAATAGTCTTTTTAATTTCTTTTTTTTTCTAGTACATTTTTCTATTTTATTTTAAATATTTTTTGTGCATTTTTCTATTTTTTTAAGCTGGTAGTTAAACTATACAACCAGTGTTTCGGAATATTTATATTACTTAATGACATCAAAAAGTTGTCTTCTTATCTCCTTTAAAAAACAACTAAGCAGTTAATGCCAAAATTAGACCTACAACCGTTGCTGTTACAAAAATATTTTCATAAAATTTTTGAGAAATATTGAAAATTACAACAAAAATGTGTGTGCAAAAATTTTTTAGATTGTTAAATTTCACTTGGACTAATGTAGCACGTAAGCTTGTCGATTTTTAACGTTTAAAAAATTGTTTTTAACAAGTAAAGTTTTCACTTTAATTTTTGGAAATTTTTTATTAAGTAAAGAACAAATAGAGCCTTAATTAATAACTGATCTAACAGTTAAATTTTCAAAAATTACTAAACAAGAATTCGGCACCTTGACTAACATTTTCGATCTCTAAAAATAAAAATCTACAATCCAAAAATAACCCCCTTCCCCAGTATTATCTTCAAAAGAAAAGCCTACATTTTTGAATTTTAATACCAGTTCCGTGTATCATGATTGGATTAAGATTTTATTAGCAAATGGAACTAACCTGTAAGCCTCCATTGTGACTCCTGCGACATTCTGCGTCATTCTGGTTTACTGGCGTGACGTAAGGAAGATTCTTCTGCGTTGTGTCGTATAGTAGTTTTCTCTGCGGTGTGTCGTATAGTAGACTTCCTCCTCATTATGCCGCGACGACCACTAGAATTAAGATCCTGGCACTGGGCGCAACAAAGAAGACCTTGTAACGTAGTGATTAATTCTTACAAAGGTCTCAGGGTGTAATAAGACGAACACTAGTTAAGTTCCGAAATAACTTTATATATCTTAAGCTTTTAACAGTTTTTTTAATGTTTAAACCGACTTTCTAAAACATAAACAGTTCTTTCTTATAAGTATAAATATTCTAAGTGTCTTTCTAAGTGTCATAAGTTTGTCTTATTTAAAGTTTAGCAATTTAGCCACGAGACTAACATACCGTCCGCCTAAAAGGCATTATGTGGCTCATTCCGGACATACGGCCGTTCTCTCTGCCAATCCAAGATTAAATATTTGGTTTTTTTATACCTTACACTAGACTGTTCGTGACTGTACTACATTTTCAAGATGACAGTTTGACATGAAAAATATAGAAAACTACAGTAACAGTTATATAACGTCTTGCTTAATCATAACAAGATCGAGTCCAATGTAATTAAAAGATATCGGTGAAGACATGAAATTGACCCGTGGCTAAAATACCTATCAAGTGTACAACATCTACGATGTTTGTAAATTATAATCATAATTTCCATATTACATTATTACATTACACTCTTTCATATAAGTTTGTTAAGCACCAAGAATATTTTTGAACATTTCATCTGGTGTATGTCTGTTTTTAGCTCTATTTTTTTTTTTATATTTTAATTCACATAATTAATGACTGATAAACAAATGTTTTAAAAATGTTAATGCTTTAATGGGGTTTATTTTTAATTTGAATGGCATATTATGGATGTGAAAGAAATCAATGTTTGCTAAAAGCAAAATCAGAAACAACCATCGAAATCTGCGTCCAAGCCAGACCAGATGGCGGTATTGTAACAATCCTAGACCTAGTCACGTGGTCTTCCCTGTCCAGGAAGCCAGACTGATACACAGTCTTGTCATCTCGCTGACTGCCGGACCATCACCAGGTACGTTATGTTACAAATAATCGATTAAAGATCCAAGGTAGGATGCAAGATTTCTTTAATGTGGTTCCTTTGGGGCAGTCTTAGGGTAGTTACTTGATAATTTCCATCTTCCTTGCAAAAATCCAAGTAAATATAAAGTATTTCTGTCCAAAAAAAGGGGGGGGGGGATTTTGAGCGGCCCAATTATACCACTTTTAGATCCGTACCTTTAGATTTGTGTTGTTTTTAAAGTTTCTCGTTATTTTTATACGCATAACTTAAAAAACATACAAATAATTATCAGCAACGCATTTATCAGTATCGCATTTATATTAATTTTGAATTCACAAGTACAAAATTAATATTGTTTTAATTCAAGGCGTTATAAGTGAAGATCAAGGGATTTCATAATGTTGTCTTTTTTTGTTGTAAAATTTGTCAACCTGTACAACTTTATCAATTCACCCTTACTCGCCAAATCCATGTCAGTTTATCTGCACTGTTTGCTTTTTGAGTTCTTATTAAGTAATTTCTGACAAAAAAGGCGAAAAGTGTACATCCTGATCAGACGGCAAGAATTTGCTGGGTTTTCCGAATCGACACTGTTTGCAAAACTAAAAGCAATAAAGCCCGTATTTATGGAATGAAGGGTTAAACATATTTTCTGTATATTGAATACTAAGTCGTTTCCCGTCCATTGTACCAGTACAATCATCGAGGCATACTGCTATAGACTAGGAGCCCATAATTACAACGAGGCATTTTGCTATGAACCGGAAGCGCATCGTCATAACGAGGCATTCTGTTATATACAAGAAACGCATCATCACTACGAGGTATTCTGCCATAGACCGTAAGCTCAATAACACAACACATCAGCCATAAACCGGAAGCGCATCATCATTTGTATGTGGATAGGCGCTACCGTCGTACAGGTTCGATTCCCACTGGTTTATTTGACAAGCACACGTAATTTTATTTTAAAGTTGATGGCGGATGGACTTCATGGTCATCTTGGGCGGCGTGCACTCAAACCTGCGGGTCTGCCACACATTCTCGTCAGCGCACCTGCACAAATCCTGCGCCTGCGCACGGAGGTAGTTACTGTTCAGACGTGTCTTCTCAAACACAGAGCTGTCAATTACAGGCTTGTCCAGCAGGAACATTTCTGTTAGATGAATTGTTGTAGACAATACTACAGCCCTTTAGTAAGTTTGGTTAATTATTGCAGTCGCTCTTTTCCTTAAAAGTGGTAAATGCATGAATATTCTCGGAAAGATGTCTGCCAAACGTAATTCCTCAAATATTTTGTACTAATGATAC